>CM031589.1:405618-799613 GCA_018467065.1 Ephestia elutella
CGAACAACTTCATACCTACATAAAACAAAAGAATAAATATCCTGTTAATTGCAGGCTAACATATTATCTAGGTATTTATAAAAATAACAACACAAGTATAATCAATCCCATTTTAGAATAATAAAATAAAAAAGTTATATTTGGGTGATTATTTGAATACGTGCAAATCCACAGAACATATAAAAGAGGTTAGAATGGCTATAATGCGCCGTTTCTATGAGAACCAGTGTCGCCTAATCCGCCCCACCTTTCACCGTTTCGCACATTCTTGCAATTTCCAATCTAGCCAATCATAGCGCCACGTCATCACGCAATTTCAAACTGAACCAATCATAGGCAAGCACGCAATCGATGTACAATTAGTGTGATTGTGTTTGTAAACTACGCTAGTGCTTGACTAAACTTTAAATGACTTAATTATCGATATTGAATTTTGATATTAAACAATAACATAATTCAAACAACAATACTGTTACATACAAAAGTGATATAGTAAAATGGAAAATAAAAGAAAGTACATTTCTTACAATCTTATATTTATTGACCTTGGAACAAGATATATTTATTAAGAAGTTGTCGCTTGGTTTGTTTTTCTAAAGAATTTTTTAGTAAAAAGTGTAAGCGAATGTTAAAATATTTCTCAATAACGACTTTAGTTAGATCCGTTACATGGTTCGATGTTGCAAGATTCCACCCGGACAAACATACATACATACATATATTGCAAGTTAAATAAAAGCTTGTTATAATATAATTATTCGCATTACTTAATTTAGTCTTTCCACATTAACATTAATTTATAACATTTATAAATATATGACTTTGAAAGACGATATCGATAAATATCGTCTCTCACTACGGCCAGCACTAGAGCTAATGCCACGTTGTTGCCGCGCACTCCACTACGCGGTACGTTTGACGTTGCAAAAATAACGTACGCATGCAGACAGCAATGTATATTTTTAGGAGAAAAAAAAATATTTTAATGACCTTTGAAAGATTTTGACTAAAATATCGTATTTACTAGAGGTTTTTTTACTTACCGATGATAAGAAACGCATCCTTTGTTTATATTAAGCTCTTGGCTTCTCGCTCGACAAGTAATTACCGCACATGAAGGCATTTTCGTACAATTTTGTAGCAGCGCTTCGCAATACTTACTCCGCTAGAGTTCGCGAGCGACTAAACGGCGCGGTCACGTGTTTTTGTAAAGATACGAGCGGTCGCTCGCATGCTTGGCGCGCCGGCCCCGCCCACAACTCCTTTCTAACCTCTTTTATATGTTCTGTGTGCAAATCGCTGTTCCATGCTAAAAGAACTATTTAAATTTCATTTATTTTTAACTTTTGGCTAACTTTGAGGTGGACCCTTATCTATTTTAACGGGGGCAGTTATTAAACTAATGTTAAATTAAATAGATTTTGTTATATTTTCAATTATCTTTCGAAATTCACATTACCATCCGTGTCCCTTTTCCCGGATTTTGACACAAAATATTTTATTTCTCTAGTTGTATCATAAAGAACGTACTTTACGCAATAAATTCTTTAAATAGAATGTTGTTGTTAAGTCCACGTTGAAATAAAAATACTCAAAGATTAGTTTACAATAGTTAAAAATGAGGTTTAAAAATGTCCCAGCGTTACACACTCACTACCGTTCGAGAACGTTGTCACCTTAATTTCTTTGCTTCTAATTAACTTGCGCTTACCCTTAATACTTTGTCGGGCAGACTGCAGCATCGCTCGTCGATCGATCGGAGCAAACATGCCAAATAATGCTTCAGTGTCGAAAATTTTGTGGTCAAAGACTCCGAATTCGATTTTATTTTTTTCACGTTCTCTTTACAGTTTGTGTGTTTAGTGGTAAGTAGATGTATAACATTGCATTAATAAGGTTTTATTATAGACATTTAACGGTTTGTTTTAAGTATTTGTAGGTTTCAAAATAGTAAGTAGTAGGAAACGTGATCAAAATGAACAAACATCTAAATTTCTAATTATCATTTTGCTATTTACCATATTATACCATTCACTGTTTACGAATATGGTGCGGTACGGTAATTAGCTAATATGAATGGTGATGAGAAATTATATTTTAATTTTATTTGCTGACTACTGTTATGTTATTTTTATACGTTTTGAGTTATTATGACGACTAATATGCCAGCGGAACTAAAATAACAACTACCCCAGGAGGGTACCAGTACCGGAGAATCCCCCCCTGAGCCTATAAGCTCAGGCTGCATTATGTATGCTGGGGAGGGCACAGTGCCGCTCATTTCTCTAGCGATAAAGTACAGGCATCCCCTTCTACGCTTTCTATAAACTTCACTAATATTATTAGGGGACTTCATTCCAATCATAACGTCGTCCACCATCACCTCGAGACGGCAAGGTCTGACCTACTCTTTTTCTCTGAGACGAAAATATCCTTCCCAGCTGACACTTTGTATCTGTTATACCCGTGTTATAATCTGGAACACAACTTTGTGCACCAAGCCGGAGTGTGCGTGTACGTTGGTGAGGGTATTTGCTGTCATTGCCTAGTGAATCTTGATGGTAGGGATCTGTCTATCATCTGGCTGCGAGTAGAATGCGTTGACCGCATTCTTTTTTATGCATGCCTGTACAGATCCCACAGCGGGGTCCTCGAGACCGACCGGCTGATCGAGTACATTCAGACTGTAGCTGACACCCTTCTCGCACAGGTCCCTTCCGCCGAAATTGTGGTTCTGGGTGATTTCAACGCCCACCACATCGACTGGCTTGGATCAAATAGAACCGACACACGGAAAGATCTGTACGCTACTTCGCTTTGGCCTACAACTTAACGCAGCTTGTTTCCACGCACATGCGGGTACCAGACGTGAACGACCAGTTCCCATCCTTGTTGGACCTCCTGCTAACCTCACATCCTGAGCACTACTGGAAAGGAGTATCGTGCCTATTACGCATGTCACACTTACCAGTTACTGGTTCTCGCTGCATATGGCACAACAGATCGGCAGATTAGGATGGTTTGTTTTTCGCTGGATGATCCCAGCGCCTATGCTGATGCTGACGCTGTCGCCGATATGATACTGCAGGGGATGGAATTATCCATTTCAAATTCTGCAGTACCTATCGGTGGAGGGTCCAAGCTCTGGGTCCCTATTTGTTATTAATTCATCATTATAATTGCTATATTAGATATTGATTTAAAGATTTTGCATGCCTAGATAGGTTAAAAGTGAGATTCACACATATTATTTAACAACTGTATTTTCTTGTACCACTTTTACTGCAAATAAACATTCATTCATTCATTCATTCTGGTTTGGGGGGCCTTGGCGTTCGGCATCTAGCCAGAAACAGGACTCTTACCAAGCCTGGGCTGCAGAGCGGGCTGCCGCTGATCCAAATACGAATGAAAAAATATAACTCTGCCTCCAGGTCCTACAAAAGCTAAATGGCTGCTGCTAAGGCCTAGTTCATCGGCAGAGTTGGCGAGAGCCGTCATCCCTTTGGAAGTCATGCGTTTTGGTCTCTCGCTGAAGCTGTCCAGGGTAACTTCTGTCGGCCATTGCTCCCACCTCTACGCAGGGTTACGACTCTTTTTCCTACTCCCCGAAAGACAAAACCGACCTACTGACCTCTCTTTTCGCGGCGAACTCAACCCTTGATGACCAGGGAAACACCCCTCCATTAATCCCAAAGTGTAGTGCTTCTATGCCTGACGTCCGCTTCGTGCAAAGTACTGTGCGCAAAGTACTCCGTTCCCTGAACATCAACAAGTCGTGCGGGCCTGATGGCATCCCCAGCTGTCGTGCTAAAAACATGAGCCCCTGAGCTGGTATTGGTTTTGACGCGGTTGTTTTGGCTCTCCTACTCCTCAGGTATTGTTCCGAAATCTTGAAGATCGGCCCTTGTGCACCAGATCTCTAAAAAAGGAGATCGCTCAGATCCGTCAAACTACAGGCCTTTTGCCATTACCTCCATACTATGCGAAATAATGGCAACCATTATTAATCAGCAGCTTCTAGGGTATCTTGAGGATCACCAGCTGCTAAGTGATCGCCAATATGGATTCTGTCGCATCGTTGGGCTGAGGCAATTGAGTGTAAAGGCGAGGCTGTGGCTTTAGTTTGAACGTGGCGAAGCCTTTAATCGGGTATGGCACAAGGCGTGTCTCTCCAAATTACCTTCGTACGGGTTTCCCGAGTGATTTTGCGCAAGGCTGGACAGCTTTCTCCGGGAACGTAGCATAAAGGTCGCTATTGACGGATCATGCTCTAAATTAAAACCTGTGAAAGCTGGCGTCCCCCAAGTCCTGTCACCCACACTGTTCATTCTGCATATCAATGACATGTTGTAAATCAGCAACATGCATTGTTATGCAGATGACAGTACTGGAGATTACTTATATCATGGACGTGCTAATCTCTCTCGTGAGGCTACTGAGGAGTGTCGAAACAGGATTGCGTTTGACGTTAACGTGTCTCTTGAGCGAGTCTCGGAATGAGTCTTAACCTAGTCCAATACAACCCTAACAAGACACAAGTCTGTGAGTTCTCTGCCAAGAAACCCCTTTTGCGATAGAGCCATTTTGAAGGCACTGCCCTAAATGCGAAGCCAAGTATTGGAATTCTGGGGATCGACATTTCGAGCGAGGTTCAGTTCGGTGGTCATTTGGAGGGTAAATTTGAAATTGAAATTATACTCAGTGCGACACCTAAAGCCAATAAACCTGATTTTCAATTATTTTCTTTTGATTTTTCCTGAAATCTACTTACCATTTCATATTTTTCTCTTTACCATTTTTGAACATAATTACCATTTGTTTAAATTCATCATTACCGTTTGCATAAAAAAATAATAGCTGAAAACTGAAAAACTAAAAGAGTTTTTAGTGGCCCTCCCGAAGAATATTGTATGGATAGAATCAAAGAACGCCTTTAACATATAAAGAACGTTCTATGAGCAAAATTTTTCACGATCTCTTTTATTAGGCCAAAATGCGCATCTTCAAATAATCACCCATTTTACTTACGTATGTGCCACTGAACAATTATTAACTCACATCACAACAGCACAACAATATATTATAAACGTTTACTCGTATTGAATTATTACGACGAAATATTCGGAAACATTCAGTCGTATCTTTCCGATGCGGGGGTGAATCTTTCTCGAGCGGGCGAAAACTTCTCCGGGGAGCACCTCTCTCCTCTTACCCCCGCACCGACATCGCCTGCGCGTCGAGCGAAATGTCTAGACTCGTGAGTCGTGACTCGTGAGCATGACAAGCGGCTGCGGCACGGCAGTCGAGCGCAGGCGGGCGCGGTGCTAGCACGGCTGCTGCGACCGGCGGCCGGCGTCGGTCAGTCGATAAAAAACATGACTTTTCAGCAAAATTTTAAAAGGAAACTTAGGTATATTTAATTTGAATAATTCTGATGTAAAGAAACTTTCCCAGAAGTATTCCGGTATTATTCGGAATTTGTCAGAAGTTTCGCATCTATCAACCAACCGTTCTTATAATAATTCTGTGGCCCAGCTTTACGTTACGAATAAATAGCACACGAGGAACAATGTGTGCTTGAAGCTTGAAGAGTCTGAACTTGATAAAATCGGCACGCGATGATGCAAAAACAATAATAGCGCTGTCTCGTTTCTCCTCAAGTAGGTAGGTATTCACAACTAGCTTTTGCCCGCGGCTTCGCTCGCGCGAATTTCTCACGGGAACAGCTAGTGCTTTTTCCCGGGGTGAAAGGTACAACCAACGCATAGATAGAGGTAACACCGTGAGGTAACACATCCTAGGTATGGTAACGTGACTTAATTGACTTGTGCAGTGGACTGTACCCTGTACCTGCTGCCGCCAATTCATATAATTAAAAGATAAAGAGTAAGAATAAAAGGTAATCAAAACATCAATCTGAGTCGTTCATTAGCTCCAGTAATTAGTTTGATATGGCGTCCTCCACAGAGTTGAGACTGTCTAGTTTGGCTCCAAAACCAGCGCGGGATCGACCATGAACACTGCCTTGTGTGTGCTCGGGGTATTTGTCTGCTTGTCTTACAGTATGTATAATTTCCCTTTTCATCATTATTCTACTTATGGCCCTTTTCAACCGACTTCCCAAAAAAGGAGGAGGTTATATGTTTCGATGTATGTATGTTTTTTTTTTATGTATGTTCGCCGATTTCTCCGCCTACAGTGGACTGATTTCCGAAATTGTTTTTTTATTCGTAATGATATATACCCAAGTTGGTCCCATTTTAACCACGTCAGAATCTTTTCGGTAATTTTAAAGATACCTAACAAAATATAAAAATACCAACATTGCATTATAGAGCAAAAGCCCGCGATAGCATGCCCTTCCTTATTTTATTAAAACTAAAGATTTTCTGTGTATGTTCCAAACATTTAGTGACTATAAAAGTTGGATCATGATTACTTAGGCAGATTATTTGTAGCAATAACATTTAAAGTGGTAACTCAATTTCCTTAAAGTAAAGATTTTTAAAGATTTTATTCCTAATAATATAAGAAAAGCTGAATTTAATATGTATTACTTTGGAAGGCCCCAAGGGTGCTTTTTATACCTATAAAAATCATCCTTGCTATCCATATTACCTGCATAAGCAACTAAGATCTAAACTTCATACCTAGTCGCTAATATTTTTTACTTGTATATACCACGCAGAGAAATATTCAGCATTTTTAAAATAAGGAAGGTTTGGTCGTCGCGTGCTCACGGTCTATTTATGTGCCAAAAATAATAGACAATTTGACATGTTCTGACATTTCAAATCAAACTGACATAAAAAGTTTCGAATTCTTAATTCTTTATTTTCGGCCACCAGTGAACGAAAAGTTTAAGTTTTTATTAAAGAAAATGAAAAGGTGTAGAAGCACTAAAAATAATAAAATAAAACTTTTTTCCAAAAAAGTGAACCGACTTCCATAATAAAACTTAAAATCATGAAATAACAATAAAGAAAAATGTATTAGCATGCTACCTACTGAATGAGGTGAAGTCGGTGCCAATTTAATATTAAATAATATAAATTAACATTAGAATCATGTAAGTACATATACAAAATGCCTAGCTAAACAATTAACATAACACAACACCCTTCCTCCTGCACTTGGCACCGACTTCACCTCATTCAGTAGGTAGCATGCTAATACATTTTTCTTTATTGTTATTTCATGATTTTAAGTTTTATTATGGAAGTCGGTTCACTTTTTTGGAAAAAAGTTTTATTCCTTTGGGTTGGCTTTAAAGTTTTATAATGTTAGAGATCCAAATAAATAAGCGATCTGCGGTATTCCAATTCTTATCTTATTCTACCTGTGTAGGTAGGTACGAGTACCTACCATATTGAAACCAGTCCAGTACCTACAACAAGTAGTTTTGCATCGAAGAGAAACAAACATCCTACCATGCTCAGAAACTTTCACGTTTATAATAAACTAGCTTTTGCCCGTGTGTTCGCCCGCGTGAATTTCCCACGGAAACAGTGCCTTTTCTTGGGATGAAAGGTACAAATAAATAAACAAACAAACAAACTCACTTTCGCATTTATTATATTAGTCAGGATGCACCATAATCTCAACAGATGAATCATCAGAAGGTTCCATGTCATAAAATATTGCATTGTCATCGGATATAAGCATCATTCATCGGAAACAATCTAATAAAATAGTTATTCCTGACCTGGGTATTGGATGTTTGTTTATGTATATATGTATTTGTTATAAAATATAGTATCGTTGAGTTAGTTATAGTATCCCATAACACAAGTCTCAACTTACTTTGGGGCTAACTCAATCTGTGTTTGTCCGTATATATGTTACAGGCAACTTGATAATTCTGGTCCCTATGAATAGTGACCGGCCTGTATACATAATGCCCATGTCACATGGGCAATTTGATTAAAATTTCATGCCTAGTGACTTTTCCCGGTCAGTATGAATAAGGGCAAATACGTTTTGAGCAAAATAATAAAACAAATGAATTGTTTTTGTTAGTAGACAACCTAGAACAAGTATAGTATATTCGTTAGTTTACTTCAGGGGCGGTCGAACTTGCGTGTTTAGTGGGAAGGGGGGGTGCAGGGGGGCGCCCCCCGCTATAAAAAAAATATTTTAAATAAAACCGTAGCTTAGTTCGGTTAGGTTAGGCTCCCCGCCAAACGGGTTCTCATCTTGTAGCGATGGGGGGGCTCACTACCAGCGGTTTGTCTCGGCCGCAGGTAAGCTAAGAGGAACCCATGGCCCGGGAGTGACGACCCCGGGCCGGGAGGAGGCCGCTTTCAGTGGTCTGGCTGTGAGAGTAGGGGGCACACACGCCCAACTCTCACAGCCGTGGGAGGGGTCACGGGGGAAGAGGAGTTCCGGTATCGCGGTGCGCCGTTCTCCCTATCCTCCGCGACCGAGCGTGGCCGTGGCACTGGGCACGGTGTCGGTGGGGCCGCAGGGGAAGAGGCGTGTCGGTATTGCGGTGCACCGCTCTCCCTGTCCTCTGCGGCCTACGCGTGGTGGGCCTGTCTCGGCCGCAGTGGATAGGCACAACCTATCCTCTGCGACTGAGATGTGGTAGGGCCTGACTTGGTCAGGTCCCAAAAAGTTGAGGGCTGGTTGGGTGGCGGAAACGGGATTCCGTCGCTCGGCTTAACGACCCTCGGGTGGAAAGGCGCACCCGTCTCAAGTGTGCCTTTACCCTAGCGGGAAATTTTGGAGCTTATCCCGCTGGCCGCTCCGACCCTCTCGCTGGAGAAGTGCTACGAGAGCGAGCCGTGCTGGGGCCGCCGTGGTAGCGGCAGCCGCGCCAGGGCTGTGGAGCGAGAGAAGCACACGGTCCTGGCATATATGCGGTAGGGGATGACTCCGTGTGGTTTTAGTGGGTTCAAGTCCCACATACCCGTCCAGCTTCCCGTGGCTGGATGGACGAGACGAAGGTCTTTCCACACGTTAAAAAAAAAAAGGTTAGGCTTGTGACCACTCATAGCGGAGCGAGCGAAGCGAACGGAGCTTCAAACTGCTGCTGATTTATTAAATTGACCACGGGTTGTCGGGCATTATAATATGGACCGGTCTAAGTAATTAAAATACATACTATAATTTATCACATAACCCGGTGCTCTTGGGAACTATTCATAATGCTCGGCTCTTATTAATACGGCCCTGTTAATCACGTTACCCGCAACATATATTTATTTATTAATTGCGCAGTGGGTTCGCGGCCGGCGCACGCGCAGTACATGCAGAACCCCAAGAAGTACTTCAAGCCGCTCAAGTTTGACATGGAATTGCGCGGCTCCTACAACATCACCAAGTGCGTCTTCGACAACATGAACTGCTGGGAGGTGGTCAAGTCAGTAGTACAGAGATATTTTCACGCAACATATATTTAAAAAAAAATGTATTGAGAGACAATTTGTATATTTTTTCCTTTCTTATTCATTGTTTTGTCCCTATCTCTCTTTCCAAAAAATTTAAAACATATATAAACTAAATTAGACTTTTTTGTTAACTTTTTCAACCGACTTCCCAAAAAAGGAGGAGGTAATATGTTTCGATGTATGTATGTTTTTTTTTTATGTATGTTCGCTGATTTCTCCGCCTATTGTCGACTGATTTCCGAAATTATTTTTTTATTTGAAAGAGTCTATTCCCAAGTTGGTCCCATTTTAACCACGTCATAATCTGTTCGGTAATTTAAAAGATACCTAACAAAATACAAAAATACAAACATTGGATTATAGAGCAAAAACCCGCGACAGCATGCCCTTTCTTATGTTATGAAAACCCAAGATTCTCTATGCATGTCCCAACACAGAAATAGCGATTATCGACTATAAAAGTTGGATCATATTTAAAGTGGTAGCTAAATTTCCTCAAAGTAAGTTTTTTTAAGATTTTATTCCGAACTAGCTGTTGCCCGCGGCTTAGCCCGCGTGAGTTTTTCTTAGATAAAAAATCTTCATCTGCTCATTATCTACAATTTTACGTGTACCACCACTCCCACCCAGAGTCCCTCTTTGTCCTATCTCGTGTCCTGTCTATTTATACGTCAGCAGAAAATGCTCATCAGGTTAAACGACTTTTGTTAAGGCGCCATTTCCATATATGTAATGGTGTAGCTGGTCTCTTGGAATTCTTCATCAGATGATTTTGATCTTCGATTTTTATACGTCAACAGAAAATGCTCGTCAGATTGATAAACTTTTGCAAAGGTACAATTTCCATATCTCTTATAGATTAGATGTTCTGTTAAGGTTCTTCATCAGGTGTTCCAGTTTTCAAAATCAATTATAGCCTATATGTTGCCCAGGCTTAATAGCTATACAACAAAAAAAGTTTCATTCAAATCCGTCCAGTAGTTTTTGCGTGAAACGAGTACATACATACAGACAGACAGACAAGAAATTCCAAAAAAATTTTTTTGCTTTCTATTATTCTTTTTAAGTGTCCCTCTATCCATTTCAGTCAAAAATACAAAATGTACAGACAAAATATTTTTACTGTTTTATTATATGTATAGAGTATAGATATGACGTTTTTTAATTGTTTCGTTTTTATTCAAAGCAAACTATAATTAAATTTGAATCACACATTGAGCTAACCCCAAGAAAAACATTTTTTTAACCAGTAGGTATACCAGACAGTTTCATTATGTGTATGTATAGTATAGCTTTGTTGCCAGGCCAGACCTGATCTGCGGCTGGAACTCGCAATACGCGTCCATGTGCGACACGCTCGTCGAGCAGTGCTACGAGTACAAGGGCGACCAGGACGGTGACTACCTATGTTTTACCTATCTAGATACTCATTTATTCCGTAGTTATTGGTGATACAATGGCGTTATATAAGGTTCAAGTGCAACATACTCTGGCTATTAGCAGCGTAGGAATGTTATGTGAAGCCTTTGTAAGGCCTTCTTTTTAGTTGTATTCCTCATGACTGAGAGTCGTGGTCATTATATGGTGTTTGTAATATATTGGGTAAAACTAAACGCAGGCGTTTCCTGTTATCGCCGCCAGGCGTTTTGGGGTTCTCACATTGCTCGTGCGAATGGCTCGCGGACGGTCGCCATTGTCCCATGCGATATCGGTTTGATTTTTAATACGCGAGAGGGCCCGCGTTCTTTGATTGCTAATTAACTTGAGTTGTATTTGTGAATTTCCTGTTTGTTAAATAACTATTGAACTTTGTGTTTGTGTACCCGTCATTGTGACTTTCTCCTGTGGGATGTGACGCGTGGCTGCTCGCTCACAGCTATCTGTTGCCGAGCCGATTTCGGGAAGAAATCTATTTATTTGTTCTGGGGAATTGAGATCTCATGGGTTAGGTAGGGTGATTAGGAATTCCCCCTTCCCGAAGACACTCAAGTTTGGATCCGAAGAGAAAGAAGATTTAGCTTGGTAAGTGGTTTTCCATTGTAATTAATTTATAGGTTAGGTTATTATATAGGGCCCTGTAGCTCCCTTCATAAGCTACGGTGGTAGCAGACTGCGTTAAGTTAGTTAGGTTTTAATCGGGCAAACGTGGTGCCGCGTGGAGATTTTTTCCCGGTACTTATTTTTACCGGTGGTTTTTTCCCGGTGAAGTTCCGGTACAGAATTCTTCCCGCCGCTTCGTTTGTCCGGATTCGCTCTGCGCATAATTTCTGGTAGCAGAGCGTAGTTGCTCTGCACAATATCTGGTAGCAGAGCGTAGTTTATCTACCCTCTATTTGTTCGTTTGTAAAAAATAATTAATTGTTTGTAAAAATTATTAGATTTTTCTTAGTTTGTTTGTATAAGAATATTTGTAACCTTTTTGTATTTGTTTGCGGTTTGTACCGTGCGTTCCGGGTTTGTGCCATTCTCATACCTACCGCGGTTCTTCGTGTAGTTGTTTGATTTTGTTGTTTTTTATTTACCTTTTGTTATTTTTTGTTTGTGACTTGACGCGATGGCGAGGGCCTCCAATGCTAGGGCGACACTCGCCAACGAATTGAGATGGTTTGTGACGGCCGGTGGACTCCTGTCCCGGAAGGACAGGGAGGCCGCTATACTGGAAAGAGCGGATCAGCTCCGCTCACGATTGAACAACGCGGAAGCGGCCATGGCGGCGCTTACCGAAGCCGACCTTACCCCGGAGGTCTACGCAGGTCACGTGGCGGACCTGGACCAGATCCTGAGTCTGCACGATGACATCGTGGAGGCGGCGGCCGCAATAAGGGCGAGACAGGCTGGCGGACCAGCCCCTCGCACACCTGTTAGACAGGAAGGACCAGCGGTTACTGGTCGGCTCCCCACCCTTCAGCTGTCCCACTTTGGGGGTAGGATGGAGGAGTGGGTGGCATATAAAAATATGTTTGAGTCCCTGGTCGTAGCACGACAGGATTTGTCGAAGGCCCAGAAGATGGCCTACCTCCTCTCCACTCTTGAGGGTGAAGCGCGGTCGCTCATCCAGCACCTCCGGGTGGAGGACGACCAGTACGACACGGCTTGGGAGTTATTGAACTCCCGCTACCAAAACTTACGTTTGTTAGCGGATGCGCACGCCGCACAGTTGATGGCCCTGCCCAAGGTGGCCAACAGGGCACAGTTGCGCCTGCAGTTGCTCACGCCCGTTACAGTGGCCTGTAACGCGCTCCGCACACTGGGGCTGCCGGTGGACCAATGGTCTTTTTTGCTGGTGCACATAGTATTGGGCAAATTACCCAATGACATCCGCTCGCGGTTTGAGCGCGAGAATGCGGAACGGGATAGCACCACCCTACCAACATTCACTGACTTGGTGAAGTTTTTGGAGTTTGAGGCACGGGCGGCTGAGAATACCATGACGGACTCAGCGCCATCCAGAGCGCCTGAACGTAGGCCCTTGGAACCCTCATGGCGAGGGAGGCCCCAACAGGGACGGCAACCGCCACCGCGTGGAGCTGGTGCGCGGGTTGCACACACGGCAGCAGTCGCGAGGGACGCGGACTGCCTGCAATGTGGTCGGATGGGCCACAGCCTGCTGCAATGCAGGGACTGGCAGGGACTGCCAGTACAAGATCGGCGCCGCATGGCAAAGCGGCATGAACTTTGCTTTTATTGTTTGGGCGGTCACTATGCACGTGACTGTCCCAGAGCCATACCATGCAGTGCATGCCGTGGGCTGCACCACGTGATGCTCTGCATGAACCGGAACGGGGATGGCCCCCGGTTGTTGAGGCAGGGGTCCCCTATGGGCGGGGGCGCTCCTGCGCGAAGCCCTCCACCATCGGACGGAGGACGCGGCTTCGCTCGTCGCACCCCCCCTCGGGAGGGGGGTCGCGTACCTGCGCGGGTCTTGGCGGACCGGGACCACGCGCCCCAAGGTCATGGCCAGTATATAGCTGGCCAGGCCCCGGATAGGGCCCCCATGGGCGGGGGCCCTAGATCGGACGTGAGAGTGGGGACACCCCCCTCCACGCGGGTTACCAATGCCCAACACATGCAGCCGCAGCGGTTTTCTCCACCGCTGCACGAGTACCCACGGCTGGAGTACCACCCGCCGTACCATAGGTATGGCCGGGCCGCGGGTTATGCCCCCCCTCAGATGGGGATGTGCACTCGCCCGCCATATTATCCGGGTCAGTGGCGCGCCCCTGGTTTGGAGAGAGTGGGGAGCCCGTAACTAGCTTGCTCCCTTGCTGGGACAGAGCCGCGGACGGTTCTGCTCCCTACCGCGGTGGTCCGCGTATGGGGTCGTGGGGAAGCCATTAATTTGAGAGCTCTGTTGGACTCAGGGGCTCAAAGCAGTTTGGTTACCACTCGAGTGGCACGCCAGTTAGGTTTAGTCGTGGAAGACTCGCCTGTGCCACTTCTTGGAGTTGGTGGCATACAGGTGAAGTGTCTGACGGGCCAGACACTTGTCACCTTTTCTTCGCTGAAGTCCTCCACAATGAGGATCACGACTTCGGCTATGGTAATGGATACCATTGCGGGTTGGCACCCCTCGACAGACATACCGCCGGGTGTGTTGTCTTTGGTTTCGGGTCTGGATTTGGCCGACCCCTTTGTTTTTCATCCCGGCCCAGTGGACTTGCTCCTGGGCTCGGACGTATTGGGTTGGATTTTGTTGGGTACCCAGAAAGCTCTGGGTTCGTCTTCACTGATGGCAGTGTCTACTATCTTTGGTTTCGCCCTGATGGGCCCTGTGTTTGATAATAGCACCGTGGAGGAGCCACCGGTCGTCGCATCTGCGTCCTTGGCCAAGACCATGCAAAGGTTTTGGGAGGTGGAGGAGCCACCTATGAGTTCCAGGATGGATCCGGAACACGCTGAGTGCGAAGCCCTTTTTCGATCGACCACGGAGAGGTTGCCCTCCGGTCGGTTTGTAACTAGGTTACCCTTTGTTGCCTCTCGTCCTAGCCTAGGGCAAAGTAGGGCGCTTGCGGAGAAACGACTGCTGTCCATGGAGCGACGCATGCAGCGTGACCACGTACTTCGCGATAAATATATTGAATTTATGCGCGAGTACGAGGATTTGGGTCACATGTCTCCGGCTCGAGTTGATTGGAGCTCAACTGAGCATTATTTTTTGCCCCACCACGCGGTGGTGAAGGCCTCAACAGGCAAATTGAGGACCGTCTTCGATGGGTCCGCACCCACTTCGAACGGGGTTTCGTTGAATCTGTGTTTGCATTCGGGTCCCAAATTGCATAGGGACATAATTGACATCATCTTGAACTTTAGAAGACATCAAGTGGTTTTTGGCGCGGACATCCGGATGATGTTCCGCCAGACAGTCATACATCCTGAGGACAGGCGATTCCAGTTGATACTCTGGCGTGAGCGCCCTGAGGATCCTGTGACGGTGTATGAACTCAACACAAACACGTATGGTTTGAAATCTAGTCCTTATATCGCCATCAGATCATTGCTTGAATTGGCAGAGCGGGAACGGATCCGCTTTCCCCGTGGGGCTTCCGTGCTGTCACGTGACTTGTATGTCGATGACGTGTGCACCGGAGCCCAAAGTATTGAGGAGGCCCTCCTACTGCGGGATGAATTGATTGAAATATTGAAAACGGGTGGCTATGAGCTACGTAAGTGGTTGTCCAATGAGCCTAAAGTTCTAGAAGGGATCCCGGAGGATCACCAACAGAACCCTCACCTGTTTGAGGATGTGGATGATCCCAACAGGATAGCGGTGCTGGGCATGCAGTACCAGCCGCTAACCGATATTTTTACATTCCAAGTGGACTTGGAAATACCAAAGGTCTGGACTAAGAGAACGGTGTTGTCCGTAATAGCTCGTATGTTTGATCCAAGCGGTTGGATCAGTCCAGTGATATTCTCTGCAAAGTGTCTTCTTCAGAGACTTTGGACTTTGGGCGTCTCGTGGGACGAGCCGCTGTTTGGCTCTCCATTGGATGATTGGCTCGAGTTGTTTTCATCGATTAAGGAAGTCAATCGGATTGCCTTGCCTCGTCGAATATTGCCCCCCGGGAAATATCGAGCCAGCCTGCATGGCTTTTGTGACGCGTCGGAGCGAGGCTATGCCGCTTCAGTCTATATGCGGACAGTTGACGCCGATGGCCGGGTCAATGTCTCGCTTTTGTTAGGGAAGAGCAAGGTCGCCCCCATCAGGACTAGGCTGACTATTCCCAAGCTTGAGTTGAGTGGAGCTCACCTTCTCTCTAAATTGTTGCATCACGTTGCATGTGAGCTGGCGGCCACGGTCGAGATACGGGACATCTTCGCCTGGTCGGATAGCCAGGTCGCGCTTGCATGGTTGCGCGCGGCCCCACATAACTTGGAGGTTTTTGTGGGAAATCGGGTTTCCCAAATCCAGAATATCGGAATTGATATAACATGGAGACATGTACCGGGAGAGCTTAACCCAGCGGACTGTGCTTCCCGAGGTTGTACGGCACCAGAATTGGTGTCACACCCGCTCTGGTGGGGTCCAGAGTGGCTGATGGGATCAGAAACTTCTTGGCCTGTCTGTCAGACAGATGTTACTTCTTTGAGTTTGACTGGGCTCCGTGTACATGCTGTAGTCGCTGAGACGACGTCGGAGCCGGATTGGCTACTTGCTCGGTATAGTAGCTTGGATAAGCTTCTGGGTGTTACCAGTTGGATTAAGCGTTTCATACATAATTGTAGAAACCCACAGGCAAAGCGGTTGGAGCCGATTGCAGGTGCAGAAGAGCGCCGGAGCGCATTGTTGCATTGGGTCCGTGTCGTGCAGACCGGACGGTTTGAGTCAGAGCTTCGTATCTTGCGCGACGGACGCGCTAAGTTGAAGGGCGCGGTCGCTCGTTTGAACCCGTACATCGACTCGGATGGGCTTCTTCGGGTTGGAGGCAGGCTCCGGAAGGCGGATCTTCCATATGAGACTCGCCATCCTCTGTTGTTGCCCAAGGGCGGACCCTTGGTGCAGCTTTTGGTGTCTGATCGACACATTCGTAACGCCCATGCTGGGTGCAATGCTTTGTTGGCTATTTTGCAACGCGAATTTTGGATATTGTCTGCCCGAAGAGCAATCCGTAGTGTTCTGTTTCGATGTATTGCATGTTATAGGTTGAAGGCATCCACGATGCAACCACAGATGGGTGATTTGCCCGCTGATCGAATCCGACCTTCGAGACCGTTTGACGGCGTTGGAACCGATTTTGCCGGTCCCTTTTCGATCAAGGCTTCTCCCTTTCGTAATGCCCGTATTGTGAAGGGCTATTTGTGTGTATTTGTTTGTTTGGCCACCAAGGCTGTCCATTTGGAGGTGGTATCGGCTCTGACTACGGAGGCCTTCGTCGCCGCGTTGGATCGCTTTGTTTCGCGTCGAGGTCTACCTTCCCTTATTAGGTCTGATAATGGCACAAACTATAAGGGAACTGTAAATTATCTTAAGGATGTTTCTGTGTTTATTGATAAAAATTGTACTAGTTTAAGTCAAATTGCTGCCCAAAGGGGAATAACCTGGAAGTTTAGTCCCCCAAGTTGCCCCCATTGGGGAGGGATTTTTGAAGCGGCTGTGAAATCCGCAAAGACCCACCTCCGCCGCATTATCGGAGAAACGGCTCTAACTTTTGAAGAGCTGGCCACAGTGTTTTGTAAAGTTGAGGCGGTCCTCAACTCTCGTCCTCTCTGTCCGCTATCTCCAGATCCAAATGACTTGGAAGCTCTCACCCCTGGTCATTTTTTGGTGGGAGGGCCGTTGAATGCCCTGCCCGAATACCCGTGGAAGGATGAACGCGTATATCGGTTGTCGCGTTTTCAAATGTTGCAGCAAATGAGCCAGGACTTTTGGCGTCGCTGGTCGCTTGAATATTTGCATTTGCTGCAGCAAAGAGTGAAGTGGACAGACAGGACTGAGCCTCCCAGGGAGGGTGATTTAGTATTGTTAAAAGAGGCAAATTTGCCCTCATTGCTTTGGCGACGAGCTCGCATATTACGTTTGATTCTTGGCGGAGATGGCACTCCGCGTGTGGCTGAGGTGTTGGTCGACGGTTCGATTTTAAGGAGAGGTGTGACCTCTCTCGCCCGCCTTCCCGTAGAGTAAGCTAGCGGTCTGCTTCTCAGACCGGGACGGGGGGATGTTTGTAATATATTGGGTAAAACTAAACGCAGGCGTTTCCTGTTATCGCCGCCAGGCGTTTTGGGGTTCTCACATTGCTCGTGCGAATGGCTCGCGGACGGTCGCCATTGTCCCATGCGATATCGGTTTGATTTTTAATACGCGAGAGGGCCCGCGTTCTTTGATTGCTAATTAACTTGAGTTGTATTTGTGAATTTCCTGTTTGTTAAATAACTATTGAACTTTGTGTTTGTGTACCCGTCATTGTGACTTTCTCCTGTGGGATGTGACGCGTGGCTGCTCGCTCACAGCTATCTGTTGCCGAGCCGATTTCGGGAAGAAATCTATTTATTTGTTCTGGGGAATTGAGATCTCATGGGTTAGGTAGGGTGATTAGGAATTCCCCCTTCCCGAAGACACTCAAGTTTGGATCCGAAGAGAAAGAAGATTTAGCTTGGTAAGTGGTTTTCCATTGTAATTAATTTATAGGTTAGGTTATTATATAGGGCCCTGTAGCTCCCTTCATAAGCTACGGTGGTAGCAGACTGCGTTAAGTTAGTTAGGTTTTAATCGGGCAAACGTGGTGCCGCGTGGAGATTTTTTCCCGGTACTTATTTTTACCGGTGGTTTTTTCCCGGTGAAGTTCCGGTACAGAATTCTTCCCGCCGCTTCGTTTGTCCGGATTCGCTCTGCGCATAATTTCTGGTAGCAGAGCGTAGTTGCTCTGCACAATATATGGAATTAAACCCACAACGACTATCTTGGAAATGTTAATTGTCTTCTCCATTTCACACAATACCTGATAATCATCAACCAGAGTGCAGGTTTCCTTATGATGTTTTCCTTCACCGGAAGCAAGTGGTGGTCGATGAAAACTAACATAGATACATGAGCCATATTAGTATACAAACTCATATAGCATAGCACGGGCAGGATTTGAACTTGGGACTTTTGCAGCCACAGGCGGGCGTACCACTTGGCCACCACCGCTTTGTAAGCCAGTGGTAGGTTATATTCCTATCAAATATTGAACCAAGTATCAGTAATGAGATTCCAAACAAATTATTTTTGAACATACTTATTTTATACTAGTTTTCGCCCGCGGCTTCGCCTGCGTGAATTTCCCACGGGAACCGTGCCTTTTCCCGGGATGAAAGGTACCCTATGTCCTTCTCCGTATACTTCTATGTGTATGCGAAATTTCAGGAAGATTGGTTCAGTAGATAAAGCGTGAAGAGGTAACAAACAAACTCACTTTCACATTTATAATATTAGTTAGGATTAGGATATATTGATTAATTCATTTTAAGCCAAGGTGCTGCGGCACTTGAAGTTTAGCAAACGCAAACTTAAGTTTAGCCGGCTAATGTAAAGTTAGTGTTGCCAGCTACCTGCCTTTAGCCGTAACACGCAATGGTTGTCGGCAGACTACTGGTACATGTACGACGTGCAGGAGATGTGGTGCTACGGCTGGCAGCATTTCAGCAAATGAAACCAAACTCTTCGGAAATGCAACGTTTATTATTATTCCAATGGATCTTCACTTTAGATAAAATTGTCAAATTACATTAATCCATGAACGCTGCCTGCAGAAATACTTATATTAAGTAAATATAATATGTTAAGCGTTATTACAAAATATACTATATACAGAAAGATATAATTACAGTAAATAATTTACTTCCAAAATACGCGGCGGCGCGCGGCGTCGCTCACGCCAGATGTGACCGACTTCCATCACCGGGGCCGTATGTCTGTTTGCTAAATTATTAGTAGAAAACGTCACCTAGTATATTTATTCTCATTTCAGCACATATATGTGACCTTACCAACCTCACTTTACCTTCGAACTCACCTTTTGCATTGAACTCTCTTTTATAACACAAGTTGTTTAGGACAGTTACTGTTCTGAACCGATTTTGGCTAGTAATGATAAGATGGCAAGCGGTGACCTCGGCCGGGCGCCGCCGCGAGGTAACATCGTTAGGCGTGTGGCGTTCTCCTTACATTAGGCCCGCCGAACACGGACTGAGACTCGCCACTTCTTGCTGACAAATAATACATCTAATTAATTTAATGTGTGTATTCAATACTTCTTTCTGTAATTTTAATATTCATACCCACTGTATTTTTTAAGTATGTAGTGTAAAAAAACAAAATACATGTTCAATTTCGTTGTTACTTATGTAATATTTTTTCTATTTGTGAGGACCTATAATTGGCTTGTTTAGTTCTTAAGTATTAACCTATTCTTGTATAAATGGCTGTTGGTCTTCCTAATAAAGAAAATAAAATAAAAATTAACTTTTAATTACGGTAGGAAGGTATGTATTGCAAATCAGGTGAAATACAGATTCAAGGACTATTTTCTTACTATTTAGTAGCCAAACAGATCCCGGCCTGCATATAAAGAAATCTTTTGATGCGTATTTCGAAAGTACTGAAAAAATGTTGAGGATCTCTTGTCTGTACGACTCAGTCCGTGTAAACCAGGCATTACTTACACTAAAAAAAATTGCGCAAGCCATCCAATAAAAATATCGATTATATTTTTAAAACTTACTTCGCGACCGAATTATTAATATCTGTCTAAATAACATTAAAAACAATAAAGTACCTAATAAAGTACGCACACACTCGCACACTCATACGCCTAGGAACAATTTATTATTACTTTTACACGAGTAAGTGGATGCTTACGTCACACTGCGCCGCGCTCGACTGCATCTCGCTCGCACAGACTGCATTCTATTTATTTACTTTTGACAATTTCTGTACCATTATATTCGATCAACTATACTGGTATAACGTAATAACTTGGTAAACACATACCAAAATGGTTAAAAGTGGTACCAAAAAGCACCGAATTACACACGGTTATGTGCTATGAAGTAATAGTGAGCGAGATAGCTCCGAGCCGCGGCTGTATCCCTGTCTAGCTTTAAAATAAAACAAGCGGCGAATCCCATAGCACCTATTTTGGGACACCGCGCATTTCAAACTGTTCCAATTAAAATAATAACATAAAATAATAATGTAACACAGAACTGTTTCCTCCCCATTTCTTGCTCAAGTGAACTACGTAGAAAATAATTAATTTTACTGATAATGTAGGATAGGTAGATAGGTACCTTAACAACTTTTCAACCTAAACATTTAAAAAACAATGCAATAATGTTTCTATCCGCCGCTTACAGACGTGTGGTGACGAACCCGATTTCGATTAAGAGTGGACAATTTCGACATTTACTGTATCAAATTTTTAGGGTCATCGATAACCCAAATGACTTCGACGATTGCTTCGACCCAAAAAAGTAAAATTTTCTAAGTTTACGATTTGAAATGTCATATTTTTAGATAACTTTAGGTCAGTATTAAGGGGCAAATAAAACTGACCCTCTACCTAAACGACTGATCCATCTACTTACCTCACTAAATGCTATCTCAGAGGGGTCACGTTTATCTTACCCCGACTGTACTTGTACCTATCTTTTTAAAGAAACAAAATAAATATATAGGGTCTTTAAATCATCAAGTTATTTTACGGGGAGAGAAATAGTCGAAAGTCAGTAAAAATAAAAAATTGATAGGTTCTTTAAAAAACTTGAAATATTTAGAAACGTCACAGCGCAGCGCACACAACGTTCCCGCGCCAAACGCAACACACACTACAACATATTTGGTTCTCACTAACACGAGCGCATCACAATCACATATATCTTTATCAAACAAGGCATCAGTACGCAGCGGGTTCTATGAACGCGCGACATCACACTGCTATAATAATCTTCATCAAATATATTATTATGTGAATTATTAATTAATATCATCTACGCTAAGCGAGCGGCCGACAGCACGGTTTCTGGATCAAGTTATAGTCAATTTCGGTGGATAAAGCAATAAGAGGCATTGACCTCTGTCACTCGCCCTTATGCAAAATCTATGCATAAATTATACAACAAGAAAGAAAATCTAACGTTCTGCACAGATGTACTGTACTTATTGCATTCATTGGAGCACAAAGTCTTCTTAAATACACACTTTGCTGAGCAAACAACAGAGAAGCAATCTGGACCAAGGACATCTATTGCTTTGTCAACTGACACTGACTATAGTACCAAATACACTATTCCAAAGTTAAGCCTCAAGCCATAGAATTATATCTAAAATTATCTGTATTCCTAAAAATTTTGAAATATTTCTAGGTCTAAAAGTATGTAAAGTCCATTTATTCATAATTGTCCTATTATGTAAACAATCTTACCATGCCTTTTTTTGATTTTACAACAATATAAATTAAAATAGACTTTTTAGGAAATTACTTTCGTGGTTAATAAATGTTATACTGTAGAATGTTTAGGTTTGAACTAATATTTGATTTAATTTCAACAAAATTCAACAAAAAGTACTGTGAGGATTGTTTACATAATAGGACAATTAAGAAAAAACGGAGTTTACCCATTGATGTATTTCTTGTTCATAATGTAGGTCTTTATTACACAAAGTAAATAGTATTTGTTACGACAGTTTGACACTCACATCTCAGACGACCGTGCCGCGGCGTGCAGTTACAGAATCGGCTCGTGCTGTAGTCGTGGGCTAAACTTATCACTTTAGTGTGTCCGACTAGCTCATGAAATTACAGTATTTTATGATTTCACGTGACACTGATTCGATTAAATAAGTTTTAGTCCTCTATTCCACATATCCTTTATGCTCTATCCTCCACTGGGGTATACGAGAAAATCAATGCCCACCGGTGGACACAGCAAACATACATCACACAGAGTCGAGAGTCGAGCACAACGCTGCTAAAATTATCTCATTGTCTCTCAGTATAAATAAATCATTTATTTGGGTGTTAAAACAGGAAAACGGCTCCGATCCACAAGGCTGGTCTTCCGCGGTACATCCAGTAGTATCCAATGGTACTAGAATGTAGTCGAGTGACGTCACCTAGAAGAGCCTGGCGCGCCGCTTGAGCTCGTTGCGCCGCCACTGCGGCAGACGGTAGAAGTCCGGCCGCGCCACCTGCAGGATCGCCTCGAACTCCGCGTCCGACAGGTGGCGCTGCAAACCAACACAACAACCATTATGGATTTTGTAACAACTTGCAGAGATCTAAGCGTGAAAAAAAGGGAGGCAGACCCAGCAGTGGGTTGATGTGGGCTGAATGTGATGACAAATATGCACATTTTTATCTATTTTTCAATCAATCTAGATTATTTATTTTTGGATTTTTGAGCATCTCAGATGCAATATTAGTACTAAAGTACTCTCATATAGAAATAAGAAATGGTGAAAAAATTCCATGCGAATTGCATGGAATTTTTTCACCATTTCTTATTTCTATATGAGAGTACTTCAATCTAGATTATGTTTGAAAAACAAATGATTGTAACAATAGTCAAAGCAGCATTTGCATCATAATATTCTGCCCAGAGAGCAGACCTAGTACGGGTACATACCTCGAGGTTGAGGCGGTCGCAGTCGGGCGGCAGGCGGTAGTTGGTGATGAGCAGCAGATGGTACGGGTACATACCTCGAGGTTGAGGCGGTCGCAGTCGGGCGGCAGACGGTAGTTGGTGATGAGCAGCAGATGGTACGGGTACATACCTCGAGGTTGAGGCGGTCGCAGTCGGGCGGCAGGCGGTAGTTGGTGATGAGCAGCAGATGGTACGGGTACATACCTCGAGGTTGAGGCGGTCGCAGTCGGGCGGCAGGCGGTAGTTGGTGATGAGCAGCAGATGGTACGGGTACATACCTCGAGGTTGAGGCGGTCGCAGTCGGGCGGCAGGCGGTAGTTGGTGATGAGCAGCAGATGGTACGGGTACATACCTCGAGGTTGAGGCGGTCGCAGTCGGGCGGCAGGCGGTAGTTGGTGATGAGCAGCAGATGGTACGGGTACATACCTCGAGGTTGAGGCGGTCGCAGTCGGGCGGCAGGCGGTAGTTGGTGATGAGCAGCAGATGGTACGGGTACATACCTCGAGGTTGAGGCGGTCGCAGTCGGGCGGCAGGCGGTAGTTGGTGATGAGCAGCAGATGGTACGGGTACATACCTCGAGGTTGAGGCGGTCGCAGTCGGGCGGCAGGCGGTAGTTGGTGATGAGCAGCAGATGGTACGGGTACATACCTCGAGGTTGAGGCGGTCGCAGTCGGGCGGCAGGCGGTAGTTGGTGATGAGCAGCAGATGGTACGGGTACATACCTCGAGGTTGAGGCGGTCGCAGTCGGGCGGCAGGCGGTAGTTGGTGATGAGCAGCAGATGGTACGGGTACATACCTCGAGGTTGAGGCGGTCGCAGTCGGGCGGCAGGCGGTAGTTGGTGATGAGCAGCAGATGGTACGGGTACATACCTCGAGGTTGAGGCGGTCGCAGTCGGGCGGCAGGCGGTAGTTGGTGATGAGCAGCAGATGGTACGGGTACATACCTCGAGGTTGAGGCGGTCGCAGTCGGGCGGCAGGCGGTAGTTGGTGATGAGCAGCAGATGGTACGGGTACATACCTCGAGGTTGAGGCGGTCGCAGTCGGGCGGCAGGCGGTAGTTGGTGATGAGCAGCAGATGGTACGGGTACATACCTCGAGGTTGAGGCGGTCGCAGTCGGGCGGCAGGCGGTAGTTGGTGATGAGCAGCAGATGGTACGGGTACATACCTCGAGGTTGAGGCGGTCGCAGTCGGGCGGCAGGCGGTAGTTGGTGATGAGCAGCAGATGGTACGGGTACATACCTCGAGGTTGAGGCGGTCGCAGTCGGGCGGCAGGCGGTAGTTGGTGATGAGCAGCAGATGGTACGGGTACATACCTCGAGGTTGAGGCGGTCGCAGTCGGGCGGCAGGCGGTAGTTGGTGATGAGCAGCAGATGGTACGGGTACATACCTCGAGGTTGAGGCGGTCGCAGTCGGGCGGCAGGCGGTAGTTGGTGATGAGCAGCAGATGGTACGGGTACATACCTCGAGGTTGAGGCGGTCGCAGTCGGGCGGCAGGCGGTAGTTGGTGATGAGCAGCAGATGGTACGGGTACATACCTCGAGGTTGAGGCGGTCGCAGTCGGGCGGCAGGCGGTAGTTGGTGATGAGCAGCAGATGGTACGGGTACATACCTCGAGGTTGAGGCGGTCGCAGTCGGGCGGCAGGCGGTAGTTGGTGATGAGCAGCAGATGGTACGGGTACATACCTCGAGGTTGAGGCGGTCGCAGTCGGGCGGCAGACGGTAGTTGGTGATGAGCAGCAGATGGTACGGGTACATACCTCGAGGTTGAGGCGGTCGCAGTCGGGCGGCAGGCGGTAGTTGGTGATGAGCAGCAGATGGTACGGGTACATACCTCGAGGTTGAGGCGGTCGCAGTCGGGCGGCAGGCGGTAGTTGGTGATGAGCAGCAGATGGTACGGGTACATACCTCGAGGTTGAGGCGGTCGCAGTCGGGCGGCAGGCGGTAGTTGGTGATGAGCAGCAGATGGTACGGGTACATACCTCGAGGTTGAGGCGGTCGCAGTCGGGCGGCAGGCGGTAGTTGGTGATGAGCAGCAGATGGTACGGGTACATACCTCGAGGTTGAGGCGGTCGCAGTCGGGCGGCAGACGGTAGTTGGTGATGAGCAGCAGATGGTACGGGTACATACCTCGAGGTTGAGGCGGTCGCAGTCGGGCGGCAGGCGGTAGTTGGTGATGAGCAGCAGATGGTACGGGTACATACCTCGAGGTTGAGGCGGTCGCAGTCGGGCGGCAGGCGGTAGTTGGTGATGAGCAGCAGATGGTACGGGTACATACCTCGAGGTTGAGGCGGTCGCAGTCGGGCGGCAGACGGTAGTTGGTGATGAGCAGCAGATGGTACGGGTACATACCTCGAGGTTGAGGCGGTCGCAGTCGGGCGGCAGGCGGTAGTTGGTGATGAGCAGCAGATGGTACGGGTACATACCTCGAGGTTGAGGCGGTCGCAGTCGGGCGGCAGGCGGTAGTTGGTGATGAGCAGCAGATGGTACGGGTACATACCTCGAGGTTGAGGCGGTCGCAGTCGGGCGGCAGGCGGTAGTTGGTGATGAGCAGCAGATGGTACGGGTACATACCTCGAGGTTGAGGCGGTCGCAGTCGGGCGGCAGACGGTAGTTGGTGATGAGCAGCAGATGGTACGGGTACATACCTCGAGGTTGAGGCGGTCGCAGTCGGGCGGCAGGCGGTAGTTGGTGATGAGCAGCAGATGGTACGGGTACATACCTCGAGGTTGAGGCGGTCGCAGTCGGGCGGCAGGCGGTAGTTGGTGATGAGCAGCAGATGGTACGGGTACATACCTCGAGGTTGAGGCGGTCGCAGTCGGGCGGCAGGCGGTAGTTGGTGATGAGCAGCAGATGGTACGGGTACATACCTCGAGGTTGAGGCGGTCGCAGTCGGGCGGCAGACGGTAGTTGGTGATGAGCAGCAGATGGTACGGGTACATACCTCGAGGTTGAGGCGGTCGCAGTCGGGCGGCAGGCGGTAGTTGGTGATGAGCAGCAGATGGTACGGGTACATACCTCGAGGTTGAGGCGGTCGCAGTCGGGCGGCAGGCGGTAGTTGGTGATGAGCAGCAGATGGTACGGGTACATACCTCGAGGTTGAGGCGGTCGCAGTCGGGCGGCAGGCGGTAGTTGGTGATGAGCAGCAGATGGTACGGGTACATACCTCGAGGTTGAGGCGGTCGCAGTCGGGCGGCAGGCGGTAGTTGGTGATGAGCAGCAGATGGTACGGGTACATACCTCGAGGTTGAGGCGGTCGCAGTCGGGCGGCAGGCGGTAGTTGGTGATGAGCAGCAGATGGTACGGGTACATACCTCGAGGTTGAGGCGGTCGCAGTCGGGCGGCAGGCGGTAGTTGGTGATGAGCAGCAGATGGTACGGGTACATACCTCGAGGTTGAGGCGGTCGCAGTCGGGCGGCAGGCGGTAGTTGGTGATGAGCAGCAGATGGTACGGGTACATACCTCGAGGTTGAGGCGGTCGCAGTCGGGCGGCAGGCGGTAGTTGGTGATGAGCAGCAGATGGTACGGGTACATACCTCGAGGTTGAGGCGGTCGCAGTCGGGCGGCAGGCGGTAGTTGGTGATGAGCAGCAGATGGTACGGGTACATACCTCGAGGTTGAGGCGGTCGCAGTCGGGCGGCAGGCGGTAGTTGGTGATGAGCAGCAGATGGTACGGGTACATACCTCGAGGTTGAGGCGGTCGCAGTCGGGCGGCAGGCGGTAGTTGGTGATGAGCAGCAGATGGTACGGGTACATACCTCGAGGTTGAGGCGGTCGCAGTCGGGCGGCAGGCGGTAGTTGGTGATGAGCAGCAGATGGTACGGGTACATACCTCGAGGTTGAGGCGGTCGCAGTCGGGCGGCAGGCGGTAGTTGGTGATGAGCAGCAGATGGTACGGGTACATACCTCGAGGTTGAGGCGGTCGCAGTCGGGCGGCAGGCGGTAGTTGGTGATGAGCAGCAGATGGTACGGGTACATACCTCGAGGTTGAGGCGGTCGCAGTCGGGCGGCAGGCGGTAGTTGGTGATGAGCAGCAGATGGTACGGGTACATACCTCGAGGTTGAGGCGGTCGCAGTCGGGCGGCAGGCGGTAGTTGGTGATGAGCAGCAGATGGTACGGGTACATACCTCGAGGTTGAGGCGGTCGCAGTCGGGCGGCAGACGGTAGTTGGTGATGAGCAGCAGATGGTACGGGTACATACCTCGAGGTTGAGGCGGTCGCAGTCGGGCGGCAGGCGGTAGTTGGTGATGAGCAGCAGATGGTACGGGTACATACCTCGAGGTTGAGGCGGTCGCAGTCGGGCGGCAGACGGTAGTTGGTGATGAGCAGCAGATGGTACGGGTACATACCTCGAGGTTGAGGCGGTCGCAGTCGGGCGGCAGGCGGTAGTTGGTGATGAGCAGCAGATGGTACGGGTACATACCTCGAGGTTGAGGCGGTCGCAGTCGGGCGGCAGGCGGTAGTTGGTGATGAGCAGCAGATGGTACGGGTACATACGATGGTACGGGTACATACTCAATACTCAATATTTTATTGCATCCATAAAGTTGACATGGTGACATATAAATGAAAGTACATTTATGGACCCTGTCGGGCACAGCAACTTGGGTAGAAAAGAGGAGGTCGCATCATCTCATTTTATTATTAACAACATATATGTAAATCTTAATTTCATGTAAGTAATGTTTATTTGTAATAAAATAAATATAGGTACATATTGTTAAGTATTAATTTATTAGTAATATTAGGTATTATTAAAATTTAGAATATGTCATTTAAATAGTCATTTATATTATAATAAGCTTTATCAATTAGTATTTTTTTTAATTTTCTGTAGAATTGTTTATCATTATCTTCTTCCTTTATTTGTTTAGGTAGTTTATTGTAGATTTTAATTGACATTATGTATGTACTATTAGAATTTAATTTTAAGTGGCTAATTGGTAGCAACAACATATTTTTATGTCGTATAGTATATTTGGAATTTACATCTCCCCGTCTTGTGTATAATTCTGGGTACCTACGGACGAATTTACAAATCTCGAATATATATAAGCTGGGGATGGTAAGTATATTTAAGTTTTTGAAATGTGGTTTGCAGCTTTCTGTTTCTTTGATATTTACTAGTATTCGAATTAATTTCTTTTGCATGGTTAATAAGTTGGGAGCATCTGCACTATTACCCCACAATATTATACCGTAGGATAGCCAGGCATACGCGTAGGCATAATACGTGCTCAACGCTGTATTGAGGTCAGTTGTTTTTTTTACTTCACGAAGTGCATACGCGAAACTTGATAATTTTGACTTTAATTTTTTTATATGTGTTTTCCAGCTAATGTGGCTATCTATGGATATACCGAGAAGGTTAAATTGGTTAACGCATTCTATTTTAGTTCCGTTAAACGTGAAATTTAAATCTAAAGACTTTTTTTGGTGGGGGTGGAAGCACATTAGTTTTGTTTTTTTAAAGTTTATTTCTAAATTGTGTTGCGTCATCCACGTTGATGTTTTGGTAAGTAAAGAGTTTAGTTTATTGTGTATACCTGTTTCGTTTTGGCAGGAAGTAAGAAGTGAAATGTCGTCCGCAAATAAAACACATGTGTCGTCTACCATTTTAGGGAGGTCATTTATGTAGATTAAGAATAAGAGACATCCCACTACACTTCCTTGGGGTATAGATGCGTTAATTACTTTTTCCTCAGAGCGGACGTTTACTATTTTATTAGACTTATAATCATAGTGCTCAATTTCGACAAATTGTTGTCTATCCTTTAGGTATGATGCAAACCAGTCGAGTGAAGTGCCGCGAATTCCTATTCCATATAATTTATTTAATAATATGTCATGTTGTACCTTATCGTAGGCTTTCGTCATATCTAATAGTATTCCTACACCATATTGTTTACTATCCAATAGTTTAATTATTTCGCGTAAATATTTGTAAACCGCTAATGTTGTAGAACGGTTTTTGCGAAAACCATTTTGACACTCATCAAATATTTTATATTTTTCGCAAAATTTGTAGATGCGATCGCAAATAATTTTTTCAAATACCTTTGAAGCCGTAGGTAAAAGAGCTATGGGCCGGTAGTTATTTACATCCGTCTTTTCGTTTTTTTTGTGGATTGGCTTTATTATTGTTCTTTTTAGTAGGTTGGGGAAGACGCCCTCTCTGAAAGATTGGTTTATCAGCACTGTGAGAGGATGTGTTAATTCATCTGCGCAGTCTTTGAATAGGCTGGGTGGTATTTTCATCTATTCCGCAGCTTTTTTTATTTTTAAGATTTTTTATGGTCTTATATACTTCTCTATCGTCAACGGTGCCGAGAAACATAGTATTTACCGAGGGGTTTATTACCGGGCGGCCGCTCGGGCGGCTGCTGCCTGGTGCTGGCTCTCCGACGGCTGCAAAAAAGTTGTTGAAACAATTGGCTATCTGCTTGGGGTCCGAGTGCGGGATATTATTGAATTTTAGTTTAATATTTATTTTATCTTTGGTGTCATGTTTCTTTGTTCTCTCCCTAATTATGCTCCACATAGTTTTTGTTTTATTATTTGATAATTTCATTCTATTTATATAATGTAATTTTTTGAACATACTACTGCTTTTTTCAAAACTTTTTCATATAATTTATAATGTTGATTTATGATTGAATTATCTGATTTTAATTTAAATGTTTTTAACAATCTTTTATTTGCGGAAGACTTTTTTATTCCATTGGTTAGCCAACCTTTTTTAAATTTTGTTTTTAATTTGATAATTTTCTTTGGTATATGCTCATTTAACAAATTATTCATTATGTCGTGAAATGCCTGATAGTTTTCATTAATATTGTGATTTGGTTTTAATACGTCATTCCAGTTTATTGAATTTAAATGTAATTTAAATTGAGAAATCGTACTCCGGTTATACAAACGTTTTTCGGTATACCAAGTCTTTTTATTGACATTTTGGCATGGTATTTTTAGATGTATACTAGTAGCTGCATGATCGGAGAAACCTAGTTCTTCTACATTTGTCTTAAGGATGTATTTACTGTCGAAATTTTGTATATATGTGATCGATACAGCGTGATGTTTTTGAAGTTATTCGAGTCGGCTTATCAATGTGTTGTGTGAATCTATATTCTAACATTAGGTCTAATAATTTTGAAGTTTGGTTATCGCGCTGTAGGATATTTATATTAAAATCACCACCAAGAACAATATTATATTTACAATATTTTTTATTTATGACGTTTAGTATTTTATTTAGCTGTCTATAGAACGCGACCTCATCTAATCCATTCCAGTACAATAATATTATAATCACATTTTCTTTCACGAGTTCCACAGCACATATTTCTACTACATATTGAAGTGACAGGTTAGTAATATCATACTTCTCTTCATATTCTATATGGTCTTGTAGTAGTATACAGACGCCTCCTCCTGATTGCTTTGTTCTCCTGAAAGAAGCTGCTTTTTTATATCCGTCAAATTGTATTAAGTCTTCATTGTTTTCCGTTATCCACGATTCTGGAGATGCATATTGCTTGATACATTGAATTCTCGTCTAGAAAAGCATCTAATAGGTCTTGCTTATTACATACACTCTGCATATTTTGATATAAAATTTTAAATGGTGGATTGGTATTTACGAAAGGAATTATTTCGGCCGTTGTTTGTTGTTTGGTTTGCCATTGGTTTGCCGGTAGTATTTCTTTGTGGGTATTTTTTCTTCTTGTGTTTTATGTGTGCCTGGCAAAGATTCTTGTGAGTTTGTGCGTCCTTTCTGTTTGATATCAAATTTTCCTCCTTCTATGAATAATTCATTGTTTCGTATGACTGCATATAACCCATTTTTTCTGGCTGAAAACATTTCTTCTCGCATTATTTTCCTCTCCTTTCTTTGATTTTCGTCCAAAAAATCTGAAATTGACAATCCCGTTCCATAAAAGTGATGGCTGTTGCTGATTATGTATTTGGTCATTCTTTTACTGATCAGCTCTATTACGAGTGGCCGCTTTCCGTTTTTATTATATCGGCCTATTCTGTAGGTCTCTTCGATGTAGCCGGTTAAATCTACTCGCATCAAATCGTGAAACAATCCGTGAATCCGATTATGTAAGTTGCGCTCAGGTTCTTTATAATATTCGTCAAATCCATAAAGTACTATTTTCTTGCTGTTGTTGTCAGATGAAGTCGTGGTAGTACTTATCCCTTGAGTTTCCAATTCCATGATTTTCTTTTTTAAGTGTTCAGTATCCCTGTTTAGTTTATCTATCTTTTTCTGTAGTTGATCTATTTCTATTTTCCTGTTTTCATTTTCTATCTTCGAAGTAGTTGTTTCTGTTTTGAATTCGTCCCTTAATTCATTGATAGCTTTATGTATTTCTTTTTGTATAGTATTTTGTAATTGTGATATGATGTTTTTGTTATTTTCTTGAAGTTTTTGCGGGCAATAATCTCGCTTAGATTTTGCAGTGTTATTTCTCTGCGTATGTCAATTCCGACATTTTTAGTGCAAACTTTCTGGGGAAACCGTATCTCCAATAATACTCAAATCATCCGAAGTCATGGTTTCGTTGTGTATAATTGGTGTGTTTTTTCGTCTTTGTGTGACGTTTGTAGGGGTAGTATATTGTGTAGACAGCTGTGGTCGTTGTAGTTCAGTATTGGCGCTCGACACACGCTGGTATGTCCGTGTTTCCTGTTTTAGGCGTTTTACAGTGGCAGGCTGGACATTTCCATGATTGTTTATGTGCCGCGGTCATCGTATTATTGAAGCGCTGGAGCGACACATTGGCGCAATCTAGGTCATACGTGTTTTTGCAGTGAACGCACGTTAGATATTCCCTTTTAGGGAGCTTTTGGTTGCATCCCGCACAGAGTTTGGACTTGGTGTTATCTGTTGACATAGTTATCGTTGGTAATAAGAACTTGGTACAGGGTGAGGTACTTATCTTCGATCGCTAGCGTGGTACAGGGGCAGAGCGCGAAGCCGGCGGCGGCGACAAGCGAAGAGGTGACTCACGCCAGTGAGGCTATGCGCGGGTTGTCGTAGGTCAGGAACGTCGAGATATCAACGGTTTTTTTGTATTTATTTTGTTTATAATTTCACTATTTCAACACTTTTGAAATTTTAAAATCACAGTATGGATAATGGTTAACTATATTTCAATTTCACCCTATTTGGTAGATTTCACTATTTGGTTTAGAATTAAAAAGAGTACACGCAGCGGTTCTAGTTAGATGTGCGCCTCTTGACGGCTCCGGACATACCTCGAGGTTGAGGCGGTCGCAGTCCAGGCGGCAGGCGGTAGTTGGTGATGAGCAGGCAGGCGGTATATGTACACGCAGATGGTACGGGTACATACCTCGAGGTTGAAGATGAGCGGCAGGCGGTAGTTGGTGATGAGCCTTAGCAGATGGTACGGGTACATACCTCGAGGTTGAGGCGGTCGCAGTCGGGCGGCAGGCGGTAGTTGGTGATGAGCAGCAGATGGTACGGGTACATACCTCGAGGTTGAGGCGGTCGCAGTCGGGCGGCAGGCGGTAGTTGGTGATGAGCAGCAGATGGTACGGGTACATACCTCGAGGTTGAGGCGGTCGCAGTCGGGCGGCAGGCGGTAGTTGGTGATGAGCAGCAGATGGTACGGGTACATACCTCGAGGTTGAGGCGGTCGCAGTCGGGCGGCAGGCGGTAGTTGGTGATGAGCAGCAGATGGTACGGGTACATACCTCGAGGTTGAGGCGGTCGCAGTCGGGCGGCAGGCGGTAGTTGGTGATGAGCAGCAGATGGTACGGGTACATACCTCGAGGTTGAGGCGGTCGCAGTCGGGCGGCAGGCGGTAGTTGGTGATGAGCAGCAGATGGTACGGGTACATACCTCGAGGTTGAGGCGGTCGCAGTCGGGCGGCAGGCGGTAGTTGGTGATGAGCAGCAGATGGTACGGGTACATACCTCGAGGTTGAGGCGGTCGCAGTCGGGCGGCAGGCGGTAGTTGGTGATGAGCAGCAGATGGTACGGGTACATACCTCGAGGTTGAGGCGGTCGCAGTCGGGCGGCAGGCGGTAGTTGGTGATGAGCAGCAGATGGTACGGGTACATACCTCGAGGTTGAGGCGGTCGCAGTCGGGCGGCAGGCGGTAGTTGGTGATGAGCAGCAGATGGTACGGGTACATACCTCGAGGTTGAGGCGGTCGCAGTCGGGCGGCAGGCGGTAGTTGGTGATGAGCAGCAGATGGTACGGGTACATACCTCGAGGTTGAGGCGGTCGCAGTCGGGCGGCAGGCGGTAGTTGGTGATGAGCAGCAGATGGTACGGGTACATACCTCGAGGTTGAGGCGGTCGCAGTCGGGCGGCAGGCGGTAGTTGGTGATGAGCAGCAGATGGTACGGGTACATACCTCGAGGTTGAGGCGGTCGCAGTCGGGCGGCAGGCGGTAGTTGGTGATGAGCAGCAGATGGTACGGGTACATACCTCGAGGTTGAGGCGGTCGCAGTCGGGCGGCAGGCGGTAGTTGGTGATGAGCAGCAGATGGTACGGGTACATACCTCGAGGTTGAGGCGGTCGCAGTCGGGCGGCAGGCGGTAGTTGGTGATGAGCAGCAGATGGTACGGGTACATACCTCGAGGTTGAGGCGGTCGCAGTCGGGCGGCAGGCGGTAGTTGGTGATGAGCAGCAGATGGTACGGGTACATACCTCGAGGTTGAGGCGGTCGCAGTCGGGCGGCAGGCGGTAGTTGGTGATGAGCAGCAGATGGTACGGGTACATACCTCGAGGTTGAGGCGGTCGCAGTCGGGCGGCAGACGGTAGTTGGTGATGAGCAGCAGATGGTACGGGTACATACCTCGAGGTTGAGGCGGTCGCAGTCGGGCGGCAGGCGGTAGTTGGTGATGAGCAGCAGATGGTACGGGTACATACCTCGAGGTTGAGGCGGTCGCAGTCGGGCGGCAGGCGGTAGTTGGTGATGAGCAGCAGATGGTACGGGTACATACCTCGAGGTTGAGGCGGTCGCAGTCGGGCGGCAGGCGGTAGTTGGTGATGAGCAGCAGATGGTACGGGTACATACCTCGAGGTTGAGGCGGTCGCAGTCGGGCGGCAGGCGGTAGTTGGTGATGAGCAGCAGATGGTACGGGTACATACCTCGAGGTTGAGGCGGTCGCAGTCGGGCGGCAGGCGGTAGTTGGTGATGAGCAGCAGATGGTACGGGTACATACCTCGAGGTTGAGGCGGTCGCAGTCGGGCGGCAGGCGGTAGTTGGTGATGAGCAGCAGATGGTACGGGTACATACCTCGAGGTTGAGGCGGTCGCAGTCGGGCGGCAGGCGGTAGTTGGTGATGAGCAGCAGATGGTACGGGTACATACCTCGAGGTTGAGGCGGTCGCAGTCGGGCGGCAGGCGGTAGTTGGTGATGAGCAGCAGATGGTACGGGTACATACCTCGAGGTTGAGGCGGTCGCAGTCGGGCGGCAGACGGTAGTTGGTGATGAGCAGCAGATGGTACGGGTACATACCTCGAGGTTGAGGCGGTCGCAGTCGGGCGGCAGGCGGTAGTTGGTGATGAGCAGCAGATGGTACGGGTACATACCTCGAGGTTGAGGCGGTCGCAGTCGGGCGGCAGGCGGTAGTTGGTGATGAGCAGCAGATGGTACGGGTACATACCTCGAGGTTGAGGCGGTCGCAGTCGGGCGGCAGGCGGTAGTTGGTGATGAGCAGCAGATGGTACGGGTACATACCTCGAGGTTGAGGCGGTCGCAGTCGGGCGGCAGGCGGTAGTTGGTGATGAGCAGCAGATGGTACGGGTACAGCTTGGCGGGCTCGTGCAGCAGGTGGCTGGTCGCCATGTTGGGCAGCGAGCGCCGCACGCCGCCTGCAATTACAAACAGTGACAGATCAGGTTGGTCCTTCGCTAAGCTGGTCAACAGGCAGTTGTGTTTGGTTAGTTAGCACGGTGGAACATCGGAGTAGAACTTGTTGGTTGAGATGCACAGGTCTGTGCGTCCCTTGCCGTAGGTAGGGTAAGGTTGATCCCTTGCAGTGACATGGGCGATCGGGGCTATTGCATTCTATTTTCATGATGCATTTTAGAGTTAGTATTGAAAGCCATGTCAAGAAATGTCATAAAGAAAATCCCAGGATACTTAAGTATGTAATGTGAAGAAGGTGTTGTGTTGTGTACCCTGTCTATTATAAGCTATGCACGGTATTTTAGAAACGCCCTCATCCCGACAGTCAGTTCGATCTGAGTTTTGTGCCCACATGTTTTCATGTGAATCTATTGTAAAAGTACCTGTTAACCTTCTGGCCATCCATCCTAAGCACGGACCCTCTAATTTAAATAAATAAAGCTTTATTAATTCCATGTAGTTACATTGATTTCAATAATTCGATATACATAAGCTTTATAATTAAAATAATATACAATTAAATTATAATTAAACAATTACAACATTTAATTAAATTGGCTCGAAATATTATTATTATTATAAATTACCAATTCAAGGTTATCAGGTAAATACATATTTAATATGAGTATTCACTGTGTGGACCCCTTTCGGGTAAAAGTCTCATCCAAAGTTTTTTTTTTTCCATCTGTCTCTATCTCTCGCAGCTTTCAGCCAGTTCCTCACCTGCCCCGGGGCGCGGCCCCAGCCCCGGCCGCAGCGAGTCCCCGGCCGCCACGGAGCCCGGCCCGGCGCCCAGCGCGGCCGCGCTCACCGCCACCACGCCGTCCGTCGTCGTCTGCAAGCAAACAAACATACCGACACTCGTGAGACTATCCGGGACGCACTTTTTAGTCTGTCAAAATACGCACACGACGCGTAGACCATTTCCATAGTTGACGGCAGACTCGATCGGACAAAAAGTACGTCGTCTGCGTTCGACCTACCTACTATTACAGCCTAGTTAGTTTATCTCACTACTCACACCCGTCTCCTCTATTTTATAAAAAAGTACATGTCTTTTGTGACAAACCTGACACTACTGTGTCGGATCACGCTGATGGCGTTACCGTCAACATCAAGGCCGATGGACAACTGTATGTCTTATTAAACTGTGCTAATATTATAAATGCGAAAGTGAGGTCTGTTTGTTACCTCTTTACGCTTTATCTACTGAACCAATCTTCTTGAAACGCATACATATAGTTAATTTTTTTTTTTTTTTTTTTTTTTATCTTCTCTTTTATTGCAATCTGTCCCATTTACGACATTAAACAATAGTTTTAAGGTCTCTCCTCACTAGCACTAACCATATCAGCACTTTATTGTCCACCCAAACATAATTTAAAAGAGAAGGACTATACTGACTTCTTCAAAACGCTAGGAAATAGATTTATAGCTGGCGGAGACTACAATGCCAAACATACAGACTGTGGATCACGAGTCACCACACCGAAAGGACGCCAGCTGCTGCTTGCAAGCCAGGAGCTGAATTTAAATATAGTCTCCTCCAGGGAACCTACATATTGGCCCACAGATAAGAAACGTCATCCCGATCTTGTTGACTTCTGTGTTACAAGAGGAATTCCTGAAACTTATATAACTGCAAAATCGTGTCTTGACTTATCATCTGATCACACACCTGTTATAGTGACTCTAAAAAAAGAAGTCACTAAAAACCAATGTCCATGTAGACTACACAGCCACAAGACAGATTGGAACCTCTTCCGAAGACTGGTATCATCTACCATAGACACAAACCTGCCCTTAAAAACAGATGACGATATAATCTTGGCTGTCGAACATTTCAACAACTGCGTTCAGACGTCTGCATGGGAGGCAACACCGACCCAGAAACAATTTGTACCAACGGCCTGTTCTTAAACCATTCGAGATAAAATTTCCGAAAAACGCTCTGCTAGAAAGAAATGGCAACAGACAAGACATCCTGAGGACAAGAAAAGGTTCAATTATCTTACTGCGTATCTTAAAATGCTTCTCCTCGAGTACAAAAATCAATGTGCCGAAAAACACCTAATAAACCTGGACTGTAGAGCTAGCTCTGACTATTCGCTTTGGAAAGCCACACGAAAATTAAAGCAGCCTAAAACGTACCAGCCTCCACTACGTAACCCTGACAATTCATGGGCAAAGAGTGATCTGGAAAAAGGACAAACTTTTTGCTACACATCTGAAGGAGGTGTTTAAGCCGAATAACTGTGAGGTACCAAATGACACATTAAATGATATATCCAAAATCTTAAATGAAACATACCAGCTGGATCCACCCATAGAGAGGTTTACAAAAACGGAAGTTCGAAACGCGGTTCTTAAACTGGATCAACATAAAGCACCTGGTTACGATCTCATAACTGCGAAGATCCTGAGAGAATTGCCTGATGAAGGTATAACAGTTTTGACCCAGATATACAATGCAGTGCTGTCGAAAACATTTGTTCCACCGCAATGGAAAGTAGCCCAGATCATTATGATACTTAAACCTGGGAAAAATGCTGAAGATCCAAAATCTTATCGCCCCATAAGCCTGTTACCAATAACATCTAAAGTACTGGAAATCCTCTTCTTGAGTAGATTGAGCCCAATACTCAATGAAAAGAAGCTCATCCCAAATCACCAATTTGGCTTTAGACAAGGACATGCCACAATAGAACAAATCCACAGGTTGGTAGACAGTATACACGATTGCTTTGAAAAGAAGGAGTACTGTTCTGCGGCATTTTTGGATATATCACAGGCGTTCGACCGAGTGTGGCATGAAGGTTTACTTTGTAAGATGAAAGAAATGCTACCCATCAACTACTTTTTGTTCTTAAAATCATACTTAGACAAACGCCACTTCTTTGTCAAATGTGGTGAAGATGTTTCCGGCTTGGAGGAGATACTAGCGGGGGTTCCCTCAAGGTAGTGTCTTGGGTCCTACCCTTTATCTTTTATTCACCTCAGATCTGCCATTGACAGATGGTATTAAGGTGGGCACATTCGCCGATGATACTGCACTCCTGTCTGTCGACAAGGATCCAATTAAAGCTTCGAACCTACTCCAGAAGAGCCTTGATGGTGTCTCATCTTGGCTTAAAAAATGGCGCATAAAGGCAAACGAAACTAAGTCAGTCCACGTCACATATACACTAAGAAAAGAGACTTGTCCTCCTGTTACTCTTAACGATATCGGCATACCACAAGCTCAGGAAGCTAAGTACCTGGGAGTTTACCTAGACAGAAGACTCACTTGGAAGAAGCACATTTTCTCAAAGCGTAAAGCCCTCAGTATGCAGTTTCGAAAATACTTCTGTATGCTGAACAGGAAATCAAAGTTGTCATTAGAAAACAAACTTCTTATTTATAAATGTATAATAAAATCTACATGGACTTATGGGATACAACTCTGGGGAACATCAGCAAATTCAAATTTGGAAATCCTTCAACGTTTCCAATCTAAACTCCTGCGGACAATAGTAGATGCACCATGGTACATTACTAATGCACAGCTCCATCGGGACCTAAATATCCCAACAGTCTCAGAGGAAATTAAGAATAGAATGCCTAAGTATAAGGACCGATTATTGAACCATGCCAACGAGCTTGCAGTTGGTCTTATGAGACCGAGAATAGTATTTTCAAGATTGAAAAGAAAATCACCCCTGGATTTGTGTACTTAATGCGAAGACCTCGATAACTATTACAAGCAGAGTAAAACTTCTGAATTGAAATCAGGGCCTTGTCAATAGTTAAAAATAAAGAAGGACATAGAGTACCTTTCATCCCGGGAAAAAGCACTGTTCCTGTGGGAAATTCACGCGGGCGAAATTTCAGAAAGATTGGTTCAGTAGATAAAGCGTGAAGAGGTAACAAACAAACTCACTTTCATTAGGAAAACTAGGACATTTCAAACAAAAACAAAGTAACAACAATATTAGCAACAGTAAGCCACTTAAAATTTATTCACATCAAACAATAACTGCCTTCTTCTCGTCTCCCACCTGGGTAGGTGGGAGACGAGAAGTTACCCTTCCTGTATTATAAACGGGTTAAATTACGCCAGCGACGGTTAGAGTCTCAATAAAAGAGCCTATCTTTTATTTTTGAAGATAGGTATTATTTCAAAAAAATAGTATTCATACAGTTCGGACGTGGCGGCTTCTTCTCGTTCAATACCCGTAAGATAAAGTTTAGGGCTCAACGCACCTAAAAGTTTTCATTTGAAAAATAAAATGAAATCACTCACCACAGCACTCCTATCCACGTCTGTTATGGAGCCGGCAGAAACTGCAAACAATACCAGTTGTTACTCCCAAGAAGATACACGAGACATTTTCTCACATGAATTGTGTTCACAGTGAACCCTGCCTTTTAAACAATAGCATACACGTTTCGTTTGAAAAGTTTAACCGCAAATAGTCAATATCAATAAAATGAAAATCTTGTATCCGTAGTCTTAAACTTAAAACACAATTTCGACAATACACTTCAGTGATCATTATACAGAAAAGAAGCGAAGCAGCCAAGCTGCGCACACATGGAAGAACACGATATTAGATCGGTTAGAAGGCGCTATAAATCCTACACAATTTAATAAATAAATTAATTTATGAGTTGAATACTGATATGTATAGCATTTACTACTATGGCTGGCTGGCTACTTACATATTCAAAAACGTTTTTCTAACCAAAATCGGTTTTCTAACCAAAAATGTCTTCAGCTTCATGAAGTATAAATTAAAAGATGTATAAAAGCTGATGTGCATTAAAATCGAAGATATGCTAAGGTTTGCCAGGGCACATAGTACAAAGGAATCACTAATATACTATAATAAATCCGTCTAGTCTAAACGGAACTATTCAGGACGCAGGTCTACTAAAGTCTGTTTTTAATGCAGGCGGAAAAACGATCATCGTTCACTTATCTCATTTGCTATTGTAAATGAGATAATGTGGCTGGCTCGTATGTTTGTGTATGTTCCGCCTGTCCTAGAAACTGACTTTATTTACTGTCTACAAGGAAATAAACAAAAGGGAATTTGTTAATAAAAGCGTGTCGCGGAAGCGGACGACACTGGTGATATCCGTTCACAACCTTAAAGAAGAACAGTGACACAGTCGTACATGTTGAACGCAAGTAATGACAGTCAAGAGAGTCCTGGTGTCTGATGGCGTGTACGGGTCGGCCGCGAAGCGAGTGTCAGCGAAGCGAAGCGCGGTACTTACTGCACAAGTCCGTCCGCACTGCGCGCGCGGCACAAACCAACAAACATGTTCAGTCTCCGCACTTGTACTACCCTCACCATTGTACTTAGGACATTCTTACGTCATAGCACATATGAACTTAAATATTTAAAATAAATAAATAAATAATATAATATTTTAAATAAATTTTCGAAACTAGACTTTTATTTATTCTAAACTTCATTGCACAAAATTTTAAAAATTATGTACAAATGGTGGACTTATGGCATTCTCTACGAGTTAAACATTAGACCAAACAGAGAGTAGTAAGGTGGTAGACTTTCAGAGGTAGTTTAATGAAAGATTTATTAATATACTTAGCAAATACATTAATAGTATAAATTGTCATAATTGTATAACATCAAAAAATCGGGAGGGTAAAATGTATGGTTTATACCATATGGTAGTAATCAATATTTAAGTAATTATGCCTAGAACTGATAGGTACAACTAACAGATAATTGCTCATAACTTTGCATAGTTTTACCAAGTAAAATACATTAACCAAATTTGAATTGAAAAAAAAATAAAAAAAGGAAATTAATTGGTTGAATTCTTAGCGCCTAGAATATTTAAATATGTATATAGTTATGTATTCCGTATATTTTATGTGTTACTTAAAAGTGTAATTTGTGTGAACTGTGTTAGGTGAATGAGTTAGTATATGCCAGTATGAGGAATGTCGACACTCACTGTCTGACTTGCCGCTGCTGAAGTCGGTGCTGTGCGTCTTGTCGCCCATCCCGCTGAACGTGAAGTCGCCCTGGAAACCAGGCCACGAACCTACGTTACTAATATGCTGAGCGTGCTCTGTAAACTTGCAAACTGCTATCATTGTCTTACTAAAATACTTTATATACAAAATAAACCATCTTGAAGATGATTTCACTTTTAAAAAATGATAACTGACGCCATCGATGGTACCGAAGAATTTATTGGTAACCTTAGAAATGTTCTTATTTTGAAGTTGATACGTAGTGAATGGCAGAAGTTTTGACTTTAGAGTAAGGCCATAAGATGAAATTACTATTTGCAAGCTTCGGTAGCAACATGATGACGGTTATATTTATTTAAAAAAACTAATTTACAAAATAAAATCGAGAAACTAATTTACAAAATAAATCTATAAAAACTTTTTTAAAGCAATTACCAAATATACATAAAAAATAAAACTAAAATATACGTACACATGGTTCCTTCCACCGGCTATCGACCAGTACCGACATCGCACACTACATATCAATAGAACAGCACACACACACACATTCATTTACAATTACAACATAGATGTGTCATGAAAAGCCACATGGTGAAAGGGATATAGTAGGTAAGTACATCATCAATACATATTATAAAACTGTAACTGGTTTGTGGCTGTACATAGAAGATATTTAAAAAAAAACTATGTAGGATCTTCATAGGGCCAATAGAAGCCAAAACCTTCTTTTGTAGAATTTTTGTCTCTCTCTCGTTCTGTCTGTCTTTCTGTCTGGTTGGATCAAATTTGATGCGGTTTTTACTGTTGTATTATAGAAGGTATAACTTAAAATCTGATGTAGGTTTCATCTTGATACGTCGCTTGAAACGTGAGATACGCGCGAACGAAGTCGCGGGCACAGGCTAGTTTTTATTTAAAGGCCAAAGAAACACGTTTGTAGCCCGCGGTCCGACCGGGAGTGCTACTGGGCGGTCCAACGGCAATTTATTGCCTGTAGTCCACTCAAACAAGTATTTTGAAGCTACTCATTATTATTTTGTGAATATAAGCAATCTTTGGTAAAATTATTTTCACAATAAAGTAGGAGGTTTGAGGTCATTTATTTTTAACCCATGTGGACATCCAATAACACATTTCAATAATCAAAAGTCATACCACAATCTGTTCAACAATCTCATCTTGAGTACGTCAAACAAAAGTAATTTATTAATGGTGCTTGTAATGCCAAAAGCGAAGTATAATCTCTATCGACCACTCAACATTGGGTGAGATTGTTCGGGGTATATTTCAATAATAATTTAAAAAAATGTCCGAAATTAAAGAGGAAAATTAATGTAAAAAAAATTGAACATGAATCACATTCGCTGCTGGCACTCCATTACTGCGACGACAAACACGTACAAATTGAATAACAAGCTAATTAATTAAAACAAAAAACACGACTCACATACACATAGCTTATGTCACTCGGAGGAATAATGCAAGGAATGTAAAAATACCTCCTATCCTCTCTCATCAATATCTGTTCAGCCGTTCAAGACTTAAGGTGGAATAAAGAAACTTACATACATACATACTAACATACATGAACCCTGAAAACATTCACTCCTTTTTTGGTCAATCGTGTAAAAACCAAAACAATTTGTTGTGTTGTTTTAAAATTAACTCAGTTCTTAGTTGCAGTCTTTGTGATCAACATTCACAAACACAAGTAGAATCGTAGATAAACCGTACATTTCGAAAATTCAACTCCATCAATATCTTGGTTAGGCAACCTTGGCAGAGACATATTTTCCCGCCTTTCGAACGTAAGTCGAGCGTCGACTTACGTCCGAAAGGCGTGGAGATAAGTAATTATTTAGTGCGCCATCTATCTTGATCTTGCAAACAAGTAATGTTGCTGAGGCTCAACAGGAGGCGCCTCAATGTGTTTATCCAAATACTATATAAACACTAATAGTATTTCCTTTATCTCACGTTTTAATTACGTACAGCTAGTCACAAGATATTGGAGTTGAAACGTGCGGCTTACCCACTCCCCCCTACCAGTGACAGTGACAGATGACAGTGACAGGAGACAGCAGACTCACCGCGGTGCTGGAGGAGAAGGTGTGCGAGCGGTTGGCGAGCCCGTAGCCGGGCCGCGGCGGCGCGCGCAGCGACGACACCACTGCGACACAACACTGCCGCGTCAGAGCTAGCCCACCACACTACCTACACTCTCAAGGAGGGCACAGCCAGATGTGACGCGCTGCTCTGGCTTTTGCCAAACCGGTCGGGACTCACGCTTCTAATTAATAGGTAAATGAATAAACCGAAACTGTCCTATAACGTCACCTCTAGTTATTTCCTCCCGAAATTTGTCCTTATAACTAAGTACCTTAGCTTACTGCCCTATGGCCCTAGCATATCATACCCGTCTTAACTATAATCATATTTTAATTGTACGCGCCGTCAAAAACAAAAAAGTTCAATTAGTGAAAGTATTTTCAATGATTTCAAAAAATATTAGGAAATAATTGACTCTTTTGTTATTTTCAAAGTGCGTACAATTTCTTATCCGACTACTAAATTACTATTTAAGTACTTACCAAAGTTAGTCCCGATTGTTTGGTCAAAGTAGCTGGTCTGATTTGTGACGGTAAAATAGTTTTTACGTGAAACGCCTTTGGAAAAAAAGAAAATTAGCGTCGCGCGTCGTGCGACAACACACACAGTTCAGTACTCACGTTGCAGTGCCTTGCGCCGGCGGGCAGCGTGCTCGCGCGCAGCCCGGAGCCGGGCCGCGGCGCGCACGGCGTCGCTGCGACAACACACACACTACAGCTACAGCGGCCTCATTCTCGTATTACAACTCGCTGCGATTTCGTTGCGACTAGCTGTGTGAGTGAGCGGTGAGACACAGTGTCTCCAAATACTATTAGTCTGGTCAACGAATGATTGTAGACGGAAAAGTCGAAAGCACAAACTTTGAGTTAGGAACTTTGTCCGGACTAGTTAGGAGATAAACATACTAAAATTCCTGGACCATAGGATCGGAGCCAGAGGGAGGAGGGGTCCAAGAAGGTCCCGTTTTTTGTTTTTTTGCTTAAATCTCTTGCTTAAATCTCGAAAACGATGCGTCGCCGTACGAAATTTAGTTGTACTACATAATGAAAGCTGATGGTCTCGTCCGGGACCTTGTCGGGTGCGCACGCGTCTAAGCCTGCTCCTCGAAACAATAGAATGTTGAAAGAGTCCGCCTCTGCAACATTTATCCTTTCTACCTACGGCCGCGCTGTGTTGTGTGTTGTGTGCATTCGTATATTGTTTTTCGAAAAATAGTCTACCGGTGACTATTAATTTGTGCCAAATTAAATAAATCTAATCTGTGTTTGTGGTCCAAAACAACAAATCCGCGATAAACATTAAACTAAAGAAGTGCAGTGATCGACTGAAGAAGAAGAAAAATACCCGCGACCTGGGAGTTCTACGAGTAGGCTGAAACAATCGGGTGAGAAGTTTCCATGCACGCGGTTTCACTACCCTACATTAAACACTCCCAAAAACTTCGAATGAATTCAACTCAGTCTAATCATAAAATTAATTAGTACAAATAAAACTGTGCAGTGCATGTGACGTAAGACCTGCATGTGACTATTTGAAATATTTTTTCCAGTGAACAGCACATACTATTACTACCGTACCCATTTCCGCAAAAAAACGTTTCCATTTACAATCTTTTTGATCTGATATAACATTGATCCCGAAATTCGAACCCATTACATATATATATCTCACCATTTAATCCGGCCGCAACTGACTTTGCCCGTCTGAGGTCGGACTTTAGTATAGTTCTAATTAAATACTGCTTAAGCCCCTTAAATTCAGGGGCAGACAGCCTTACCCATTAAACATCCAGTCTTTTGCATGCTTTGATTATACTAAACTTAAACAATTAATTACTACACTCCAGCATTTAAATTCGACGGCAACTGATTCCGCCCGCTTTTGCATTGAATATAATCTAAACTACGTCCATCTAACATCATACTCCTACCATACCCAGCAATTGACGGTTTACAACCTAGAATCCATCCTAGAATCATTTTGTTAATTATTTCTCCAAGCATACATGGTTTCAAGAATCTACATATAACCATCAAACTTTATAACTCTAAAATTTCAGCTCTATGAATTCAATCGCAATCGGGCCTGTTAGTTTGTAGTCGGATCATAATCTGGATATAAGCCGGATACTACCTATTCCCTCAGGGTTTATATCCTAGCATTCTAGTGAACTTACCATAACTTAGATAATAAGGTACCTAACAGTTTATTTCAGCCTCTCAAACGCAGCCGCAACAGGGATGTACTAATAATAATTTAAAAAAACAATAATAATAATATACTCATATACCTAAGCAACCCAACTCCATCCGTTGTCCTCGCGACGTGTGCGTGTTTTAACCAAATCTAGATGTAACTCTCCGCGTCCTAAACCTAGCCGAAATCAATTCGTCCTCTTAGCCAAATAATCATTTAAAATTAAACAAATTAAACTCAGTCGAGCTATTTATCAGAATATCGATCCAAACGCGCAAGTGTGCTAACTAAACCTAATCGTCCATATATAACCGAGACCCAAACCACCTAATAGTTACTCCGTCTAATCATAATTACTCCGCCTGTTTCTAATTTCGAATGGAACCTAGACCCACTATATATCACATGCGATAGTTTAATCCATTATATCTATTCCGCCAGTTTAAATCTGGAAAAGCTGATAATAAATCCGAGAAAAATCCCCACGGGAAACCGGCCCACAAAAAAGCCATTTAAGCCAATAAACAACAAACATAAAGTGGTAAAGCCCAAAAGCACCACGCCGACAAAGAAAAATACATTTCAAATACTAAATAACCCAACTGCAAACAACATCACTAAACATCCAGCAATAAAACATCTGCTAGAAAACATAACAGACGCTTTCTCACGGAAACAAAACGAAAGAATCACTAAAAACTCTTTTAAAAATTACGCAGCTGGGGCAGTTAAAAACCCTCACCCAAAATATTCTAAACCCATTGCGCTTCTTATCGCTAATAAACAATAGACAAACATCTGGTCCTAAATTCACAAATAATGACCACCATAATCATAAAAGACATAATAGTCCGAGAAATGGTCAAAGACGGCAATTGCCTTTTTAGAGCTATAGCCGACCAAATAAATAATGTACTTGGGCTTACATTTGATCACCACATGGTACGTAAAGATATCGCAACTTATATTAAAGATAACAAACTTGTAAAACGCGTTCACCTTGCATTACAAAACAATATCTTCGAATTGGCGGACTGCCCTTATACGAGCAATCAGCCACCACATAACGAACTGATTGACAGATACATCGAAAAGCAATTTGATGACGGGTTTTGGGGAGGCGAAGATGCAATAATTGCCACAGCTGAGTATTATCTAGTTAACGTACACATCTTCGGACAGTACCGAGACCCAATCATATATCGTCCTTCAGGAAGCCCAGTGGAGGCAAACATATACCTATACTTCGAAAACAACCACTATGATAGCATCGCAGACATTACAAATCTTACCCAAAATGAGAATAATGTACAAATCAACGCACATAATCAATTACTCCGCGAACCCGGCAACAAAACACCACCTAGCTATAAATGCAGAACAAATTATCAAGATACAACACAAAGTCCATTATCAAGCGGATCCGAAATTATATACAGTCAAATCGGCCCTAATGGGCTCCGTCCCTCCTACCATTAGCAAGTCCTATATCTAGGACATACAACTCACTTTCAATCGCGACCTGGAACGTAAAAGGCTGTGCACAGACACAGACTAAAATCAAGATTGATAAAGAGCTATCCGAACGTGATATAACCATAGCAGGGCTACAAGAAACCCATCTTGTTAACGGAGAATACAAATCCAAACACTATAACTGGATATTAGGTAGCGGAAAGAATACGGTAGAACGCAGAGGTGTAGCAATACTAATCAAGAACGACATAAATCACGAAGTAATTCAGGTATACCGCGAAAGCCAAAACGTCCTTGCGACACTTCTTCGCATTAATCTCGCTAATGTCACAAACCAAATATATCTTTTAATCATAACAACCCATGTCCCAGTAAAATCAATGTCCTGCTTCACGCAGATAGGGAATTTAATTCAGAAGGCTCCGACCTACGCACACCCTATCATATTAGGCGACTTCAACGCACATATAGGGAAAAAGGACGTCAAGGGCTCTTTCCCTAAGCAAATCGGGAAAAACCTTTATCACATGGACTCCAACACAAACGGGAGATACCTTCTTAACCTTATACAACAACAACAACTCACAATAAATAGCACATTTGGTAGATCTACATGTCGTACTACGTTTAAATCAGACAAAAATAAACAACAATGGTATCGCAAATCGATCACATCATAACTAGTATGAAAATGAGAATATACTTTCACAGCATAATGGGCGAAAACAACCTAAGTGTCCACTCGGACCACAAACTAGTATGGGGCATCATCCGGACATCCTCTTTCTCAAAATCAACAAGGCATGCGGAAACTCCTCATATTAAAAAAACTAAATTTAACTACAAACAATATGACTACGAATCATTACAAGATGGCACGCGTGAAACTGCTTATCATAACATAATAAAAAAAAAAAAAAATTACAACAATTAAATCACTCAACCCCAATTCCGAGCCACTAAAATGGGACATCTTGAACAATATATTAAAAGAAGCGGCCCACGAAGTATTACAAAAACCAATCGCGAAAACAAAAGAAAGTAGCTTGCACTTGCTACTCTGCAAAAAGCTATCTTCTTAAAAGCAAAAGACCCTCAAAAACAAAACTTTACATAGTAAGGTGACCGAGGCCCGCCGCAACTTTAAAAAGTCTCTTGAAAACGAGGAAGCTAAAGAAGTAGCACTATTTTTCAAAGGGCTTAGCAAAGCTCATAAATCGAAGCGTATGAAAATCACTTATAAATACTTTCGTAGCCATAAAAGAAAATGCTCCAGAGCACAGACTAAATATTATATACCGATGTCCAACTGGATTGCAGATTTAAAAAAGAGCGAGGGTCAACAAGTTGCCACCGTGGGGGAAAAAGCAAGGAACTATCCCACCTGGAACCACCCACCACGGAAGATATACAAAACGTTATAAAAAGTATGAAAAATGGCACCGTGCCGGGCACGGGCCAAATCGTACCTGAGCTGTATAGATATGCCCCCGAGGAGTTCACAGTAGAATTATCTAAAACAATGACATTAATCTGGCAAACCAACGAGGTCCCCGAGGAATGGCGCCTCACTAAACAAGTACCAATACAAAAAATAGCACACCCCAAACAAATCAACGATTTTAGGAAAATATCCATCTGTAACGTTGGGTACAGAATATACGCCAACCTCCTTTTAAAAAAACTAGATGCCTTAACCGACGCACTTGGAAGCTACCAAACAGCTTTCCTAGACAATAGATCAACAGATGACCATATATTTACACTGCGGCGGATACTAGATACAAAATGGAGAGAAGGAACAACTGTGTTTGTAGCGGCACTGGATCTAGAAAAAGCATTCGACAATGTCAGTCTGGAAGTTCTAAAAGATATACTCTTAACAAGAGTAGGCGCGCCACTTACTAACCGAATAATAAAAGCGTGTATGAATGAAAAAACATTCATCTCATGGTGCGGACAATCATCTCATACTATCAACAAAGGCAAGGGGGGTAAAGCAAGGCTGCCCACTATCCCCAAGACTATTTACCATAATCATAGACGACGTTCTCAGGACGCTCGAGGAGGAAGACGAGGCAGTAAAACTCGACCAGGATACCGAAATAACGCTACCTCTAGTACTGTCGTACGCGGATGACCTAATTTTAATAGGGGAAGACTTGGAGGTTCTCAACCGTATCACTCTAAAACTAAAATCTTTACTGCAAACAGTCGGCCTCACAATAAATGAAACAAAAACTAAATTGGTAGTTCGCGACCCATTTTTCCCTTTAACCGACCAACAACCGTGCAGAACATTGGGGGGAGTAACAATCGAACCAGTAGCAGAAATTAAATACCTCGGTACGTACATAACAGCCTCACACAATCGAAAGGCTACACTTAAAACACGTTGCGTAAAAGCCATCAAAAATTCTAAGTCACTAATACCTTTCATAAAAAACAACAAAATCGAATGGAAAATTACCCTGCTTCTCTATAAAATGGTGATCCGACCCTGTATGACCTACGGCCTTAACGTAACAGCGCTTACTAAAGCAAACCGATCCCGACTCAGACAATATGAGAGGCAAATATTACGTAGCATGTTAGACGTCTCTAAAAACCCACCCAAAGGAAAAATAAAAGACGTACTAGGAGGAAAAACCATAACAAAAATAGTAAAAGTACGAAGGATTTCATACTATGGGCATATATTAAGACGAACAAGCCCTCACCTTCTTCACGCAGCCTACAATCACAAAGAAATCAAACGCAAAGTTGGACGTCCCATTTATTCCTGGGAAGAGTCTCTTAACCACGACATACGCCATTACACGAATAAAACAAAGGAGGAATGGACGGAATTAGCTAAAAACAGATCAGAAATGAAAAAGGCAGCAGAAAAAATTTATGCCCACTCTGAAACAGACACGGAGACGGACCCAGAGCCAGATGAACCAATGGAGGTCACAGTAAACACCAACGACCCGCCAGGAAACTCTAGCGACGAAACCATGAGTACCCAAAGAAGACGTAGACCACCAACCCCAAACGAACCGCCCAGGACCAGACAACGACATCATTAAAATCTTCTGCACCCACAGGAATCAAGCAAGCGACATGAAGACCCGGCCGTATCATCAACGCAGCCCATTCATTCCCTTCCATGTATATATTACACACCAAGTATAGTATCTATTTCCTAATTTATTGGCTTGGTGCTAGAATCCGGTCGATTGTAAAACTCCTGTCATTCCAATTTCCTGGCTGCCCCGCCCTACACTCCCAATCCTATCTACGTGCCCAACTGGTTTCTCGAGTTGGGGATTAGGGTTTCACGTCTGAGCGGAGTACTCCTCCACGGCACGAAACCGAGAATGTCCATAACGCTCAGGCTCGGCTCTCTCGCGGAAAGTACACTCCTCGGAGGTGGACCCAGCCCTAAACTCCTGCAGTTTAACCACTGGCTGGGAGGGCACAGAACAGAACAGAACAGAACAGTACTACATAATGAAAGCTGATAAAATTCTCTACAGCTTTGACTTTCACACTTTTTATCTATCTCTAATCGTTGCCTAGCTCCAAAATACGGCCAATTTTCAAAAATGTGTTAATTGTTAAATTTAAATATATTTACAGGGTTACTGGTAAGTAGATGCTATACTTTCAGGGGGTTGAAGGTACGTATCACAGAGCACATGTCAACTTCGACTCCGTGATAAATCATAAATTAAAAATATTAAAACGCCCTGAAAGACTTATATCTGTGAATATTTTCGTGACTACATCTGTGCTCCATCATTGGAAATGTTATCAACGTATAAAATATACAATGTGTACTGAAAATTAGAGGTATCCTGATTATAACAAGATTTGTGATAACACTGTGATTTCGAAGTCATATTGAGAAATAAATGCATCGGAGCAATTACATACAGGTCAGTCCTCCATGATATTTACGAAATTAGACTCAAGAAGAAAGTTGGCTGTTATCAAAGCATTATAACCTATATTTTATTTAAAAAAAAGGAGGTACACAATCCACAATCTACCTTCACAACTAATACCAAAAAATAAACATACCAATAACGCCATCTATCTGTGAGGGGCAAAAACAAATATTTATTCTTAAGCTATTATCATCTGGCGACAAGTTAGAGAACCGATCGATAAAGTCATGGAAACCATCATGATTGTTTTGAAACAAATACAGTTAGATATATCAAGTCAAAAACAAGATATGCTAAGTATGGAGGAAAGAATAAAAGAGAATATAAATAGAAATATTGATGAAAAATTCAAAATCATAGAAGCCAAAACAAAAGAATTGGAAGAAAAAATAGTTCAACAACAAAAAACTATAAACTACTTAGAAAGAGAAATAAAAAAGAAGAACGTTGTATTTTTTGGAGTCGAAGAAACTGAGCAAAGTTATGAAGAGCTGCATAGTATGAGTTTAGACATAATAAATAATTCAATGAAAATACAATGCCAGAAAGAAGAAATAGAATGTGTAAGAAGAATAGGCAAGAAAAGCGGAAAGGTAAGACCTATAGCGGTGACACTTACAACTGTAGGAAGAAAAAATTGAACTTTTAAAAAACAAAAAATCTCTTGAAAGTTCTACTTTTTACATTAAAGAAGACTTTCCACCAGCCGTCCTTCAAAAAAGAAAAGAGCTTCAAAAAGAGCTTAAGGAAGCAAGGGACTCAGGAAAGAATGTGGCTCTGCGTTATGACAAAATAATAACTGTCACAGAAAAGGGATTTTCAACTGAAGTAACAGAAAAATCACCGAACGAAAGACACCTATCAGAATTACCAATTAATTACAGAATGAAAGAAATTTCAAAGAAAAATAAAGGAAAATATATTACTTCCTACATGCGTCAAGGAGCTTCGGACTATCCATCGCCTATCGAAAAACCACAACAGAACAATAAGTACCCTCTCTCCACCTTCCCCAAGCCGGCTGGTCCCCGTGGGGAAGTAGACCACAACCCCCCTTCCTGAGTATAAATGTAGTGAATAAATATAAACTAAGATATAAATATTATAAAGAACATAGCTGTAATAAAATTTACGTAAAAATAAATAATTATAAGAACTTAATAAATATGTTGATGTAAAGATGAAGTGCAATTTGAATGTATTTATTTTGATTCATGAATAGAAAATTAAATGTCAGTACATATTTTAATTAAATTGTAAAAAGAATATGATTATTTAATAAATTAACAAATGTATTTATTCTAACTTAATTGTTAATATATCATTATTATTGGCTATTTAGCCTAGATTGTATTTTAGCAACGTTTATATAAAATAAATTAAATCTAATTGAAGGAGATGAAATCTGAAAATGTCTATAGGTAGGGGGAGGCCTATACGCCGCAAAGGCGACTTCCAATAAAGTTAAATGAAATATTAATATATAATTTGAATTATAAATAAATAAATGAATACCTATGAATATTAATATATTTATAGTTATTCAATTTTAAATAAAAAAATTTAAAATGTGGTAGAAAACAAAAACAAATATTTAACCAACATTTGATAAATATATGTACCTAATTACCATATGTATCAAAGAATAGAGTAGTAAGAATAGTTTAATATTTTCAAATTTAATTTAAAAGCATGTATTAATTTGGTTGAATAAAGGGCTTTTTTATTTTTTATTTTATTTATTTTATCACAGAGCACATATGAAGAAGAGCTGTTCATAAGCTAGTAGACCTGTCCCCAGTCGACCAACTTGAGGCTTCTAACTATTTGCCACCAGACGTCACTATTGTCGCATTCGCGGAGTTCACTTCATAGTGTCAACACGTGCCGCAGATGTGTCGAAGTTACGCGAAATTTTAGATTGTGCTCATTAACATTGAAGTGCTGTATTGTAGGGTGTAAAAGTAACACACACAACAAGGAATCACGCGATAAAAGTATATATTTTCACTCGTAAGTATTTTTACGTAATTATTCCCACATCGGTGGATACGCGCCTGTCAGTACAGCCATCTAGTGAGTAATAGCAGAACTCAAGAGAATTAATAAAACAGTTTGCGAAAATAATTCTGCTACTGGCCAATAGGTGGCTATACAGTTTGTAAAATTAGATAAAATAAGTCGTAAAATAAGTTGTATGTCTATCCAATAAGAGTTCATTTTTTAATTTCTGTCTACGGTAAGTATACGTCCCCCGCTCCCCTCCCAATGCGGACACTGTCTTTCATATGTAAAATGCCTATGCGCACCTCCTCTCCATACATACTTCGTGGTACGTATGTTTATCTCCTAACTAGTCCAAACAAAGTTCCAAAGTCGAAGTTTGTGCTTTCGACTTTTCCATGCACACTATGGGAGCCTCCATTCAATTAACAAGCTAAATAAACTCTAGTGAGCTAATACGCGCGGCTCAGACTAGAAAATAGCAACTTATGCGACACTAGCGCCTCTTCCTGGACGAAGCGGTTGTTTGATGTAACTGTCAAACTTCTTACCGCGTTCACGAGTTTGTTTTGTCAAAATTAAATGAAATTACACATGACATAGTTGTATTATCAATATATTAAAGGACCAACATATAACATGTTAAAGTGCAAATAAACGGTGCTGGATCACCTCCTGCCACCAGATGACTAGTTGCCAAGATAATGTATGAGAAATGTCAAGAGCTGTGCATATTTACTCGCTAGATAGTTTATATAGTATTTGATGTCTCATATGTGAGTGACGCATCGCTCATACACAGTTAAGTCGCTACGATGTGGCAGCGACTGTTGATTCGAGAATTAGGCGACAGGGCAGCCTACCGTACCCTGCACTGCCTGCACCAATACATTCCCTAATGCTTCACGCTAGGTGGCAGCACACGCAAACGACAGTTTTGTACAATTTGACAGTTCAAATTGAATATACATTTATTCCCACTTATAGGAAAAGATACTTTAAATCAGAAATGTTATTTTTTTTATGTTTTCTTTGTTAATTAAATGTTACTTGTTCGATTTTTTTTTCAAAGTAGGTAAAAATAACTCAAAGCAGTTGTGAAGTGGCGTGAAGCATTTAGGGAATCCCTCATTTGGCAATTGAGGGTAACTTGAAACGTGGTTTACACCAGAACTGCAGTATAGACGAGGAGTGTATTATCAATGTACAGACAGTCAATGGCGTGAGTTGAATTAATGTTCAACAAATGAAATTATTGTTATTTTCGGGACTCCTCGACTATACGCGTTATGAGACTATGGCACAGGGAAATTGCGAAAGAAAGACCAGATGGCACATTAATCTTAATTAATCTTTATTTTATATTAATTTTCTTCGTATACTTATAGAATTATGTAGAATAGACATTTTAATGAAGACATTTTTAATATTTATATTTTTTCTCTTGAAAAAACCGAATTGGATTTTTTTTTTGTTTGGAGATAATTCTACATAAACATGTGCTGTGCGATAATCTCATACATGCACAATAAATACATCACATTATACGCAGCAGCAACGTAACATTATGAAATAAATAACTTGTATAAATCATAACAAATAATACTTATAAAACCAACATAAAGTAAAATTATTTAAAATATTTTTATAATGAAAAGATCTACAATCAAATTGTTGAAATAAAGTAAATGTTTAGCTCATGGACGTAGGAAAAAAGTTTAGCTGTTACATTTCAGGTTTATAGCACTGAAGATATACGAAAGTGAGAACACATAAATATGAGACAGATAGCACTAGTACATAATCAATAGATCTTTCCATTAAAAATATAATAAAATATGTACAGAACAACTTAGAAATCACGGAGTAAGAAATTCCGAATAATTTCTTGTTGCGTTGTATCTGTATCGCGCATCGACATAATGAGTATAATATTTTACAGAAATGACCTTCATGCTTTCTCCCCTCTTTCCACAGAAATCATGCATCAACACATTTGACCATATTTCACAATTGATATTTGTAGAAAGAGACAAGTCTTTATTTGAAATTTAGTCAATTTAGACACTGAAAAAAAAAATGTCAAATATGGCCAAATAAATATATAAAACGGCAGTCATCTTTAATGTTTTAAAACAATCCGTAAAGTCGATTTTATAGTCTCTCTCTCTCTCTCAACCTAAAGACGTCCACTGCAGGACAAAGGCCTCCCCCAAGGATTTTATCCATGAGGGGTTCGATCCGATCCGCACTCCGATCCGGGGGGGTCCGATTTTATAGTAATGAAAAATAAAAATAATTGATACGATTACCAAAATAATAAGCGGTAAAGCTTGGAAACGAAACACTGACACGCTAATGCACGACGAGCGACGCCGCAAATATTGTTTTTATATTCGGCATGAAACTACTATGAAAAATCATGATTGGTTCACTATATACACAACAATTGATTATTTCGATAGAAGTCTATTCAAAAACCTCCTTAATATTTAGAAAAAAATTGGAATCAAATAAATAAACCTTTTGTGCGGCATCAACCAACCGGTTGATTGTACGCCGATCAGAAAGCCTCAGTATCAATCAGAAGCCCTGCACTAGAAAAATGTATGAAAACAACTTAAAAAATATAAGAAACGTCAAAACTTTTATCTACATTTTTTCTCAACATTTTTTTGTATGTGAATCTTAATGGCGGCGTCGCGAAGCGTACTACACAAGCTGGGCTCACCTCGGAGTTGCGAGTCAGCGACGATCGACTTACGTTCACAACTCGGAGAGGACTCGTGGCGGGGTTGCCGGAACTACTTCCGCGTACAGTTCGCGACCAAATACAACGGGACTAATCTCAATATCATAGATTTGTCCCGCAAACGATAGCGGCAGCAGAACATGACAATGTACTTATTGGTTGGCCTAACTATCAATATGGCCTGATTTGAACGGAAGATTCAAGCCGCCATCTTTTTATTCACATTAAGTCTTAAATGATTCTGAATAGGGTATTTGACAAGGTGTAATTTTTCAACATATTTTTGAATAAATGGAAAGATCATATACAAGTTTTATAACAAACTGTTTTTATTTTTTTTATTTTTGATTTAATTACCTAGTTATTTTTAAATTGAAAATTCATACCAACGGAATACGCCGAACAGTTACCGAACACTTCCGATTAGCCCGGTGACGTCACACAGGTGTTTTCCCTACTCGGTGCGCCTCTCCCCGCCGGCGCTGGGCCCGCGCGGGTGTGGAGCTCGGGTTTGTTTCGGGAACTGACAAGAAGGTGATCGGATTTTTCGGGGCATCGGATTTTTTGGTACTTTTAATTAGATGTAACTTGATAATTAGGTCGAAATTTAAAAAATAAAAACAGTTTGTTACTACACTTTTACATAATCTTTCCATAAATCAAATAAAAAAACCTTGTCAAATACCCTATTCTGTCTATTGTAACAAGTCGTGATATGCCATAATTTGATATAGGATATGCGAAATAATAAAAAAGATGGTGGTTTGACAATCAGTATAAAAAATTATATATTATCATCTAAAGTAAATTAACGCAAAATATATACGCAATTCCACGCGAATGTTAAAGATATGGGATGAACGACAAAGCATAGAATGGAAAATGAATCGCCAATCTCGACTGAAAACAAATCCATGTATTTAGTAGCATAGCAAGCGTTACAATCGAGCGTATTCTTACCGCTCTCTATGTGGTATGTATGGACTGGAAGAAACGCAATATTAATAATTTTGCTATTTGGAGGCATTGGTCTGACAGCATTTCATTCTAGGCTCTGTCTTTCCATAAGCTGTACCGCCATTTAAACTTCTATTTGTTTCATTCTAGAAGAATTGTAAAACGACATTAGAAAAGAGCACAACAAGAGCCGCTCAGGAGGAGCTCAAGTTTAGAGAAATATTTGTTTAGGCGGTACAACTGTTACAGATTAGGTATTATTTATTATTCTAAAAGTATTAAGTACATTATAACGATAGTAATTAAAACTTATGTTAGTCAATAATTAAATTCGAAATGTTATTAGCGGCATAATATTTTCATTAAAATTAAAATCGAGAGTTCTTGTTAATGACAATTTTTGAGGATTTTTTACCACTGATAAAGTACTAATGCAAATTGTATTTTACCTTCAGGAAAATAAATATAAAAGAGTACCATTAGAATTATTAAAAAAAAAAACAAATGTCCACTGAGTGATCTGATTTCAAGGTGAAGACTAAGTAAGTCACCGTGTGTAAACAAAGTGGAATAAACCGTTCAAAGATGTGGTAATCGCACAGAAATAAATCAAGATAGAACGGCGACGACGCGAGTGCGTTGCTAAGGGATCGCCCGTGTCGATTTTTGCATAAGCCACGCCCCGACACGTACCCAATCTTACGTCATTACTAATGAAATAGTGACGTGACATGCACTGAAATTAATTGGTAAACACGGTCATGGCACAGTTAGGCATTTTTGCACAACCGTGTCCGATGTGTTCAAGTCAAGACGCGCGCGCTGACTGAACGAACCGCAGATTTAGATAAGGCTAGATACCGCAAGTTTTTTCGATAGTATGAAAACCGAGCGTGCCATTATTTTCTACCTACGATGACGTCACACCAGTCATTTTAGTGATGGGCGCACCATAAACGCGAATGAAGGCTAACTGGGTAGCAAACGCGTGATGTTTGTCCATTGGACATACGCAGGGCACGCTTGGACAACTGAAAAAAGATCGGAAAATCTGTGGAACGAACGTTCAACGAATCTTGCGGTACTTTGCAAGATCGAGCCTCCACTCTATCTGTGGGTATGGTGTCACTAACAAGAACTCCTTGTCCCCTGGCGCTGTGTGTAGTGTAGTGTAGTGTAGTGCAGTGTCAGTGACTCACCATTGTAGACGGGCAAGTGGTCGTGGAGCGTGTCCCCGTAGCCGTCCATGCGCTCGCGCTGGTCTCGGCTGCGCGAGGGCGAGGCGCCGACGGGGGACGAGTAGCGCAGGCGCGGCAGCGGCTCGCGGGACGCGCTCGGCGTTCTAAGGACGCCCGTACACTTCTTTCTTAATTCATTTATTCTCGCTTACATGTACAGGTTCACATTGGTTGGTGTATAATGTTTGTATAGGTAACTAGCTTTCGCCCGCGTGAATTTCCCACGGGAACAGCTTTTCCCCGGGATGAAAGGTACCCTATGTCCTTCTCCGTACTTCCAACTATGTGTATGCGAAATTTCAGGAAGATTGGTTCAGTAGATAAAGCGTGAAAAGGTAACAAACAAACAAACTCACTTTCACATTTGTAATATTACTTAGGATTAGGATAGTTAGGATAGTACATGAACCCAGGTAGGGTGTTTTAAGTTAGTGTCAAGAAATTAGTAAATTAGAATATGAATAACATTAATTAAATAAATTGAATAGATTAATACATTTGAATAGTAAAACATAAAATAATTCTATTAATGCATTTGTCGCTATAATATAAAAAATAATAATAGTATTTAATTAATGTCATCAATATCAAAAACATATTTTAAAATTAATGTGAATTTGAATACATATTACAATGAATAAATTAAATATTTGTGATGAAAATCTTCTTTAAACGTTGGATTTCTTATAGAGTGTCTTATCACTACAACACTGGTGTCAGAAAGATTTTTTACATGGATACTCACGCGTCTTGTTAGCTGGAACCGCCTACTAGTTTCGACTAGTAGTACTGGGCCGTCTGTCACGTCGGAAAGACGGTACTAACTCGCCTTGAAAATGACTTCCGTATTATGAAATTGAAACTAGTCAGCGGTTCCGGCTAACAAGACGCGTGAGTATCCGTATAAAAAAATCATTATGACTATTTCTCACGTTAGTTTTAATTAAATTACTGGTGTCAGATTTTATTCAAGTCGCCTATATGCATCTGACATTACTTTGGCGACTACCGCCATCTAGTAGTAGTAGCCGAATACACAATTGTCTAGTACTATACTAGACAATTGTGTATTCGGACATTTGTGTATATATGTAGACCCTAAATAGTCAGCCAATGTGCAGGTTTCCTCATGATGTTTTCCTTCACCGGAAGCAGGTGTCGGTCTATGAGAAAACTATCATACATAAGTCAGGTTGGTCTACAAACTCATGTGACACAGGTAGGATTTGAACCCGGGTCCTACCCGACCTCAGGCGGGTGTCATTACCACTTGGCCACCACCGCTTCACCGCTCATACTGTCACCACTACATCGAACATTACCCAGCCCTATCAACACGGCACGTCACTAGCGGTATGCTGTTCCTGGTGTTTTTTCTACCCGAGTACTAAATTTCCTCAAAATCTGTCCAGTAGATTTTGCGTGATTGAGTGACAAACATTCTCACAAACTCACAAAATCAAAACTTCTTTATTGAAACTTGGCCTTTAAAGAAGGTTCTTTTAAGTCGAAAAGTAATTACATAATCGTAGTGTATTATGTCTCAAAGCTATAAACTACTAGCATTTCGGAACGACCACTGCTGGGAAGAAATGCCGAAAGAAACTCATGATACAGTCTTGGTCGCCTAACATGCCAGAAGGGCTATTTTTAATCTTTATACATATGTACATCTGTCTGTACATAGATTATGTACAGTCAAAAATAAAACATAAAAAATAAATATAATATAATAAAACATATTATGTTTGTGTTCGAGTAACTACAACATACAAATTCACATCCAAACTTTCGCATTTATAATATAAGTAGAATAGTAATAATAATAAATGTAGTTGACCGCCAGACCTGCTCGCGTTCCTCGGGTCCAGATGCTGCCGCTTCCACTGCTGGAGCTTCTCTCGCTCCTTCACCTCCTTCAGGAACACCTGCGGCGTAACAACTACTAATATACTATACAACAACACCAATAACAACTTACAGTAGCGGATTTAGGGGGCACGTGCCCCCCCCCCCCCCCGACTGCTTTTTTGTGTACCTACTGTGGAGGGAGATTCAAAGTCAAATTTTTTTATTGAAACTTGGCCTTCAAAGGCTCTTTTTCACGTCAGCAAACTACTAGCATTTCGGAACGACCACTGCTGAGAAGAAATGCCGAAAGAAACTCATGAAACAGTCTTGGACGCTTAACATGCCAGAGGGGATATTTATTATCTTTGTACATACACTAGATTGTGTATAGTCAAAATAAAATAAAATATAAGAAACATATACAGGGTGTTTGTGAGTTCGATACAAAGCCTTAAAGCGAAGCTAGTATAGACTATTTAGTGTCATTTGAGACAAAGTTTTCTTAAGCAATGTGTTACCGATATTTTTTAGGAATTTTTTTATTTTTTTTACGAAAAACCCAAAATTTTACACTTAGGATACACAAATCATGTTTTTTTAGAATATTTACACATTGTTCTAATAAAATAGAAATGAAAAGTATTATGTTTTGCATTAATTTGGCCATTGCTAACAATTAAGTGTAAAATTTTGGGTTTTCGTAAAAAAAAAAATTTAAAAAATCCTAAAAAAAATCGGTAACACTTTGTAAAACACTTTCTCTTAAATGATTCTAAATGGTCTATACTAGCTTAGCTTTAAGGTTTTGTATCTAACTACCACACACCCTGTATAATAAAATAAAACATGTTATGTTTGTGATCGAATAACCACAAGGAAATGGTTAAGAACAAAAAATAAAAATGAAATTCGAATCAGAATCGAGCAGACCAGTTCCCCCTGGAATGAACAAACCCCCCTATAATGAGCGAGCACGACCCTCAGTCCTGAGGAATACGTGTAAAGAGAGAGCCAGACCTGCGCGATGCCGCTGTGTATCTTGCTGAGCTCGGCGTGCTCGCGCCGCAGCCGTTGGTGGCAGCACCTCCCCCCTGTCCCCGTGCCAGACACGCTATATGTGTGTGGTAGCCAGAGCCAGACCTGCGCGATGCCGCTGTGTATCTTGCTGAGCTCGGCGTGCTCGCGCCGCAGCCGTTGCTGGCAGCACTCCCCCCTGTCCCCGTGCCAGACACGCTATATGTGTGGTAGCCAGAGCCAGACCTGCGCGATGCCGCTGTGTATCTTGCTGAGCTCGGCGTGCTCGCGCCGCAGCCGTTGGTGGCAGCACCTCCCCTGTCCCCGTGCCAGACACGCTATATGTGTGTGGTAGCCAGAGCCAGACCTGCGCGATGCCGCTGTGTATCTTGCTGAGCTCGGCGTGCTCGCGCCGCAGCCGTTGGTGGCAGCACCTCCCCCTGTCCCCGTGCCAGACACGCTATATGTGTGTGGTAGCCAGAGCCAGACCTGCGCGATGCCGCTGTGTATCTTGCTGAGCTCGGCGTGCTCGCGCCGCAGCCGTTGGTGGCAGCACCTCCCCCCTGTCCCCGTGCCAGACACGCTATATGTGTGTGGTAGCCAGAGCCAGACCTGCGCGATGCCGCTGTGTATCTTGCTGAGCTCGGCGTGCTCGCGCCGCAGCCGTTGGTGGCAGCACCTTCCCCCCTGTCCCCGTGCCAGACACGCTATATGTGTGTGGTAGCCAGAGCCAGACCTGCGCGATGCCGCTGTGTATCTTGCTGAGCTCGGCGTGCTCGCGCCGCAGCCGTTGGTGGCAGCACCTCCCCCTGTCCCCGTGCCAGACACGCTATATGTGTGTGGTAGCCAGAGCCAGACCTGCGCGATGCCGCTGTGTATCTTGCTGAGCTCGGCGTGCTCGCGCCGCAGCCGTTGGTGGCAGCACCTCCCCTGTCCCCGTGCCAGACACGCTATATGTGTGTGGTAGCCAGAGCCAGACCTGCGCGATGCCGCTGTGTATCTTGCTGAGCTCGGCGTGCTCGCGCCGCAGCCGTTGGTGGCAGCACCTCCCCCTGTCCCCGTGCCAGACACGCTATATGTGTGTGGTAGCCAGAGCCAGACCTGCGCGATGCCGCTGTGTATCTTGCTGAGCTCGGCGTGCTCGCGCCGCAGCCGTTGGTGGCAGCACCTCCCCCTGTCCCCGTGCCAGACACGCTATATGTGTGTGGTAGCCAGAGCCAGACCTGCGCGATGCCGCTGTGTATCTTGCTGAGCTCGGCGTGCTCGCGCCGCAGCCGTTGGTGGCAGCACCTCCCCCCTGTCCCCGTGCCAGACACGCTATATGTGTGTGGTAGCCAGAGCCAGACCTGCGCGATGCCGCTGTGTATCTTGCTGAGCTCGGCGTGCTCGCGCCGCAGCCGTTGGTGGCAGCACCTCCCCCTGTCCCCGTGCCAGACACGCTATATGTGTGTGGTAGCCAGAGCCAGACCTGCGCGATGCCGCTGTGTATCTTGCTGAGCTCGGCGTGCTCGCGCCGCAGCCGTTGGTGGCAGCACCTCCCCCTGTCCCCGTGCCAGACACGCTATATGTGTGTGGTAGCCAGAGCCAGACCTGCGCGATGCCGCTGTGTATCTTGCTGAGCTCGGCGTGCTCGCGCCGCAGCCGTTGGTGGCAGCACCTCCCCCTGTCCCCGTGCCAGACACGCTATATGTGTGTGGTAGCCAGAGCCAGACCTGCGCGATGCCGCTGTGTATCTTGCTGAGCTCGGCGTGCTCGCGCCGCAGCCGTTGGTGGCAGCACCTCCCCCTGTCCCCGTGCCAGACACGCTATATGTGTGTGGTAGCCAGAGCCAGACCTGCGCGATGCCGCTGTGTATCTTGCTGAGCTCGGCGTGCTCGCGCCGCAGCCGTTGGTGGCAGCACCTCCCCCTGTCCCCGTGCCAGACACGCTATATGTGTGTGGTAGCCAGAGCCAGACCTGCGCGATGCCGCTGTGTATCTTGCTGAGCTCGGCGTGCTCGCGCCGCAGCCGTTGGTGGCAGCACCTCCCCCTGTCCCCGTGCCAGACACGCTATATGTGTGTGGTAGCCAGAGCCAGACCTGCGCGATGCCGCTGTGTATCTTGCTGAGCTCGGCGTGCTCTCGCGCCGCAGCCGTTGGTGGCAGCACCTCCCCTGTCCCCGTGCCAGACACGCTATATGTGTGTGGTAGCCAGAGCCAGACCTGCGCGATGCCGCTGTGTATCTTGCTGAGCTCGGCGTGCTCGCGCCGCAGCCGTTGGTGGCAGCACCTCCCCCCTGTCCCCGTGCCAGACACGCTATATGTGTGTGGTAGCCAGAGCCAGACCTGCGCGATGCCGCTGTGTATCTTGCTGAGCTCGGCGTGCTCGCGCCGCAGCCGTTGGTGGCAGCACCTCCCCCTGTCCCCGTGCCAGACACGCTATATGTGTGTGGTAGCCAGAGCCAGACCTGCGCGATGCCGCTGTGTATCTTGCTGAGCTCGGCGTGCTCGCGCCGCAGCCGTTGGTGGCAGCACCTCCCCCTGTCCCCGTGCCAGACACGCTATATGTGTGTGGTAGCCAGAGCCAGACCTGCGCGATGCCGCTGTGTATCTTGCTGAGCTCGGCGTGCTCGCGCCGCAGCCGTTGGTGGCAGCACCTCCCCCTGTCCCCGTGCCAGACACGCTATATGTGTGTGGTAGCCAGAGCCAGACCTGCGCGATGCCGCTGTGTATCTTGCTGAGCTCGGCGTGCTCGCGCCGCAGCCGTTGGTGGCAGCACCTCCCCCTGTCCCCGTGCCAGACACGCTATATGTGTGTGGTAGCCAGAGCCAGACCTGCGCGATGCCGCTGTGTATCTTGCTGAGCTCGGCGTGCTCGCGCCGCAGCCGTTGGTGGCAGCACCTCCCCCTGTCCCCGTGCCAGACACGCTATATGTGTGTGGTAGCCAGAGCCAGACCTGCGCGATGCCGCTGTGTATCTTGCTGAGCTCGGCGTGCTCGCGCCGCAGCCGTTGGTGGCAGCACCTCCCCCCTGTCCCCGTGCCAGACACGCTATATGTGTGTGGTAGCCAGAGCCAGACCTGCGCGATGCCGCTGTGTATCTTGCTGAGCTCGGCGTGCTCGCGCCGCAGCCGTTGGTGGCAGCACCTCCCCCCTGTCCCCGTGCCAGACACGCTATATGTGTGTGGTAGCCAGAGCCAGACCTGCGCGATGCCGCTGTGTATCTTGCTGAGCTCGGCGTGCTCGCGCCGCAGCCGTTGGTGGCAGCACCTCCCCCTGTCCCCGTGCCAGACACGCTATATGTGTGTGGTAGCCAGAGCCAGACCTGCGCGATGCCGCTGTGTATCTTGCTGAGCTCGGCGTGCTCGCGCCGCAGCCGTTGGTGGCAGCACCTCCCCCTGTCCCCGTGCCAGACACGCTATATGTGTGTGGTAGCCAGAGCCAGACCTGCGCGATGCCGCTGTGTATCTTGCTGAGCTCGGCGTGCTCGCGCCGCAGCCGTTGGTGGCAGCACCTCCCCCTGTCCCCGTGCCAGACACGCTATATGTGTGTGGTAGCCAGAGCCAGACCTGCGCGATGCCGCTGTGTATCTTGCTGAGCTCGGCGTGCTCGCGCCGCAGCCGTTGGTGGCAGCACCTCCCCCTGTCCCCGTGCCAGACACGCTATATGTGTGTGGTAGCCAGAGCCAGACCTGCGCGATGCCGCTGTGTATCTTGCTGAGCTCGGCGTGCTCGCGCCGCAGCCGTTGGTGGCAGCACCTCCCCCTGTCCCCGTGCCAGACACGCTATATGTGTGTGGTAGCCAGAGCCAGACCTGCGCGATGCCGCTGTGTATCTTGCTGAGCTCGGCGTGCTCGCGCCGCAGCCGTTGGTGGCAGCACCTCCCCCCTGTCCCCGTGCCAGACACGCTATATGTGTGTGGTAGCCAGAGCCAGACCTGCGCGATGCCGCTGTGTATCTTGCTGAGCTCGGCGTGCTCGCGCCGCAGCCGTTGGTGGCAGCACCTCCCCCCTGTCCCCGTGCCAGACACGCTATATGTGTGTGGTAGCCAGAGCCAGACCTGCGCGATGCCGCTGTGTATCTTGCTGAGCTCGGCGTGCTCGCGCCGCAGCCGTTGGTGGCAGCACCTCCCCCTGTCCCCGTGCCAGACACGCTATATGTGTGTGGTAGCCAGAGCCAGACCTGCGCGATGCCGCTGTGTATCTTGCTGAGCTCGGCGTGCTCGCGCCGCAGCCGTTGGTGGCAGCACCTCCCCCTGTCCCCGTGCCAGACACGCTATATGTGTGTGGTAGCCAGAGCCAGACCTGCGCGATGCCGCTGTGTATCTTGCTGAGCTCGGCGTGCTCGCGCCGCAGCCGTTGGTGGCAGCACCTCCCCCTGTCCCCGTGCCAGACACGCTATATGTGTGTGGTAGCCAGAGCCAGACCTGCGCGATGCCGCTGTGTATCTTGCTGAGCTCGGCGTGCTCGCGCCGCAGCCGTTGGTGGCAGCACCTCCCCCCTGTCCCCGTGCCAGACACGCTATATGTGTGTGGTAGCCAGAGCCAGACCTGCGCGATGCCGCTGTGTATCTTGCTGAGCTCGGCGTGCTCGCGCCGCAGCCGTTGGTGGCAGCACCTCCCCCTGTCCCCGTGCCAGACACGCTATATGTGTGTGGTAGCCAGAGCCAGACCTGCGCGATGCCGCTGTGTATCTTGCTGAGCTCGGCGTGCTCGCGCCGCAGCCGTTGGTGGCAGCACCTCCCCCCTGTCCCCGTGCCAGACACGCTATATGTGTGTGGTAGCCAGAGCCAGACCTGCGCGATGCCGCTGTGTATCTTGCTGAGCTCGGCGTGCTCGCGCCGCAGCCGTTGGTGGCAGCACCTCCCCCCTGTCCCCGTGCCAGACACGCTATATGTGTGTGGTAGCCAGAGCCAGACCTGCGCGATGCCGCTGTGTATCTTGCTGAGCTCGGCGTGCTCGCGCCGCAGCCGTTGGTGGCAGCACCTCCCCCCTGTCCCCGTGCCAGACACGCTATATGTGTGTGGTAGCCAGAGCCAGACCTGCGCGATGCCGCTGTGTATCTTGCTGAGCTCGGCGTGCTCGCGCCGCAGCCGTTGGTGGCAGCACCTCCCCCCTGTCCCCGTGCCAGACACGCTATATGTGTGTGGTAGCCAGAGCCAGACCTGCGCGATGCCGCTGTGTATCTTGCTGAGCTCGGCGTGCTCGCGCCGCAGCCGCGCGTCCGCCGCGTGCCCGTTGGCGTGCCCGTTGGTCGCCCCGCCGCCCGCCCCGCCGTCCGCCCCGCCCACCTCGTCCGAGTCGGACTCCACGCCCGCGTACGTGTCCGACCAGCGGCGGCGGCGCTCTGGAGAGTCACAACTCGTTTATTAATGGGACTTACCGATATTGTTAGCTATACGATAACATTTCTTTATTTTATACAGGAAAAACAAACAGTTATATAATAAAAAGTATAACAGAGAAGTAGTTACAAAACATTTTTCCAAAAAAATGAACCGACTTCCATCATAAAACTTAAAATCATGAAATAACATTAGAGAAAAATGTTTTAGCATGCTACCTACTGAATGAGGTGAAGTCGGTGCCAAGTGCAGGGGTAAGGGTGTTATGTAATTGTTTAGCTAGGCATTTTATATATATCCATGATCCTAATATTAATTAAGGTTATTTTAATATTCACTTTGGCACCGACTTCGACTCATTCAGTAGGTAGCATGCTATAAAACATTTTTCTCTAATGTTATTTCATGATTTTAAGTTTTATGATGGAAGTCGGTTCATTTTTTTGGAAAAAAGTTTTATTTTATCATTTTCAGTGCTTCTACACCTATTTTCTTTAATAATACCTTTTCTTTCATTGGCCGAAAATAAAGAATTAAAAATTCGAAACTTTTTATGTCAGTTTGATTTGAAATGTCAGAACATGTCAAATTGTCTGTTATTTTTGGCACATAAATAGACCGAGAGCCCGTGATGACCAAACTTCCTTATTTTAGAAATGCTGAATGTTTCTCTGCTTGGTATATAAGGGTAAAAAATATTAGCGTCTAGGTATGAAGTTTGGATCTTAGTTGCTTATGCAGGTAACATAGATAGCAAGGATGATTTTTATAAGTATAAAAAGCACCCTTGGGGCCTCTCAAAGTAATATTAAATTAAGATTTTATAATAAAACAAATATAACTATAATTTAGTAAAGCTACAATGTCTAGCAGGGGTTTATATCTGCACCAATTGCCTGTTAATGGATGACGAGATTTCTAATATTATTAGAAATCACGTCATCCAAAAACCTTTACTTTAAGGAAATTGAGTTACCAATTTAAATGTTATTGCTACAAATAATCTGCCTAATCATGAACCAACTTTTATAGTCGCTAATCGCTATTTCTATGTTGGGGACATACACAGAAAATCTTGAGTTTTAATAAAATAAGGAAGGGCATGCTGTCGCGGGCTTTTGCTCTATAATGCAATGTTGGTATTTTTATATTTTGTTAGGTATCTTTAAAATTACCGAACAGATTCTGACGTGGTTAAAATGGGACTAACTTGGGAATACACCATTACGAATAAAAAAACAATTTTGGAAATCAGTCCACAGTAGGCGGAGAAATCGGCGAACATACATAAAAAAAACATACATACATCGAAACATATAACCTCCTCCTTTTTTGGGAAGTCGGTTGAAAAGAACTCGATTTTGTATCTGATATTTTTGAGACAATAAGTAGAGTATTGTGTCATGCCTGTGTAAAGTTTTAAGACGAAGGCCGGGTATTATATGAAACAAATAAACTTTTCCTTTACTTTACTAACTTATAAATTACGTAACCCACTACATTTTCACAGTTTAAACAATGAAATTTAAAATAAAAACAGAAACATTACCACTAGAGACACATCGAGAAAATAACCTCAATTTTTAATTGATTTTAAAGCCTCCAGTACACTAGGCAACAATTGACGCGCAAAATATCGTTCTTTCTCGCTCCCTACAATTTACATGAGTGAGAAACATGATGTGCTATTTCACTTTAGTCAGTAGAAGAGAGTGATATAGTTGCCTAGTGTAATAGAGGCTTAAAACTTAATGTTACCAGGGTCTGTGTAGGGGTAGGGCGGCGCGGGGAAGTCGTCCCGCTCTATCTTGGGCTGCGTGCCGGGCGGCGGCTTGTACGCGGCCGGGTAGTGCGACAGCTCGATCGGCTCCTGCAACACAACACATCATTTCTCAAGACAGGCACTTCGCCTTGATGCTTAGGCCAACTGGCTGTGCAACACACATGTTCATTGAGATACATTTAAGATGCTGTGTTCGCTCCTAGAAGGCTGATAACTTGGTTGATTGTAAATATCTTCTATACATATAATAAAACAGTAAAAATATTTTGTCTGTACATTTAATATTTTTGACTGAAATGGATAGAGGGAGACCTAAAAAGAACAATAGAAAGCAAAAAATTTTTTTTGTAATTTCTTGTCTGTCTGTCGGTCTGTCTGTCTGTATGTATGTACGCGTTTCACGCAAAAACTACTGGGCGGATTTGAATGAAACTTTTTTTGTTGTATAGCTATTAAGCCTGGGCAACATATAGGCTATATAATTCATTTTGAAAACTGGAACACCTGATGAAGAACCATAACGGAACAGCTAAACTATAAGTAATATGGAAATGGTGCCTTAACAAAAATCGTTCAACCTGATGAGCATTTTCTGCCGACGTATAAAAATTGAAGATCTGGAACATCTGATGAAAAGCTCCAAGAGACCAGCTACACTATAACATATATGGAAATGGCGCCTTAGCAAAAATCGTTCAACCTGATGAGCATTTTCTGCCGACGTATAAAAATTGAAGATCTGGAACATCTGATGAAAAGCTCCAAGAGAGATTTTTCATCTAAGCGAAACTCACGCGGGCGAAGCCGCGGGCGACAGCTAGTATTCATATAAACATGTGTGTTGCACAGCCAGTTGGCGAACCTAATAAATAAAAAATAAAAAAAAATCAACCAAGTTGTCAGCCTTCTTGGGGCGAACACAGTATGCACATTGATATGCTCACACTCACTGTCAAGTGTCTATTCAGTTGACAGTGTCCTGAGAGGATTTCTATGGTGATTCTAATGTCGTTCCTGTTCAATGAGCGATTTTCCGAGTTTCAGATGACTTCATAGATGGCGCTTAGTAAAAGAGTCCACACAGAAAGCAAAAAATGCACGGAATTGGTATTTCTTTGAAATAAAACCTTATAAAAAATTGTTTAAAAAGTATCAATATTGTGATTTGTGCAATTGTCAAACTGTTATGTGATTTTTTTCTGCCTCTGGTTGACAAGAAAATGCGCACAATATAGGTACAGCCATTATTACGACTCGGCTTTCATAAAACGCAATCTATTGAGATTTTATAACATCGATTTTTTTTCCTTATTTGACCTGTCAGAAAATAATTGTCGGTGTTTTGATTTCTCTTGGTCTGCTGTGTTCGGTGTAAATAAGTTATAACACTAAACTGAATAAACGCCGTCAGCACATCGTCCCTCGATGCGCCCGGCCTAAATTCAGTGCACTTTTTGTATCGCTACGACGGGGGTGCATTCATTAACATTTCATAACATTTATCGTAACTTAATATTTTAAATTGTGACAGTGCAATAAACAATAGTACATTACAGCAGAGGCCGGGAAGTCAGAATTTGCTGGACGAGTAGGTTTCAAGTAGTCAAGTTTCAGTAGTTAGTTCTAGTTCCCGCCGAGGCATGTATAGTGCTTTTCTCAATAAATGTGAGGAAATAAAGAAATAAAAAATGAATATAAAAATAATATCAATAACTCGGGCGGTATTCTGGACACGGCCCGCATTGTGAGGAGATTTCTTTCGATGATCTTTCTTTCTTTTGATTCGATGGAGAGGATTTTTGTAATACTATGAATTTAAAAATGTACAAAAAAAGATGCCAATAAATAAATGAATAAAAAAAATAATAAATAATGTCGGTAATATTTGTTATATTCGGACATTTTAAATATTTAATTGTCAATTAGTGACAAGGAAACATAGCCCATACAGCCCAGTCATATTTTACGCAAAAAATGTAGCATAGATTTTATTTTTTTCTCTCACAACGAAAAAGCATTAATATTAATTAAGTCTGTGCTTAAATACTCTTAATATTAAAAAAAAATCTGTGATTAATTAATATACTCGAAGAATGCATTTTTTTTTATGACGGTAGCAAAATTGGCTGTATGACAACTTACATAATTAATGTGACATTAACAAATGACAGATGAATTGAAAAGTTTTGAGCAGCGGCCAGGAATGATATTTCATATAAATTTCCCGGCCTAAGGCCAGGAAGTAATGTATGAGCCAGGAATCACAAACTTCCTGTCAACTTTTTACTACAATAATGTCTACATTTCCGAGCATTTTTGAGAAAAGTTCTTTTTTAACATAGTTTTTCCAATCTATTTCAACATTTAAACACAATCGCACACCCCGAACATGCTGCATTGATGAAAAATACCTACCTACTGTAGTTTAAATGGCTGTTAGTCTTCTAATAAATAAAATAAAATATTTATTTTTGACGCACCTCATTGTTCATGTGCGGCGACTTGGGTCGCGGCGTCTCCGCGCGCATGGAGTCCACGAGCGCGCGCATGCCGGGACGCGACGACGCCTTGCTGCTCGCGCCCGTGCGCGACGACGCGCGCGAGCTCTGCGCGCCACACATAGGGTTATATACTGCGTGAACGAGGTCCCTTTATGGTTTTAGGACCTCTTCAGTGCATTCCAAAACGTAAAGAAATTAAATTGTATTTGACGTTGTCTGGCCTGTGAGCTCCTAGAGACTTGTGTGCTAATAAAAAATATACTATCAAAATAGTGGTTGTCATTCAAGTTTTACGTTGCGACTCACATCGTAACAATACATAACGCTACTGACGAAAGAGGGCTTCTTACATCCGTCAGATGTACAGTATTGTCATTTGAATTTAATAGTTCTTATTTTCGAGGCACCTAGGAAGCGTAGAACTTAAGTTTGATAGATTTTAATAATATAATTTGATTGCAATGAGGTATAATTAGCCTTCTGTCTAAGCTAGCCTGTCAATTCTTGTCAGTGTTACTATGGTATTTCTCTTAAAACCGTGAACTTACCTGGCTGCGCTTGAGATCATAAGCTTCCGTTTTCCAGTTCGTGGTACTCTTTAACATTAACATGCGGATTGATAAAGTTTAGACCATTGGAGACGAGTACGTGGTGATGCGGTGCTAGTCCGGGAGATACCTGCGTGTGCGGGCGGTGGAAGTGCGGCGAGGTGGGGGGCCGGTCGTAGGGCTGCAGCGGCCGACGCAGGTAGTGCGGCTCGCTCGTCAGGTACGAGTACGTGGTGATGCGGTGCTAGTCCGGGAGATACCTGCGTGTGCGGGCGGTGGAAGTGCGGCGAGGTGGGGGGCCGGTCGTAGGGCTGCAGCGGCCGACGCAGGTAGTGCGGCTCGCTCGTCAGGTACGAGTACGTGGTGATGCGGTGCTAGTCCGGGAGATACCTGCGTGTGCGGGCGGTGGAAGTGCGGCGAGGTGGGGGGCCGGTCGTAGGGCTGCAGCGGCCGACGCAGGTAGTGCGGCTCGCTCGTCAGGTACGAGTACGTGGTGATGCGGTGCTAGTCCGGGAGATACCTGCGTGTGCGGGCGGTGGAAGTGCGGCGAGGTGGGGGCCGGTCGTAGGGCTGCAGCGGCCGACGCAGGTAGTGCGGCTCGCTCGTCAGGTACGAGTACGTGGTGATGCGGTGCTAGTCCGGGAGATACCTGCGTGTGCGGGCGGTGGAAGTGCGGCGAGGTGGGGGGCCGGTCGTAGGGCTGCAGCGGCCGACGCAGGTAGTGCGGCTCGCTCGTCAGGTACGAGTACGTGGTGATGCGGTGCTAGTCCGGGAGATACCTGCGTGTGCGGGCGGTGGAAGTGCGGCGAGGTGGGGGGCCGGTCGTAGGGCTGCAGCGGCCGACGCAGGTAGTGCGGCTCGCTCGTCAGGTACGAGTACGTGGTGATGCGGTGCTAGTCCGGGAGATACCTGCGTGTGCGGGCGGTGGAAGTGCGGCGAGGTGGGGGCCGGTCGTAGGGCTGCAGCGGCCGACGCAGGTAGTGCGGCTCGCTCGTCAGGTACGAGTACGTGGTGATGCGGTGCTAGTCCGGGAGATACCTGCGTGTGCGGGCGGTGGAAGTGCGGCGAGGTGGGGGCCGGTCGTAGGGCTGCAGCGGCCGACGCAGGTAGTGCGGCTCGCTCGTCAGGTACGAGTACGTGGTGATGCGGTGCTAGTCCGGGAGATACCTGCGTGTGCGGGCGGTGGAAGTGCGGCGAGGTGGGGGGCCGGTCGTAGGGCTGCAGCGGCCGACGCAGGTAGTGCGGCTCGCTCGTCAGGTACGAGTACGTGGTGATGCGGTGCTAGTCCGGGAGATACCTGCGTGTGCGGGCGGTGGAAGTGCGGCGAGGTGGGGGCCGGTCGTAGGGCTGCAGCGGCCGACGCAGGTAGTGCGGCTCGCTCGTCAGGTACGAGTACGTGGTGATGCGGTGCTAGTCCGGGAGATACCTGCGTGTGCGGGCGGTGGAAGTGCGGCGAGGTGGGGGCCGGTCGTAGGGCTGCAGCGGCCGACGCAGGTAGTGCGGCTCGCTCGTCAGGTACGAGTACGTGGTGATGCGGTGCTAGTCCGGGAGATACCTGCGTGTGCGGGCGGTGGAAGTGCGGCGAGGTGGGGGCCGGTCGTAGGGCTGCAGCGGCCGACGCAGGTAGTGCGGCTCGCTCGTCAGGTACGAGTACGTGGTGATGCGGTGCTAGTCCGGGAGATACCTGCGTGTGCGGGCGGTGGAAGTGCGGCGAGGTGGGGGGCCGGTCGTAGGGCTGCAGCGGCCGACGCAGGTAGTGCGGCTCGCTCGTCAGGTACGAGTACGTGGTGATGCGGTGCTAGTCCGGGAGATACCTGCGTGTGCGGGCGGTGGAAGTGCGGCGAGGTGGGGGGCCGGTCGTAGGGCTGCAGCGGCCGACGCAGGTAGTGCGGCTCGCTCGTCAGGTACGAGTACGTGGTGATGCGGTGCTAGTCCGGGAGATACCTGCGTGTGCGGGCGGTGGAAGTGCGGCGAGGTGGGGGGCCGGTCGTAGGGCTGCAGCGGCCGACGCAGGTAGTGCGGCTCGCTCGTCAGGTACGAGTACGTGGTGATGCGGTGCTAGTCCGGGAGATACCTGCGTGTGCGGGCGGTGGAAGTGCGGCGAGGTGGGGGGCCGGTCGTAGGGCTGCAGCGGCCGACGCAGGTAGTGCGGCTCGCTCGTCAGGTACGAGTACGTGGTGATGCGGTGCGGCGAGCACGCGCCCGTGTCGCGATACTCGCGCAGCACTAGGCCGGGAGACACCGCGCGGTAGCCGTACTGCCCAATCATAAACCGTTGTTAAACATCAATGATATGGTGGTCAGGTCATTGAATGAATACCCATACCTACTAGCGTAACATCATACTTCTTATTGGCTTAAGTGAAATTGACCATCGTGCTTTTAATTCACGTTAATAAGGAGAAAGAAAAACGTGTTCTCTACACGTTGCGCATCAGTGATGCGTAGTGGCAACGAAGTCCAGTCTGCATTCTTAAGTGTACAGTCGACAGGACCCAAAATCAATCAGTTTTGATTGACTTCATACTTCAGGTGACGGAAAATATCGCAAGGGAACCTAATAATTTACTAAACATTAAAGTCATTGCAAATGGTTATCTTCAAATCATGTCCATAACTCTGTCCAATACAAACAGGAATATGATCGCAATACCGTATCGAATAGTCTAATCGAGCAGATAAACTCTCAAAGATAAATTTGAAAATTAATTGTCATATCATTAATTTACTTTTTTTTAATAAAAAATATATAAAGTGCTTAACATCTGACACATTGCCAGCAAGGTGTAATAAGCCCAAAGTTTAACATTATAACTACAACAACAAATACATAATTACTAAACACAATGCTACAACCAGACTACAGTCAACACATCCACATGCCGGCAACTTCTCGTCAACGTCTTCCGTCAACTCTCTGAAAACATGGGGGTGGAAGAACGTGAACATAAAAATAATGGTTTTTACACGAATTTAGTTGTAAAAGTTTGTAAAATCTTTATTGTACGAGTAAAAAAATTTATACATCACAATAAATAAAAATAAAAAGGTAAACGCACAATGGCGGACTTATCCCGTGTAGAGATTTCTTCCAATCAATCAGCGTAGTTTGATGTCATACAAAAGAAGCCGAAATAAATAAAGATCAAACTCAACACTAGCGGCGGCAACATTACTAAAGGCGCAATCGAAATAATATTGCATGATAACCCATTTACTAAGAGTACAGTTACTAAGTTCGTGTAAACAAAGTTGATGGTAAAAGGGAAATGGGAAAGGAGAAACAAACTTGTAAATGTGTCAACTGAAAATAAATTAAAGACATGCGTCCTAGAATACTTATTGCATTATTTTTTAACATTCGAAAAACACGATCGAATACTTATCCACTTAGTATGAATGTTGGATTCTTTACTTTTTTCTACCAATTTGCAAATCTAAGCCGAAGCCCATTTAGAGAGGAGCGAAATACAGAAAAAGTTCATTCGAATTGTGTGCTATAAAAGTAAGAGTTAATAAACAAGAGATTATGGGGTGAGTCCGCGTAAGACAACGCTGACTGTTAAAAATTTATTCTTGAGGGTTTTAATCGAATTTAAGAGAAAATTCCCAATTTTAATATTTTTGTTTTTTATTGTTTGCCGTTTGATGATATCTTCTTCAAAAAAGAGTCTCTCCAAATAGTGAAGGTTAGCGATTAACATGCTATGTTTGGTGAAATAAATCAATGTAAAAGAAACGTAAGTATCTCACTTTTTCTAGGACGCATGTCAACAAAAAAAAAGTAAATAACCAAAAAATAAAAGAAAGTGTGAATCACCTTGCGGGTGAGGCTACTGTAGGGGCTGCAGTAGGAGCCGTTGACGCTCGGCGTGCGCGAGCGCAGCGAGAACTACACAACAACACGTGCGTCACTACCGGGAACTGCTCTCGTGGGAGAGCTTCACACCGTTTGCCAATATATATGCTTACTCAAGTCTCCCAATATAACTAACTTAAAAAAGATCAATGACAATTTAAAGTATTTTTTAATATCGCCTTCGAGGCAAACAAAAGTACGATTTGACAGCTGTCAAATACGTAATTTTGTATCAACCACTATCGAGATAGATAATGATCAAAGCATGGGGAGAAATGGTATTGGATGAACTTATCGGTGGAGACTTGTAATAAAGTAATAAACTTTTCAAAAGATTAAATGTTTTAACTTTAAAAAAATCAATTTTTAATTTAAAAAAAAATCCGTATTTCATTCCATAGACAAGTTCATCTACAGCAACAGTTGCAAGTATTGTAAAACTCTGTATTTTCTTAGTAGTTAGATAGATATTATTTAAAAATTCATTGCACAAAATTACAAATATTATGTGGAAATGGTGGACTTAAACGCCATATGGCATTATTTAATCTACTAATCCACCGTTAGACCAAACTGAGAGTACTTAGCAAGTGACTTGTATAATGACAAGAGTCCAGAGTCTTACAATATATACGCCAATAGTGCGAAAATGTCAAAAATGTCAAAAGCTCTTCAGAAGTGCCAAAAATAAATGTTTTCGTAAAGTAGTCGATAAAATTGCAAATAAAATGTTCTTTTAAATACATCAAAGGCACTGAAAAAAAAGGAATTACACATTAAAAACTAAATTTGTTGACTAACAATGTAGGTAAGGTATTTCAAAAACAGATGTGCTCGAAAAATGCGTGACTTGAAATTATGTGAAGTATTCAACTAACAGAAAAATTATAAAAGCTACAACATCTACATTCACAAGATGCACCATTTATCTATTTATTTAATATACAAAGATGTATGTACGATAAACACTCAACTTAATATATGTTGTTTAGGTAAAAATTCACATTGGCTAGAGAAGAATTTGAGTATCCCGTTATATTATACAAGCTAAGTAAGAGAACTACGTTCGTCGTTGTACGTTTAACCCAAAATATAAGGTTTTTCAAGTTGTAGTAATATTTGTTTAAAATGATTGGACTTCTTCGTCTTGGGGTGTTGATGCTATTCCAACGACCAACGATCCATTCAGATTGTACCCGAAAAGAAGTTTAGATTACATTTTTTGCGTCCTTCGTCAACTCGAGTCGAATTTACCCGGACGAGCGTTACACAGCCGAGCGTTTCTGGTCGGTCTTAATCAAGAACCACAAAATAAAGGGCTTAGCACCCAGCTTAAATAAGTTTCGTCGTAAATACAGTGTGGTGTTGAAATTCTCCATGGGCAGCTGTGATCGCTTACCATCAGGTGACCCGCTTGCACGTTTGCCGCCCTATGTTATAAAAAATATCAACCCATCTACTTTGAGCCAATGTGAACAAATCGGTGCATTGATTACATGTTCAGAATGACTCGCCAAATGAGCGAGTGTGACAGGTGTGGTGTGGTGTGTGTGTGTGTGTGTGTGTGTGTGTGTGTACCTGCAGCTCGGAGGAGGCGCGGTCGGAGCGCGGGTCGTGCGGCGCGGGCCCGCAGCGCGGGTGCCAGATGGCCGCGCCTGGGAACGAACACACAATATTACTTTTCCAACTCTAATCTTATACAAAATGTTGGCGATGCCAAGGAGGGGTTTTAGGTAAAATATATTAACAAGCTAATTATTAAAAAAATAAAAAACAAGACTGACAACTCACATTGCCTATGTCACTCGGAGAAATGCAAGAACCTCTCACATCAAAATCTGTTGAGCTATTCAGGACTTATGGTCGAATAAAGAAACTTACTTACATACATATATACATGAACCCTGAAAACATAACACTCCATTTTTGGTCAATCATGTAAAAATAATTGAAACGAAAAAATAAAAATATTACTTCTTTAATATAGAGCTGCCGAACACTCCATGACAGACAAAAACAAAAGATGTTCTTCTTCTATCCATAGATAGGATAAATCCTAAAGTACTCTCATATAGAAATAAGATATGGTGAAAAAATTCCATGCAAGCAGGACTTGAACCCGCGACCAGGTCTTTATACGACCTTGCTCTTCCAACTGAGCTATCGCATTTCAATCCTGCACATCGAAAATCTTCACCATATCCAATTTCTATTGAAACGCATAACGGAGGATAAATCCTCCTTATAATCCTACTTGTATTTAGACAACAAGGATCCATCATCAACTATTTCCCACCTGGTGGCCTTAGGATTTTAAGTCATATAACCTCATTCTCCCCGAGAGCTACTCTGCGTTTATATACTTTTCTGCCCGCAGTTTTCACTCCCGACTAGTCCCGACCTGTGGTCCAACCGATATGTCCAACAATTTGTACCACGGGTAAATATAACTATCCATGGTCAAACTGTGAAAATACTTCTTTTATTCAATCATGTATTTTCAGCCTGTCAATCAACCTAATTTAAACATAGCAAAACATACATTATGAGCAGGTGTCGTATAAAAGCTATAGTTACCCTGCAGGAACATCTCCTCGCCGTCGCCGAAGGGGTCCCCGCACTTGCTGCAGCGCGCACACGTCGGGTGGAAGTGGTGGTTCTCGCCCGCCTACCAACAACACCATCACATTTAGTTAATATAATAAAACTGTTCTAACTAAATTTTCAGGATGTACCTGTTGTACCTATATCATACATGAAGAGACATTACCATCCTAGAATGGGACATGTCTCTTGCAAGCGACCAGAGAAATTAGCAACCACTAGGTACCAGACGGCTGTAATGACGAAGGCCGACCGAAGACGTTTTGGGACGACCATCAAAAAATAATGAACAGAGTTATCTATAAATTGAAAGACATAAAAAGGCCTTATACTTCGATGCTGGTCAAAGAAAAAGCTTAGAATATGCCAGCTGCTTCTCTTCCCGCGCAGATTGTAAAAGTCAATCAAGGTTAGGTTAGTAACTGGGGATTGTTACAACAAAGTAGATGGTACAGAAAAACCTACCGTTGTTAGCATAGGATTTAGTGATATCTCGTTCGAAGATAAAGGTTTAAGTAGGACATACGAAATTGTACATTCAATAGCTACCGGAGATGCTAAATAAATTATTGTATGTCACCTGACAAGTAAATAATTATAATTGTCAAGTTGATAAGATGCTCGCCCTAGACGTTATTGAGCCTTGCGATTATCCTTAGTCATCTCATCACCGGTTTTAATTGTAAAAAATAAGATTTTGTTTGTATAGTTGATAGCTGAATTCTGTGACTAAGGACGACGTTTACTGTCTTTCATATATTCCTGAAATACTTGACAATTTAAGAGATGGTAAATGCCATAGAGCATCGATCTTCCAAAAGCATTCTGGCAAATCCCAATTAAAGAAGGGGATAAGGAAAAGACCGGTTTTTATGTGCGAGTCGCGTTACGTTCCAGTTCAAAGTCACTGCCTTCGGACTGTTAAACACCCTGCTACTTAGCAAAGACTTGTGCCAAAAAGTATGCACTTTTTGGTCTGGAGTTCGAGCAAGTTTTTGCATATATAGATGACATTATAATAACAAATCAATCATTTGACGAGCCCGTGACCTTGCTTCTTCGTGTTGAAATGTGTAAAGCAAATCTAACAGTGAACCTAAATGGCAGTTGTTCCGTAGTTTCGCCCCCAGCCGCCACGGTACCTGCAACACTTTCCCGGAGATGTATCGCTGGCAGTAGGCGCAGCGCACGCCGTACAGCCGCTGGTAGTCGCGCTCGCAGTACGGCACGCCGCCGCGGCCCATGTACTCGCCCTGCAGCACCGTGCCGCACTCGCCGCACGCGAAGCACCACGTGTGCCATTGTCTAAGGATAATAAACCACATTTTTTTATATTTGAATATTTTATGTAAGTTTATTAAAATTATAAAAAACATTGAATAAGTGGCTGATATAGATTTATGTCTATAAACAGACGCCGGACACAAGTCGGCCGAAGCAAAGAAAATTTGTCCAGGTCCATATAGCTCGGAAACCGTCTGTTTGTGTGGTGCCTCTCCCCAAACTATGGCACATTTAATGTCTTACCCAGCGTGCCCAACTACCTGTACGTTTAAAGACCTGTATGACGCAACAGATAATGCTGTCTGTACCTGTGTCAAAATTTTTATTGAAACTTGGCCTTCAAAGAAGGCTCTTTTTCACGTCGATAACTAATTATTTAATCATAATATATTATGTCTCAAAGCTACAAACTACTAGCATTTCGAAACGACCTGCTGAGAAGAAATGCCGAAAGAAACTCATGAAACAGTCTTGGTCGCCTAGCATGCCAGAGGGGCTATTCATTAACTTTATACATACACTAGATTGTGTACAGTCAAAAATAAAATAAAATAAAATATAAGAAAAAAATAATATAATAAATTATGTTATGTTTGTGATCAAGTAACCACAATGAATTGGTTAAGAACAAAAAATAAAAATAAAATTCGAATCAGGATCGAAGCAGGATCCCCTGGCAACACCCGTTCACGAGTTGACGCGAGGGTCAGCCATCGCAAAGCTCAACCATAATAGAGGGAACCTTACGACCCGGCCGACGACGCATAAATAAATAAATAAATAACAAATTTGACCCGCCAAGTCGACACGCTAAGAAGAAGAAGCTGATAAAGAGCAATACCTGGCCTAATTATGTCCTGAAAGTAGATGGGACCCTAGGACCTATTCCTAATGTTCAGCTATAACACCGTGTACACCTCTCTATGTAAACCTATGTTCACGAAATAAATGATTTGATTTGATTACTTCTTAGGTGGTGTTAATAGTTGAAGATAAAAATGAACCAACCTGTCCAAGGCGACCAGCGCCTGGCCTTCTGACAACTCCTGACCGCAGCCGGCACATTCTGAAATCATAAAAAAATTAAGTACATTTAGAAATGATGGTCTTTATGGTAACACACGACAAACGAACACATGATACTCTATATATTTTCTCGGCACTAATAGCCCGATGCCTGAAGCTCTGCAATCTTTAATCAATGTGTGTTACCATAAAGACGTATTAGACGTCCTCCGTGGCCTATCGGTCATTACGCGGACTGCCAAACCGGAGGTCCCGGATTTGATCCCCGGTCGGGTCAAGATGGAAAATGATCTTTTTTAGATTGACTGGATCTTGGATGTTTATCTGTATTTGTTATAAAATATAGTATCGTTAAGTTATCCCATAACACAAGTCTCGAACTTACTTTGGGGCGTATATATTTATATTTTTTCTTTTCTTGGTTTTCGTATAAAACCGGTTTACTGATACACACGGGCCTAAGCCCTAAGCCAAGTGACGCGGACGCAGTCAAGGTTGGGCGTTACTAGATCTTGTCGGGATGGTTGTGAAATAGGGTTATTCTGTGAGATGGATAAATGAACGGAAGATTGGTTTTCTGTTTGTAAAAACTTTCTTACTAGACGGCATGTGTTTAAAATAGCTGCCTTTTGTAGTAGATTATATGTTGTGGGGGACAGATTTAAAGTTTGAAGAGATTGATGTAACTGTTTAGGTATGACTATTGTAACTTTCTGAAGATGCCATATTCTGCTTATTTCATCTTTTAATTCGTAAATTTTTCTGCTATAGTGGTCTGGAGATTATGTGCATTGGGCACGGCAATGTCTATTAAAAAGGCAGTTTTGGTGGTCTTGTTTACGAGCGTAATATCGGGCCTATTGTAGTGTATTATCCGGTAGGTAAGTATGGCTCTGACGAAGTATAATTTAGTGGTTTGATTTTTCAGCACTGTTTGAGGTGAGTATTTATAATAAGGTTTTATGGACTGTATAAAATTATATTGTAAAGCAAGATTTTGATGGATGATATTTGCAACTTGATCATGCCTGTGTTTGTAATCGGTCTGGGCTATTGCTTTACGCATGTAAAGCAATAGCCCAGACCGATTACAAACCTGTGATATGTTTATTATTGATATCAGTAGCGTTTTTGAAAAGTGGTCTCACCGTTCTGATCGTGCGAGTCGCGGACGTCATGATTGGGCGCGGCCCCTAGCGGCGAGCTGCGCAGCTGCGGCTCGGGGGTGGGGGAGGCGAGCGGGGAGCGCGTGCGCGCGGTCTGGCGCTGCGCGGGCGGCGCCACGCACATAGAGCACACCACCTCCGCGCCTGTGTATGTCACCTTCTCGCCTGACGGGAACGCTCGTCTAGAACGAAGAGTATATAAAATCATCGAAAACCACTCTTACACAGAAACCCACCATGATGTACAAGGGTTTAAAGGTAAGCTTCCCTTAGGATTTTAGGGAACTTCATCAGGTACATTCCTGCCTATATGTTGGTGACATGTGACAGCTGGTCTCCCTCGCCTCTTCATACTTTTAATGGGTTAACAATACACCGATAGGGCATCCACATACGAGAAGTATATGCTCGATAGAGCAAACCCCACCCAACTTAGTTAGCAATACACCCATAGTGCATCCACATACGAGTAGTATAAGCTCGATAGAGCAAACTTGCTTAGATACAGCCAAGGCCTACTTAATATGATAGAGCGCGTGCCTTTGATTCTTTTCCAACCTCTTTTCCTTGGCTCTAATTGGGATAAAGTCGTGACTGATACTAACTTGCACCTCGCGCAGGTGAAGCACTTCTGGTGGTAGGTGTTCCCGAGCGCCGAAACCACCTCTCCTTCCACATATTGGTTGCACGCCGCGCACCGCGTGCCGAATGCGCGCTGGTAGTCCTGCGAACAATATACACGTCAAGATAACAACAGACAGTAGGACTTATTAAAAAAATCCTGATAGTTTTGAAAAAAAATTATAGACCTATAAGAAAACGCTTGAAATATTCATCTTGTCCATTAAAATTCAATCAATACCGATAATTACTTCAGATTTTCTCCAGGCCTCAAACTATACACATCTAATGTCAGCAAATCTTCTTCGTGCCCTTCGCTCTATGATCTACAGTCATGATCCACATGTGGTTCGAGGAATATTTTTTTCTCTTCTTGAATTCACGTGTGGCTCTATGACACAAGAACAACATGAACAAGCCATGACGAATGCCTTTTTACTACAAGTCTTTAACCCAGACTACCCAGAGTACTTTGTGAGAGTGATACTGAGGTAAAAAGGGCTTGTTTAAAAATGACATAATTTGTAGAGCCAAAGCTGCGTGGTTCGACACCACGCAGCTAATAACCGCTCGATAATAGATTACCAACTTTGTAACAAGTGACGAGCTCAACAAGCATTCGGGCCAATTTCCCAGGGAATAGTTCGGTAATTGATTTATTGAGGAAGCGCCAGTTTGCCGACCCCTTTCTTTATCTAGACAGAAATCTCTTACGAAATCACAATTGAACCAACATTTCTTCCAATAAATTACGATAAGTACAGTTTAATACAATTTTCTTGATTCAATTCTCCAAAGACAATTCATTTTTGATTTAATATCAAATCTATTCGAACGCGATAAATTAAAGAACTGTCAAATAGGTTTCGCTTTAGGTGTAGAGCGAAATCTTGAGCAAAAATGATAGTACTTATGTTGTGGCAAGCAGAGCAGATATTTACACTTATTAGGTGTGAATATTGCAATTAGCAAATTGCTGATTTATGATTGTAATCGACGTTAAGAACTGAACAAATATTTCATTCATTGAGCGGACTGAATGAATTATGTTGGTGTTAACCAATTGGACAATGAACTGTAATTTGAATAATCGCTAACAATGTTTTCGTTTTCATCGTGTCGAAACAAGTCAGCTGCGCTGCGCAACTTATTGGTAGGTCTGTACAGTATTGCCGAAACCACCAAACATTCCTCACAAACAGTCGTATGACGCAACTTGGAGATGACGCCACCAATTCCGAACATGTGTTTTTAATTAGCTTTTTTACAATTGGTTACTTACAATTTTTATTAGAATTAGGACAAAATACGTCGATGATCTAATAATTTTAAATTATGATACCTATAAATATCTCAGCATCAGTATGTGACCTGTGGGAAGAGATTCGACTGACAGATTCACAATTCACGAAATGAAATATGAAGAATACTTATGGATATATATTCATATATTCCACATGGGTCAGTAATAAAGTCTCTGCCTACTGGTTATCGCGACAATTTACGACGATATATTGGAATAGTCTGTATTATTTTCCCTGTTTCAGAATCATAAAAATCGTTCTAATTACGCTAATTTAATTGTACAAATGACTTATCTAACAGGCACCGAGAGATGAGTTCACTTGCCCCAGTGACCCAGTGCGGGCCCACCTGTTTACACTACGTGGGTGTGCCGTGCCAACGGCCTGCGATGATCTTTATATCATGTATGGGACTTGTATACTAATGAGCAACACTAACTGCTTCATTTTTGTGAGGACTCGACGAGCTGGAATGAACGTAGCTTTAACATGTATTCCGAAAAAGGGAAGCACCTATCGTAAGGAAAGTCAGTCTTAGGGTCCAGCACTGGTTTTAGATTTTACAAGTCGCCAGTAGTGTATTATTAGGCATTCTAACTCACTTTCGTTCGTTCAGGCTCGCATTGCTCGCCTGAACTCACTACAGTGATTTAGAATCCCTAATAATACACTTTCGGTATGTACCATGTACCTATCTCATAAAGTTTATGATATGTGAAAATCTTGTGTTGGATTTACATGTATGATACATAATAAGTAATAAGGTAGGTATAACAAACTCTTTAGACATTTCTGTCATGCGAACAGCTATTATGTCCAGGAAGGCAATTTAATGGGTGGTTTATGCAATCCTTCGAAAGGTAATTAATAGGTGTTTAATGCAATCCCTGATCAGATATAAAAAAAGCAAAACAGGCGCGCGCTTTTCGAGCCCTCCTCGAGGTTGAACTTTGGTCAGTTTCGATGGAGGAGCTCTCAAGCGCGCTTCCTGTTTTTTTTCAAGTTTTCAAATCTTTCAAATCTTTCAAATTTTCGAGTTTGCTTAGGAAAGAGAAGAGGTCGCATTGGAAAGTCCCGTTGGGGGCAGGTCTAACCGACAGCAACATTCTCCCGCTCTGTTCGCTTTACAATGTAAACTGTGCCCCAAATGTGTCTTAACACCACAGATACAAAGCATCGCTACTAGGAGTCCCGACGATTATTGGTAAAACTTTTGTATATATATTGTCTGAAGCAAAAAACTTTAACACCGCGATTCAGAAAAACAACTTTATAAACACAATTAAAAAACTTGATATCTAGTATGAAATATCATAAACATAAGTCATGTATTGCCTTGCACCAAATGCATGAAATAAAATTGTACACGTGACCGAATTCGCGTCATAGTCACGTCATCGTGATTACTAAACATAAGTCGGCAAACATAGGTAGACATTTCATCATTTTACCGATGATGTAAAGAAAGAGGTTATTACATTAGTAAGTATGTTTGTATATTTAGGTATACAGTGGGGCAGAAACTAAATACTTTTGTGAATTTAAAGAAAATATAATAAAAGATGCAGACGATACAACGAGCGAGTGACGAATGAATCAGTACTATTTAACAGTATGGACAACGTTTTTCCCTGCCAATATTAAATAGCAATTCGCAGCTTGCACAGTTCTTCGCGGTAATGTAGGATGGCGTGTGGGCCGAGACAATGTTCATCTATTCTATCATAACCAAATTTTTCAAATGAGGTATTGTTGGTAGCGTTTTGTCAATATGTATTTATTTATACTTGTAAGTAAGTAAAAATACTTACTTTATTGCACCTAAACAAAAGAATACATTCTGAAACCCAATATATATTACTTAATTAGTCGTCTTATGTGAAGGGAAAGCACCAAATCAAGAATTGTTGACCAGTTGGTATTTTATCTGTTTCCTTATCACTTCTAAACTATCTAATCATCAAATCAAAGGTAGGTATATCATAAGGATTTCAATAAATGTATTACGTGCGGAATCAGGTTTTTAAGTTTTTAAAATTTATGACTTGATATTATGTTGCTTGTGAGCGACTATACAATGATCCTTTTGAGATTAATAGCATATAGGTACCTAGATTATAAGGCTCCATGAATAGAGGCATTTTTAAGCCAACAACCTAACAATACATTTTCCAAGCAATTTTAAGACCCTCCTATCCAGTGGTCTCATTGCACTGGAAACTCCGTGGCTGATTTTGAGTTTCTGTCTATCCTACTAGAAAATAGACGTGAGAGTATGAATCCAAACTAATATTATAAATGCGAAAGTGAGTTTGTTTGTTTATTTGTTTTGTTTGTTTGTTACCTCATCACGCTTTATCTACTGACCCAATCTTCATGAAATTTTGCATACACATAGTTAGAAGTACGGAGAAGGACATAGGGTACCTTTCACCCCGGAAAAAAAAAAAAAAAACACTGTTCCCATGGGAAATTCACGCGGGCGAAGCCGCGGGCAAAAGCTAGTAAATAATATTTGTTATAAATAATTAAATAACCTAAATAAAAGTATAGGTAAAGTATAATCTTATTCTCAATTTCACAATATGTAAGTCTAGCACACGCAACACTTTTCCAGGGCTGCTCAAAGCAGACACGTTTGCGGGCCGATATAATAAATTAATAAATAGGTTAGAGGACTGCTAAACAAAGAGTAAAAAACATCGATTAAGTACTTATTAACTTATAGTTTATAAAATTTCGTACTTAATTACACTTAGGTAAATTAGCTGTTTATTCACAAACACGGAATAAATGAAAACACACTTTCAATAAGCTAATTGGCTATCAATGGTTCATCACTCACTTAAAAATTTGGGATACGCTCCCAAAGGTATGAGTTTCATTAATATTTTAGTAATACATTTTTATAACGAAAATTACATATTTCTGCATGTTGCGGGCCGTACTTTGAACAACACTGCATTTTAGCAACACATGAATTATTGCCAAATTTAAAATTTGTAAGTAGGCAAATGATTTTAACAATTCAGCACTTAATTACACGTGGATAGCTATTGCTTATTTATAAAATGTTATAAGTAAATACTGAATATTCGTCACATAATACTTTTTAGTATTAGAATTACTGCGTTTAGTAATCCATTAAAATGTGGTTACGAATCGAGTCCCTAACTAACTTAGTCACAAACGAGTAGAGCCCTACTGCTGCAGCTCCTCCCTATCTCGGTCGCGAGTACATTTCGGATACGAACTCAAGTGATCCGTAGTGAGCTTTGTGTTCCTACCTGCTGCCCAGCTGCTGACAACTTTAGTGGTACGTGGTACCATTATTTACCTCCAACTTCAGCACTCGAGATTTTAAAATGTTCGTAAGTCTAAATTACCTATTCTTATTATTATTTTTATTGTTCACCTGTGTTTTAATATAATAAGATGGATAGGTATATATTTATTTGATTTGATTACCACTTAAAAATGCTACTGCATTTTCCTCCTAACATAATTTTACCGTAACTACAACAAGTCTCCCATGAACAATTAGTCTAGAATTATTTTTTTATTCTTACATCATTACAACCTTGCATTATCTTGGTTGTATCCTCAGACGCACCTCTTCGGAGTCTGGACCCCCTTCCTACTTTATTATATAATATTAATAAAAAATAAAACATGTTACATATTTCAGGTCGGATTCTGAGAGCGGATTCACAAGCTCCATCTTATGTGAGCCAGTCAAGACCAAGCCGAGAAAACCAGCAGCAAAGCGCAAAGCAACTGCTATCGTATCTGAAGATCATACAAGGTAAATAATATATTTTTACCCAATTGTACTAGATACAGTCAGCGACAAAATTAGCTTTACGCAGGAAATATTATTTCAATGTTGTGAGGTCTATATTTGAATTCTTATTTATATGCATCTACTTTTGTCGCTCACTGTACTTACCTGTTATTTTAGTATTCTTATCTTATCATATGGATTATTAAGCCGTAGGGTCAACTTTTTTTATTTGACTTTTGGATTTTTAAATTGTTGACTTGCTTGTATAATAACATTTTCTATACCTCTTGGAGATCGAAACAGCGACTTCCTGGTCGAAACACCGCGCTCTAGCCATTACAGGATCGAGTTAGTTTTTCTCCATAGTGAAAGTTTATTAATATTTTTCAGACAACTTATGAAGAAAGCGGCTACATCATTTGATATATTCAATCTGCAAGGAGAAGACGAAGTCGTCGTGAACAAGAAGAATCCACTGACATCGGTTTTATACAACCGAGTCGCAAACGGGCAGACTCGTCGGGTTGCTGACATCACGAGCGGCGAATTCTACGTTGAAGTGAAAGTCTTCAACGCAACTGATGTGGCCAGCGGCGGCGACGATTTGTGGAAGAAGTCGCTGCTTTGGCTGAAGCTTCGCACCGACAGTGATACACCATACTGGAGCAGCCTCCAAAAGTTCGTTAAGAATGCTCATAAGTTATTTGAAGACGAGGAACCTGTTTTCTTTTCAAACAAATTAAATGCTAGGAATACTTAATAATTTTAACTATAATGTCCATATATAAAAAATAAAAAAATAGTTAAGAATAATGTACTTAGCACATTTCATTTATAGTTATAAAACTTCTAATATATATTATTATACCTAAATGATTTGATGTCTTCTTAGAGATTTAAGTTAAGTAAATTTATTGTGTTGTAGGTTATAAATTGACATCATAGTTTGAGTTTAAGTTCATTTATTCACTATGCCTTTTTGCTCAGCTTGTAGTATAGCTATAGGTAATAGACAATGGGTCGGTCACTTAAGAAGTAGGTTACATAAAAACAACGCAAAATGTAATGTAATAAGTATTGGCCCTGGAATTGAAAAAGTTTCTTCTGCTTTTCGAAGTCGTTTAGTTACATATAGAATTTCTCCCACAGCTGAACAGAAAAACCTCTCGTTGACTGGTTTTTTTGATAGTATACGCGACCGCGTAAAAGCGTTATTGGACCAATCTCTTGTTACTCACACATGTGTAAAAGTAAACTTTGAATTATACTTATTATTTTTTATGGTGAAGAATGATACCCAAGAGATAAAGTCATTTGGGACGAAAAACTATATTTTACATTTTAACTATGACTTTGATTTTTATTCAGACGTTGTTGACATATTGATGAAAAAGATCAGTGAATTTCAACATCGCGATAGTGGGTGGTCATTACTGAGTAACGGTTATTTGGACATTAATATTAACAGGTTTCAACCACTACGAGCATCTAGTTTTATTGATTTGCCACCATACATAAAACGAAAAAAGCTTGCATTAATATTCGTAATAATGATCAGTTTTGTTTCTTTTGGTCTGTAACAGCGGCTCTTTATCCAGCTAGTAAAAATGTTGAGAGGGTTTCATCCTATCCCAATTTTCGCGATATTCTTAAAACAGGGAAAATGTCGGTTCCAGTAACATTTTCAGATATAGTCATTTTTGAAAAAAATAATCCATTCATTAGAATTAATATATACGGTATAGAAAAGGGTAAAAATATTACGGGTCCTTTGTATAAATCAAAATTCGGAAAAGAAAACAGGAAAACAATTAATTTATTATTAATAGAACAAAATGATTCCTCCCATTACTGTCTCGTTAAAGATATGTCTCGTTTAGTAAGAAACCAAATAACTAAACATCATGGGAAATTATTTTTTGTGATGACTGTCTTCTATTTTTTAGATCAAATCAGGAAATCGATAGCCACGTGTGCGCTGGTGTTGTCACACAATTGCCTCAAAAAGGTGCAGTAATTGAATTTAAAAATTACGATCGTAAACAAAATGTACCTTATGTAATATATGCAGATTTTGAATCGATGTTAGTACCTGTACAAGGGTGTGATGCGGATCCCAATACCGCTAACACGGTAAACCGTCAGTTACATATTCCTATTGCATTCGCTTATCATATCGTTTGTTCATTTGATGGTAAGAACAATCGAATAATTTCATACCGTGGGACAGATTGCGTTGATAAATTTGTTAGTTGTCTCTATCGCGACGTTCAATCAATAAGTAAAACACTTAATAAAAATGTTCCCATTGTGTTTACTGAGACCGCTGCTAAAGAATTTGAATCTTCTACACATTGTCACATTTGTAACTTTTTATTGTTTAATGATAAAGTAAGAGATCATTGTCATATGACCGGAAAATACCGCGGTGCTGCGCACAGTTATTGTAACCTTCAATATAAACGACCTAAATTCATTCCTATTTTCTTTCACAATCTTTCGGGTTACGATTGCCATCTTTTTATAAAAAAATTAGGAGAAGCACCCGGAGCTCTCAAAGTCATTGCAAAAAATAAAGAGAATTATGTTTCGTTTACCAAATTTGTACAAGTGTCAGGAAACGAATGCATACAAATACGATTTGTAGATTCGTTTAAATTTTTAGCTACAAGTTTAGACAAATTAACAAAAACTATGAAACCTAACCAGTTCATTAATTTGAGGAACTATTTTCCTGACCAAAATAAATTCAAATTACTAATGCGTAAGGGAGTATACCCATATGCCTATATGACAGACTTAAAACGATATGATGAAATGTCTCTTCCGAGTAAAGACTGTTTTTTTAACTCATTAAACAATGAAAAAATATCCGATGACGATTATTATCATGCGCAATCAATGTGGTCCGAGTTTAAAATTAAAAATTTGGGTGATTATACAGATCTTTATCTTAAATCTGACGTGCTATTGTTGTCGGATGTTTTTGAAAATTTTAGAAACACTTCTAAACAACATTATCAACTCGATCCAGCATTTTATTTAACTGCTCCAAGTTTATCGTTTGATGCAATGTTATTAAAGACCGGTATCCAACTCGAACTAATAGATGAACTAGCTATTATAAGAATGATACAAGCTGGAATTCGAGGTGGTATTTGTATGTGTTCGCGTCGTTATGCAAAGAGCAATAATAAATATTTATCTAACTATGATCCACAAAAAGAAAACGTGTTTATATCTTATGTAGACTGTAACAATTTATATGGTTACGCTATGTGTCAAACTCTACCCTTATCTCATTTTCGCTTTCTAAACGAAAATGAAATAAATAAATTGGATATCACCAATATAAGAGATGATGCTGACTATGGATTTATTTTAGAGGTCGATTTGATTTATCCGGACTATTTACACTCTACGCATAACGATCTACCATTTTGCCCTGAAAAATGCGTTCCACCTGGAGGAAAAATTGCAAAACTAGTTCCTAATTTATATGATAAATATCATTATGTAATACATTATGTACATTTAAAAAATTGTTTAAAACATGGCCTGCTTTTAAAAAAAGTGCATCGTGTTATCAGCTTCAAACAAAGTGCATATCTAAAAAAATACATTGACCTAAATACTGAACTGAGGCAAAAAGCACGATCACCATTTGAACAAGATTTTTTTAAACTATTAAACAATAGTATTTTTGGAAAAACTCTTGAAAATAATGAACATAGAGTAAATATTCAATTAGTGAATCAATGGAGTGATAATCAAAACAAAACCAAGAAAAAGACATGTGCAGAATCGTTAATTGCTAGACCAAACTTTCATAGTGCTTCCATATTTTCAGAAAACTTAGTAGCAATACAAATGAATCCAGAAAAAATTATACTAGATAAACCCATTTACATAGGTTTTGCGGTGTTAGAGCTGTCAAAATGTCACATGTATGATTTTCATTACTCAGTGATTCAACCATATTATCAACATAGAGTTAAATTGTGCTATACAGATACGGATAGCTTTATATATGAGATACACACTAAAGATTTTTATGACGACCTCGAGAAATATTTTTTGTCTTATTTTGATACTAGCAATTATGACCTCAATAATCAATTCAACTTACCTCTTTTGAATAATAAGATACCGGGTTTATTCAAAGACGAAATGGGGGAAAAATAATAACTGAATTTGTAGGTTTACGACCAAAATTATATTGTGTTGAATCAACCGGATCTACGATCAAAAAGGCAAAAGGGGTAAAAAAATGTGTAGTACATGATATACATAAATCGGATTATAAAAAAACTTTATTCACGGGTGATATTATACGGAGAAAACAAGAGCTATTCAAGTCACTTAAACATGAAATATTTACACAGAGGGTTAATAAAGTTGTTTTATCATCTAATGACGATAAACGGTTGGTATCACATGATTGTATTTCAACTAGGGCTTGGGGTAATCGCTCGATATTATTTGGTGATTAATTAAATACTTTTTGCGTGTATAAAATTATGTTAATAATAAGTGGTAATAGTAGTAAGATTTCGATATTTTCATGTCATCCAATCATAATTAATATTTATAGTTTTAAAGATTTATACATACATGTCGTATATATATGTCATCATAAAGATTTTTATTGTATAGTTACAACAATTATGTAGTTTTAGTTAATAAAATTTAATTATATGAAAATATACATTTTTAAACTAAATTCACGTTGTTTAATTCAATCGATGTAAGCAAAAAGTAACATGTATCGCATATTGCATCACGCTCAAACGAACGTCCATTTTTGTCATTGCAGTCACTGACCCTTTACGTGTGCGCACCATCGTTGTGTTGTGTGATAGTCATCATTATTTAATTGAACAAAAATGTAAGTATCTACCTACTGAGTATAAAGAGTACTACTATGTATTATTCCTTTCAGAAGAATACAAAAAGATTTAGTTGTAAAATAGCATTAACTAATCAGTTTTTTTTTTTTTTTTTTTTCTAGTAAATGGATCCTTCAGACATGTGGTTTCAAAACGCGCAACGGCTCGATGACTTCAGTGACAACGAAGTTGAGGAAGTCCCTAATGTCGCCGCGGCTGCACAGGATCAGGCAAGGGAAAAGGCCAAAAGAAAATGTCCAGCGCCGCGAAAGAAGCAAGTGACAAAGTTACCACCATTGGTGCCTGCTTCATATGTGAAAACGAAGGCAAATAGAAGAGCGTATCGACTTATCAAAATAGAGATTCTGGATCTATTGCCTCCAGAAACGTTGGATAGTGACAATACTCTTGTTAGTGCTCAGTACATAGTGAGTGATGTTGTGGACGAAATTTTAACTATGACTGAAAACATAGTTCACAAAATTTGCAAAAACATATGTAATGAAAATACATATGTATAAATTTAATAGTAAGTTGTTTTAAATTATGTTATTTTTTATTTTTTAATATATTAAATCTTTATGTGTTTTAGTAAGTATGTAAATTAATTTTTATTCTGTACTTTTACTATGTATTACTTGTAATTGTAAGTATAATTTCATTCTTAAAGTAGTTTTTCACTTTTAACATAACGCATAGCTTAAGAATTTTTAAAATGTATCTAATGATCGGTGCGAGCTTAAAAGTATTTATAGTATTTGATATGAAATGTATACGAATTTTTGTCAGTCGTATTAAGGCTTCGGTATAAACCCCTGCTTAATTTGTTTTAAATTGTTCAAGATAAGATTTATTGTGTATAGAATATAACATGTACGTTATTGTTGATGTTGAAGGCTTCAAGAATGAAAAAAATCAATTCATACCTAAAGAAATAGCAATTTTATCAAAACGGAAAGTGATGGTACTACTTGTAAAGCCCCCATACCCGTTCTATAAGTTAAAAGTAAAGGAACGTTTACGTGTTGAATGGATGGAAAGACATAGAGATTTTTCTGGAATCAAGGTTTTGTGCCATACAGAAATTATAAAAATTGTATAAAGGATTTCTTAAAAAATAAGAATATATTAGCTAAGGGTACAGAAAAAGTGGTATGGTTGAAAAATATGTTAAACACTACCAATGTGTATGATTTAGAAGACCTTGGCTGCCCTCATTTTGAAATATTGTATGATGTTTATTGTTCGCACATTCAATCTTGTATTTATCACAATGATATGTGTGCTTATAAAAATGTATATTGTTTATATCAATGGTGTAAAGAAAATTATAATAAAACCAAAATAAATGTTTAATATATTATAATTAGGTGTTTTATTTCTAAATAGTGTTTGCAAATAATAGTGAACCTATAATTTACATGTATAATTCTATCCTAATCCAAACTAATATTATAAATTAATGTGAAAGTGAATTTGTTTGTCTTCACACTTTATCTACTGAACCAATCTTTCTGAAATTTTGCATAAGTACACACAGTTAGAAGTACTGAGAACGACATAGGGTACTTTTCCTCCGGGGAAAAAGCACTGTTCCCGTGGGAAATTCAGGCGGGCGAAGCCGCGGGCGAAACCTAGTAAAATATAGAATCGTTTTTGATTATGTTTGTTTAGTATATTCTTCAGGTATTTTATTTTACATTATAATTTATAATAAATGTGTAGAAAAATCATAAATTTTATTTATAACTTCTGTTCATATACCTATTCAAACACGTTGAATGTACACGTGATGATGCACGTGAAGTAAAATAATATGCTTAATTCAGGTCAACTCGGAAACATGTTGCAACAAATCATGACGATGAATTGCGGACAGTTGAAAATCTGATTATGGTAAGGATATGAATAAATAAAAGAAAATACATTATATTTGATTTGATAATATTTATTTCAAAGTATTTTCGAAATACCATTTCTTTATACAAACAACATTTTTTAGTGCACAATAGTTTTTATGGCTTAAACAATTTAATTCACCATCATTTTTACAATACATTTTATATAAAATGGCAAAACTAGGACTTCCTTGGTCCTCTATGTCTATTAAAATACAATTATCACATAGTTCCTTTATCCATTTTTGTTTCTCGAGACCTTTCATTATAATTGTTTTGTTTTGCATTAATGGAGTAATAATTCTTTTAAATTCTCTAGAGTCAATATGACCTTCACTCCAAGTGATTCCTCTCTGTCGCTCAAGGTACCTAACGGTCTTCTTTTCTTCCGTAGATAATGTAGTATATGCATATGGAGGTTTAATTAAAAAACTTGAGTGAACTCCTCAGTAGATAATGCAAACTCTTTGATTATAAATTTATTATAACAATCTTTGAAGCCTTGAACATCAACAAAAATAATTGAATTCATGATATTTTACGTACAATGTTGCTCAGAGGTCTATATTCAACTATACAATCATTCAGAATTAGACAATAAGCTGTTGTCTGATCAGGTATATCTTTATCACACTCTAGTTCAAGGCGAATATTGATGACCGGACCTGATTTAATATTATCGTTCTGTCTTGAGCAATCAATCACGAATAATGGCGCAAAATTTTTAAACTCTTGAGCAGTCAACAAGGAGTTGCATGGGCGGTTATAATAAGACTGCTGAAAGTTTACATATTGCTCGTATATTAACGCATAGTTATGATTTGCAAAGTTGGTATTGTAACTTTCGTATGGGTAATATGTAGAGTTTAAAAAAACTTTAACATCTCGAATATTGCAGTGATCGAACCGAGACATATCGTTTATCCCATTGTTTTTTCGGTTTGTTTGTAACCCTAAAATAACATACCTAGGTTTTTCAATTTGTGATGAAGTTTTTATTGACCAGGTGTGTTTTGTAGTCCTTGGTAATAAAGGGTACTCATAAAGATCCCAGTTTCTAAACACTAATTGAATGGGTCGGTCTTTTTCGAGTATTTTAAGTAAATTAATTCTTTCTCTATCTGATACTTTAACATGAGGCACACGCCATACAATCTTTTTTATATCGATACTTTCAACCTCTTCGCCAGTGTTTAGCTTTAGAGCATTCAGATTAGTATTACTTCGTAACAAAATAAGCTCATGTTTGCAATTGACAATAATTTTTTTATAATCTTCAGCAAAGCCTAGTATGTTGCTGAGAGGTACTGACGCAGCAAAATGACCTCCAATTTCATTTTTAGTTCCGTGTATATCCCAACCCCACACTTTGGATACCTTGGCTTCAGCCTCGTTCATAGATACCAGTGCTTTCATAGTAGTAGTTACGCCAGCATTCTTTACTTTGTCTATTTCAACACCATTTAATTCATATCTTATATCTTGAAATAGGAATAGAAGAGGGTTGTTTGTAAACTGTACTACTGGAACTGCTTCCCTCTTCTCACCTTTGATAACATTTACTACGGCTTCAACATACAAGGTACTTGCGCATGGAAGCACATATAAATCTTGTTGGTTTATAGGTATCCGAATTTCATCATTTCTATTGAAAGTAGTTATGTACGGCTTATACGAATGAGTTTCTACACCGTCTATGGAGTTGTCATAAACTGGTGGGTTAGTTATACTTAAAATACTCATTTTAGCAACCCAATAGATTTGAGAAAATTTATATTGACAGTTGTTAATTTCTTTTTTTTATTACAAGTATGTGTGTTCTTCTTGATCGCTTGAGTGGTACTAGTCTTTTGACTAGATGAAGTTGTATATTTATTGTACTCGATCATATTTTCTTCAAATGTAAGTACAATTGTACTTCCTCTCCTCGAAAATTGATTAAATTATTTTTTATGTCCAATATTCTGATATTTATACTATTTAATATACTTCTTTTAACTGGAAAATATATGGTATTTTTTGGAATTTCTGTTATTCTGTAGCCTGGAGGGACATTCAAAGCAAATTCGTGAATTATATGAGTTGATTTTCCATTAATGTAAGAGCCTCCAGTAATATCACATTCAACCCGCAGCACGGTTGTAGGTAGAATGTTCACTGGTAGTGAGGACTTGTACCATATATCCCTCATTAGGAAAGTTCTACCGTAACCAAGTAAAGGTCCAATCGAATTTGGTTTTTCGAAATGAATATCTTTCGAACAGAATATCGATAGCCTCAACGTGTTATTGTTGCATAATAACTTGAAAACACAATTGTTTACCTTTGATTGTAAAAATTCGCTGATGTCTTGGAGTTCATAAGCTCCCTCAGGAATTTCAACAACTTCATCAATGCCATAATAAAATTTATTATTAGTATTTGTAATATTTGGTATAGAATTAAATGTAGAGAAGTGTAAAAGAGAGCACTCATATTGCCCATCAAGTTCTAATGGAGGGGAATAGTTTGTTGTTAGCACTGAGCTGTTTCCAGTTATGGACAGAGTGAAAGACATTATAGAAATGATGTTTTATTGGACAGTAATAATAATTATATACAACACTAACTCCAAAAGTCTTGCAAAAATTTTAAACACAAATGACCGCAATTTACAGTATCAAAGTTTTGAAATCTCGTATAGTTATAATTTATATCACTTACATTCAAATATTTCACCAATTCATTGGGTGGTCTTAAATTACCAAAACTATCAAAGTATTCACAATAATTATTTATTTTTGCAAAGGCTACCCAGTGAGTTCCATTATTATTATAGCTGTCTAAATTCAATATACCACACTCTACGGGGTTTGGTTTACGTGGTAATCTATTTCTCATATACACACCTCGAAAGTATGGAATATTTTTAGCATATTTAATAATATCAATATTTGTAAGAGCACGCTTGGGTAGCCTACTTATTAGTTTTTTGTAGATTTCAAAAATAACCCGCTTCCTTTTTTATACGGCTTTAGATAAAATCCTTTACCTATCGCAATGGACTCCATGGTTTTGTTATGTCGTTCAGATTCTTGTAAATTCTGTCGAGCAGTTTTAAAATCATTTATAGTTTTAGCTATACCAGCGGCACCTCCTGCTAAAGCACCTAGCGCTGATAAACCCGCAAAAATTGGTATCAAAGGCAAAATCCCTCCTGTTTTAGGGATTGGTATTATTCTTGGTAAACGAACGTGACATGTCTTAGGAAACATTTTTTTTGCTGCCTCATAAGCATATACTATAGCAGATTTGTTATCCTTTGATTTTAGTTTCTTTATTTGTGAACGTATTTTTGAAACAATGGTTTTAAATTTTTTTATCCCTGCACCTGATTTTAATTTTGCTTTCATAACTTTATTAACTATCCACGATGCCAATTTCTCTCCTTTGCCAGCGTCTTTGGAATGTAATCGCTTCTTTGCCATTTTCATCAGTTGAAGATCTGCTTTATGGCGAACGGAGAGGCTTGGATCGTTGTACGCAATATCGTGGTATTTACAAGCTTCGTCTAATTTGTTAATACCTTTATCACCTCTCAATAACCTTTCTTGTAACCTAGTGCCTGGTCCGCAATAATTGTATCCTGGTAAGTGAAGCTCAAACGGGATATTGTTTATCAAATTATTGACAAGTCCACCTCCTTTCATTTCTTGTTATATAATGAGCAAAATGTAAGATATTAACAGTTATATGTATTATGATACAATAGAATTTTTATCTATCCAACTATTTTCTTCGTCAGGAAGTCCTAACCATTTGACAAACAATTTAGTTCCTTTTTTCCTTATAATTTTTTCAATTAAGTATATATTCGGATACTTAGTTTTTTGTAACTCTTCTTGATAGAATGAACCCAAGATATTTTGTTTATGTTGATCTTGTATTAAATATGTAACTGGTTTAGTATTATTAACCGTTTTAATTGTGAAAATTTCTGTAGACCAATTAGGTGTAAAACCTTTTGCAAAACTACTCTTATATTTACTTATTCTAACGTGGTCACCTATTTTGAATTTATTTTTGAACAATTTACATCGTTTCTCGTGGAATTTTTCAATGTTTTTTTACAAGGATTTCATTACTTGTATCTATGTCTACTGGTTTAAACTTAGTAACGCTATGTTTTTGATTGTTATACGAAAATAAAACGTCATTTAAAGTTTTTCCTATCCATTTATAGTTACCGTTGTAACTAAAACATTTATATAATTTAATCTTTAATGTTTTGATTAGTCTTTCTACAATAGAAGCTTTTTTTGTAGAAAACGATGAATAGTGATTAATCTTCATTAACTTCGTATGTTCTTTGAACACATCGTTGTAAAACTCAGTGCCTCTGTCAGTCTGTAGGTTTTTAGGGCTACGTCCACTTTCCCTTATAATTTGAGTAAAGGCGGAAAGAACCTCTTTTTTTGATTTAGTTTTTAAAGGAATTAACCATGCATATTTTGAAAATCCATCAATGACAGTTAATATATAAGCATATCCACTATTATACTTTTTTAATGATTGTAAATCAGCCAGATCCGCTTGCCATAAGTCGTCTATTCCTGTTAAGATTACATTACGACGATCAAAATTTTTGCGTGCCGATCTATGAATTTCATTTACCACTTGTTGTTTTGCCATTTTGTTGTTTAATAATGTTATCGATGTAGTTTTTAGTATAAAACTTTTTTTCGAACTGAATAAGGTTATTTTTTACATCCGCTTTTATTGCATCTATGAGAGCGGTAATTTCATCAGTTATTTTTTTATCAACATATTTTTTGTTCACCGCATCATCATGTGCTACAGGTTCTTGAACTCCTCTTAATCGAGATGATTGTAAATCAAAATCGCCGTTATTCGATCTAACTAAGTGGTTGGTTGAACAATCTAGTATTTCTGATAAACGTAGTCTTTTATGAACATGGTGACCGAATTTATCAACGTTCATTTTGAATTTATGTCGTTCGCAGTGAAATAATAAATGATCTAAATAGGATGTGCGGTTATTAATTTATACTTCCATTTTCACGTAGTTCTTCTATGATTGAAATTATTTCGTTATCCAGACCAGTGTTGCCTGCATCTTTAGATGCTATAAGTAATTTGAGTCTTTCTACTAGCTCATTAGGGTCATCCCAGTAAATGTAGTCAGTATTTTTTAAATCTCTTCTTAAGCATCAATCCTTCTCCTGCGCTCATATCATCAGGATTACTAACAGAAGATGTTGAAGGCTTTCGCAGTTTAAATAGCGGTTTAATGATGTGCAAATACTTTTGTCCTTTATTAGATTTAATTGGTTTACTAGAATCAAAATCTCGTCTGTGAGCATTTGTGTCTATTAACATGGTTTTATATTCTTGACAATCATTTTTAGTAACAACATCCAAATTAGGTACTTTTTTCAATAATAACTCCTCCAATCCTGGCGTTATTTGATAATCATGTCCTGCTATAGATATATTTCGATCATTTATATAAACACGTGCTGTACCCATCATTAATTTACCTCGTTCTCGTCTGACACCAAAAGGAACATCATTAAATATTTCAGAGGAAAGTGACCAGGATGAAGTATTTTCTCTAGGACTAGCTATTGAATCAATTGTTTTATACGATGTATCACTGGTATCAATATTACTAGAATCTTCATCAGAATCATCTTCAGAATAATTTTGTTGAGAAATATTGTTTTTGAAAGTTGTGTTCAAATGCAATTCAGGTGATGTAATTTGCTCTTTTACAAGATTTTTCATTACGACATCCTTTGCTTCTTCTGATTTAATTTTATGGTTCCGATCCTTAACTAACTGATGTATTGGATCAGTAACAGGTCTAAAAACTGTATTTAATACATTATCATTGTACGATTCTATAGTTTTCATATCTTTGATTTTCTTTTTAACAACTTCTGCTATTTTAACTATTTGAGTTTTTAACTCTTTTTCCATTATGATCTTGATAAATATACGTTATTTGCTTGATACGGTAATAGATCGACTGGAGATATTAATCAAATATAATATATCTTATATGGTTGTATTTTGATTCTCATCAAACAAGACAAATGTATCGAAATTCTTCCTATAACAACCTTTGTTCTTTACACAATCCTTATTGATTACCAAATAGTTATAGGGTTCACTCCATACCTTTGAACACATTTCTCGAAACTCAGACCATGACATGTCAGTATTAACGTGTTCGTCATAAACATGATGGAGGTTGACATCATCCTGTTTGAATAATATTAAAAGATTTGCATTGTCTCTTACTAGCTGTTTAGGTATCTTACTATACGTTTGATTCAAGTAAAAACAGTCGATAAACTTATGTCTGCCCATTGCAAAATAATCCCTCATATTGGACTGGTTCTCACATGCGACGTCATCAAATATTATTATGGAGTGTGGTTTTGCATCATGAGGGCTTAAAATAAGTTCATTATCTTTATATTTTGCAAACGATACATCCGGCACTAAATTAAGAACATTTTCTAAAAATACATATTTCGGCTGATACAATGTTTTTGAATAAAGATAAACATTTTTAAAACGTAAACCATTTTCATGTAATAGAAGACCAATGATTACATTAGTTTTCCCACAATTCGAAGGACCGCAAATAATACACCGAATTGTATTAGGTAGAAGGTTGCAATGGCGGAAAAAGTCTACTTTTTCTTCTGGACATATTTGGTTCAATTGTAATGTTTGAGATTGTTTAACAAATTTCATTCTTTTAGCCACTAAGACTGTTTTTGACTTAATGTTATTTATTTGTAAAGTACCGATTTATATACATTCGAAACGAACTGACTCCGTGAATGATCTGAATGAAAACTCCCTGAGATTCTATAAGTGTAATGAATGTACCTAATGCGAACGCATTACTTTGGAAACCTACCGAAAGTGTATTATTAGGTATTCTAAATCACTGCAGTGAGTTCAGGCGAGCATTGCGAGCCTGAACGAACGAAAGTGAGTTAGAATGCCTAATAATACACTACTGTCGCCAAAAAGTGTTGGCCTTTAGGTAGCTTTTTGTAATACCAGCTACGAGTAGCTTAGTTGCCTCCTCCTGTTAACTGTGTGGTGGGTACCTGAGGACAGTAGTAGTGCGAGTCCTTGCAGAAGAAGCCGCCGCGGGCGAGCGAGGCGGAGCAGGTGCGGCAGGTGAAGCAGGCGGTGTGGAAGTGTTTGTCTGTGTGGTGACGTCACAGTACCTGAGGACAGTAGTAGTGCGAGTCCTTGCAGAAGAAGCCGCCGCGGGCGAGCGAGGCGGAGCAGGTGCGGCAGGTGAAGCAGGCGGTGTGGAAGTGTTTGTCTGTGTGGTGACGTCACAGTACCTGAGGACAGTAGTAGTGCGAGTCCTTGCAGAAGAAGCCGCCGCGGGCGAGCGAGGCGGAGCAGGTGCGGCAGGTGAAGCAGGCGGTGTGGAAGTACTTGTCGGAGACGCGCAGCACCTCGCCGCTGCACTTGCCGCCGCACGCGCCGCACACCACCTTGCCTGGAACAACATTGCAACATCGTTACAACTTGTTGGCTAGTCCCGAGTTTGGTGTTATATTTTTTTCGGACAAATATTGTGCCTATTATATTGCCTTCGAGTCTCACGACTCTTGGCTCTCTGTACCCCGTAAGGGATAAAGACGTGATTCAATGTATGTATGTAAATATTGTGCCATTGCAATTGAATGTGGCTGTGGTACCAAATGGAGGTGCTGTGGTTACTTTTACTGAACTACTGTCAGATTGACTCGACTTTCGTATGAACGACGACAAAAATTATATCAGGGGTTAGTTCAACGTGCGTTTACACGTATTTATTTATCGATTTCCGTCACACAGTCACTCATTTCTTATCATAACCACCTGTCAATATCTGCATTTTATTGCAAATAAGATAAAATACAATCAAATTAATGTTATTTTCAACCGACTTCCCAAAAAAGGAGGAGGTTATATGTTTCGATGTATGTATGTTTTTTTTTATGTATGTTCGCCGATTTCTCCGCCAATTGTGGACTGATTTCCAAAATTGTTTTTTTATTCGTAATGGTGTATTCCCAAGTTGGTCCCATTTTAACCACGTCAGAATCTGTTCGGTAATTTTAAAGATACCTAACAAAATATAAAAATACCAACATTGCATTATAGAGCAAAAGCCCGCGATAGCATGCCCTTCCTTATTTTGTCAAAACTCAAGATTTTCTGTGTATGTCCTTGGGGACTATGTTGGCATAGAAATAGCGACGCGCGACGCGTATATCTAATTTATACCTCCACACAACTCTCGTGACGTCACAGAACGTGTCGGCGTCGGGTATATTTTGGAATCCAGAAATTGAAAATGGGTTCTTCAAAAGCATACCTTTACCTAACAATTGTGACGTCACTGGTCGTGTTGACATCGGGTATAATTTTGGATTTAGGATTTCGGGCGTAATATTTTAAAACGCACCCAACCGCAACCATAGGATCGTTCGGTAGGTACCTATTCTTTTGCACGTTGCTGTTACTATTTTATTTTACTGAACTATTTTATTTCAACTTTTTAATCGTTCGCTCCCTGTCTTTTCGAGTTTGTGTTCCTATTAGTGTAAAAAGTGTATAAAATGATAGACAAAGCCAGTTTAGAGGTTTATTATAAACGATCATTGAGTGTTATGTTTTCAGGGTATTTATGTAGGTATGTAAGTTTATTTATTCCATCATAAGTTCTAAATGGCTTAACAGATTTTGATGTGAGAGGTATATTTAGATTCCTTGCATTCCTCCAAGTGACATAGGCTATGTGACGACATCATAAAACCAAAATGGGGGATTATATTATACGCGATAAATAGCTGACCAAAAAAATAAAAGTTTATTTGAAAATGTATAAAAACAAAACTGTATTTATCTTATATTTGTATGTACTTTTGAGTAAAAAATAATACAATAAAACTTACCCATATAGAATACCCATATAGTATGGTATCCAAATGACTTGAATGTTAAAACGTATTGTAAGTTGTCTGTCTTATATTTTTTAATAATTAGCTTGTACTTTTTAGGTGTATTTGTGAAATTTCGATTTCTTTGACAAACAAATTACCCTCCTGCGCTTTATGCGCAGTAGGGTAAAAAGGGAACAGCTTTTTTGAGTCTTCAGATTCGGTCCCATAGAAAAAGTTTTTCATATTTATTACCTACTAGGGTATCCATTACAGCAAAATGGAGTGTCCTAAATAAAAGTATACCCTAGAAAAATGTTACCGTCGGGTATACATTATACTATAGCAAAACGAAGTGTTATATTCTAAAGTATACCCTAGAAAAATGTTGGAGTCGGGTATATTTTGGAATCCACAACACGGCCGTATATATTTCTATTGTATACCTGAACGTAACTCTATGGAGCGTTGTGGCGAGGTATAAATTAGATATACGCATTAGCGACTATAAAAGTTGGTGCATGATTACTTAGGCAGATTACTTGTAGCAATAACATTTAAAGTGGTAACTCAATTTCCTCAAAGTAAAGTTTTTTAAAGATTTTATTTTCTTAATAATATTAGAAATCACGCCATCCATTACCAAGCAATTGGTGCAGATATAAACCCCTGCTAGATATTGTAACCTTATTAAATTATAGTTATATTTGTTTTATAAAAGCTTAATTTTATATTACTTTGCGAGGCCCCAAGGTTGCTTTTTTTACCTATAAAAATCATCCTTACTATCCATATTACCTGCATAAGCAACTAAGATCCAAACTTCATACATAGTCGCTAATATTTTTTACCCGTATATACCACGCAGAGAAACATTCAGCATTTTTAAAATAAGGAAGGTTTGGTCGTCACGGGATCTCGGTCTATTTATGTGCCAAAATAATAGACAATTTGACATATTCTGACATTTCAAATCAAACTGACATAAAAAGTTTCGAATTCTTAATTCTTTATTTTCGGCTAGTGAAAGAAAAGTTTTTATTAAACTAAAAATGATAAAATAAAACTTTTTTCCAAAAAAAATGAACCGACTTCCATCATAAAACTTAAAATCATGAAATAACAATAAAGAAAAATGTATTAGCATTCTACCTACTGAATGAGGTGAAGTCGGTGCCAAATTGAATATTAAATAATCTAAGTTAATATTAGAATCATGTATAATATATAAAATACCTAGCTAAACAATTACATAACACCCTTACTCCTGCACTTGGCACCGACTTCACCTCATTCAGTAGGTAGAATGCTAATACATTTTTCTTTATTGTTATTTCATGATTTTAAGTTTTATTATGGAAGTCGGTTCACTTTTTTGGAAAAAAGTTTTATTATCTATACATACACGAACAAAGAAATCGGAAGATTACATCAAAAAATTCGCAACATGCAATCGGAGCCACACACAACAATAACTCAACAAATAAACGTGAATCACCATGAAATTTGTGATCAACCGGGAGCGCGTAACGAGGGCAATAAAATTCAATTATAATAAATTAGAATTAGCCGCGACGAGGTCAATTGACTGCATGCGTAGGCTTACTTCACTAGTGACAGTAGAAAGTTAAATAAATGGCTGGATTTCTTTCGCCAGAGGTTACAGTGCAAGTAAAAAAAATATAAAAAAACATCTAACAATAAAGCCTATGCAGTTCTAAAAGATACAACACAGATCATCAAGGTGTATCCTATTCGGTAGATTTACGAGAACAGCACATAATAATAGGAAAATTTGATTAAACTGTTTAAGAAGGATATGTTTGCTTTAGTGTTCAAACAAGTTTGTAAAATAGAAATAGGCGGACTTCCTTTGGCATGACAAATTAATTCTGACATCTGTTAGCCCTATGCGCACAAAGCTAGCGTTCCCACGGATGAAGCAGAGAAGTATACGGGTTCGGTTCTTGACGAGACGACTCTGATGTTCACAGATTGATTGGCATCGTAAAAAGTTCCGCGCACTAGCTCGACCGCCGCAAACTGATTGAAGCAGCTCTCATTGCAATACAACATCCCTGACTGATATCTCCTCGCCTGTTTCGTGCGAATTTCCAACCGGTTGTGCATAATCATAAATATTTGAGTTTAGGATGGTTACGAGTAGGTACCAATAATGTTGTCGCTCGTTAAACTGTTCTGCGATGGTGGGTGAGAGATTTATTCTCTTAGTATAACGGATACTAGGAATACAAATACACCTAACATACAAATTTCCATTGACTCTAGCTTTAAATCTACACTTTTATTTTATTAGTTACAGATGTGAGGATACAGTCACAAAATGACAATAAAAGTTTGATCGAGGGCCACACATACTTTTGTCGTTATTGAGACCAAGCGAAATATTCAATGAAATTCTATACCAGTCAAGATTTCCACCTAAAATACAACCTAAATATACAAAATACCGATGGCTAAGCTAGATAAAACCAATAGGGTTCCAACAGTCCCGAGGGTCGAGTCGCCATGCACCGCACCGCTGCACACTGACCCGTACAATTAGCAATCGACCTCGCCACAACGCCCATAAGTGACATATTGTAACTACCATCACAAACATGGATCTAAAAAGAGCTAGATGTTCCCTTCCTATGTGATGTCAGATGAAGATAAAGAACCGTTGTTTGTTTGGATGACCCATTGTTTGGTTTATTTGGGAGATATGCTTAACTTTTTTTAAGCTTTTCAAAAATCAACTTAGATGTTGATTCAACTTCATAACTATATCTTTATGATTCGGAAACGATGACTACACAAATATATATCGCTAATGTTTCATAGAACTGTAAAAGATTTACTTGGTTTTATTGTTAATTGCAGAGATTTAAGAAATTAGTAGTCATTCATTATCTTTAACTGCAATAGACCACCTTAGCAAACACATATTTTCTACTATGTTACTGGATTTATTTTTGCAAGAAATGGTCTTTCCTAGTTAATAGTTCCGTGTTAAGTTCCTCAACAAATGTGGAAATAGTCCTAGAGACTCTAATTAACCTGCAGCGGGTCGCGACTCCCGACTGCAGTAATTCAATCATCGTCCTACTTCCAGGCATTCCATCACCGAGACTCACCAGAGCGCTAACAATGTCCAATTGTCACCACGCACCCACGCCACTAGATTCTTTCCAATTCTTTGCTTGACATTGTATTCTTCCACTAATACAACACGATTGCATAGTTTGAACTATGCATGAATGTGTGATGATCATACTATTTAAAAAAATCTGGCAAATGGCAGCGATAAAATTTTCTTTTGGCAACTAAATGCGAGCTTCAGCTGCCAAGAGGGCCGGAAGATCTTTTCTTCCGGCTCTATAATAAACAGCTTCATATACTAGGTCAGTAGTTGTACAATGACCGACGTTATAAGTAAACCATACTTATTTCTACTATAATTATGTTTGTTTTGTTAATATCAACAGTGACATTTCCTAAAACGTTAATGATCTCAGAGCTCCCTTTTTCGTCGAGGTGAGTGCATTGCCGTGGGCGCAGTTTTGTCACAAATTTAGAAGGCATGATATCATCCCCAGAAAGATGTTGTAGTTATTTTTATCAACAATAAAATTATGGTAAAAAATAATCTGAAATAATGCGAATAGCGTTGTTTGGATAGCGGGGAAGCTTTAGATGAGACTGACACAGGGCGAAAAAAGGGAGGCATATACCCAGCAGTGGGTTGATGTGGGCTGAATATGCTGATGATGATGAATGCGAAATGCAAATAGGACATATTTACGTAAAATCTATAGATTTTGAAGAAGTAGAAAATTGTAATTCCTCGTACGAAAGTTTACAAAAAGTTCCATTCTTTTCCATTCCAGTGTTCAGTGAAAATAAGTGGATGGCAAATATAATTTTAATTATTAGTTATCGTTACAAAATATCAACACTCTATTTTTGTCTGTCTGTTCATAGGAATGAAATAGCAAGCAGGCATTGCATGTGAGCCAAACTTTGGCAAACAATGCCACGTTTCCGAGTATCTATTGCAAACAGATCTGAGCAGCGCACGCGCCATTTCCCAGGAAACCTATCCGATCGGAGGTAAACGCCTCGGAAGAGCAAACGCCCGGCCGAAACTGGTCCTTACTAAAATGTCATATTCGGATGAAATTGGACATTTTGTTAAAAGCCCACATCGATCGGATCGTTGCCCATTTCTGATAATGTTTCGTAGTTGGAGGGTATTGCTCCGTGCCGGTGCGATCTACATCTGGAGCACATTAGTGCGTGCTGGCTGAGGGCTGTATACAATACATGTTTTTTGCGTTTCATTCCTCCATAATTAATTCTTCTTCTTCTTCGTATGCTCTTGACAGAGCAGTCGTGGTCAGGGATGCTGCTTGGAGACGCGCAGCACTGTGGCTCTCCATTTCTCTCGAACTGATGCCTTAATACATAATTATAGATAGACATATCGTAGTATAATAAATGTGTTGTTGTTTTAACTTATGTGAATGATAAAAGATGAATATCCAGTGCCGAGAAAAACTTAATTTCAGTTTATAATGTACTGTGACTATGTAACAAATAAATTAACAATGCCCATATGAAATGAGATAATTCTTTTTATTTAAAAGCAGTGAATGAACAAATGTTCATCAACCCTAATGTCCATTGCAGAGCAGAGCACGTGCGCTGATGGCACGGTGCGATGGTTCAAATAGATAAATAGTCATCGATGTGTGTGCGCTGAAACTCCGGCGCGCTTTATTATAAACAGAAGCGGATTGTGGCTTGCGGCTGTTATTATCTCTAATCACAAAACAGCTGTTGCTGAAGGCTAATTTGACTGCTACTAGTAACGCAGTGCAAAGTTTCACCATGAGATTATTGTTATTGTCCGGTATTTCTTTAAAAAAAAAATACCGTTGAGCTCAATGGTAGCTCTACCAAAACAGAACTAATCTTACTTCGGGGCTAGCTCAATCTTTGAGATATTTATTACACACAATCAACGAGATATTATGCACTTACTAAAATGTGTTTCGATACACACAATAAACATTTATTTGATCATGTGTCAAATGCGCAAAACGACTCTACTATTATACGAGTAGATACAGATTTACTATATATTCTAGTGTATAGAGCGGGTCATGTTTGGAAATGAATTAGGTTTTATATTTCTGTTTGCTAAAGGTTATATCACGAATTTAGTAAATCGAGATAAAACAACCTGAACCCACCACACGTCCACTAACTTAGTTCCGAATTTGTGAGAAAGTAGGATGAAGAGGAAAAGCGCCCGAAAACTTGCGAACAGCGAGTTAATTTGGGAGCCTTGTTTGTTTGTCCTGGTTTCTTTAGAAAAGTTGTAGCACAAAGGCTACTGATTAACTATCTGGGAGTGATACAATATTTAACAGATCCAAAAAATGTCCTAATATTAGAGTTTAGTCAAGAAGTAAATTATATATTTTTTTGTTGCTATAACTGCTGGGCATAAGCCTCCCCCACTCTCTTTCCATGTCTTTTCTATTCACTCTCTGTCGAATGCCCTAAGTTCACCCGATCATCTTGTCTTAGGCCTTCCTCGCTAAGTAAATTATAATAAGAGAAAAAATAATATGAAGATATAATATTTAAACGGTAGGTTAATATCAAAACTAAGAAACACTTCAAGAAATCAATATAAAATTTTCTTCAATAACTCATAACCATAACAAACGCTCAGTGGACCAAAACAGGCAATAAAACATCCCAGAGCAATAATAAAACTCCCGTAATCTATAAACCGTCTACACCACGAAGTCTGGCCAAGAGATGGGACTGTTTCGAAAAGTACATTTCAGCCACTTTTAAACCCACAGCTTACGGTTGTATTATCATCATCGCAGTCAAAAAAAATTCACTGCTGGCTAGACATAAGCCTCTTACTTCCACATAGACCGATTGAAAGCGCCTGCGTCGTCATTGGTGTTTTAGTCTGTAAGTATTCGGCATTGCCTGGGCCTCTTTTCCTAGGTGCCCAGGATACGTTTTAAAAAAATTGTTTTAAGACAGGCTGTTTCAGACGGAGTGTTGCCCATCTTGGGCCAGCTAATCCCGCAATGCATTTCAAATTTCATACCGCATATAGGTATGTTGGATTGTTGGTGGGAATGCGGCGCCCGTAAATATAGCGCTGCGCTGGCTCGGCGCCAGCGGTGGCGGCGCCTGATCTCCTGCGCTTGCCGTGTTCGCTTGAGATAGGTTCGCTTTTGGTCACATTATAAGCTTTTACCCCTGTAACATATCATCATCAGGGGGTGCCATCTTCAAGATGAAGTTTGGAGGCCAGCATGCGGTATCTCTCCCGGTCATTAGCGGCCCGTAACATATAACTAATATATATGTCGGAGCGCGGTCGCACCGAGGCTCATTCCAGTCAGTGATGTCCCGGTGTGCGGACGGATATCTAATCTAGTCAGTTAGGTCACATCACAGTGCAGTATCAGGATAGTATAGGTACTGATTGTGGTACACAGATGCATGCGTGGATGGTGCACGTATCCTAGCTGTGGATACATAAGCATATATAATATAAAAATATATTGTAATGTCTGTAGGACACTACAACCCCCGATAACGTCGTATAATCCCGTGTGATCCTAACATTGTAGGATTGACAGAGTTCAGGCGGAGAAAAAATGTAGAGTTTTAAATAAAGCAGTAGTACAACTATATATACTTACAGGAGAAATATATGAAAAGTACTAAAACCAATGAAAATCTAGACCTTCATTATAAGTTTTTTAGTAATCTATACATATAATAAAACAGTAAAAATATTTTGTCTGTACATTTAGTATTTTTGACTAAAATGGATAGAGGGACACTTAAAAAGAATAATAGAAAGCAAAAAAAATTTTTTGGAATTTCTTGTCTGTCTGTCTGTCTGTCTGTATGTATGTACGCGTTTCACGCAAAAACTACTGGACGGATTTGAATGAAACTATTTTGTTGTATAGCTATAAAGTCTGGGCAACATATAGGCTATAATTGATTTTGAAAACTGGAACACCTGATGAAGAACCATAACAGAACAGCTAAACTATAAGAAATATGGAAATGGTGCCTTAACAAAAGTCGTTCAACCTGATGAGCATTTTCTGCTGACGTATAAAAATTGAAGATCTGGAACATCTGATGAAGAACTGCAAGAGACCAGCTACACTATAACATATATGGAAATGGCGCCTTAGTAAAAGTCGTTCAACCTGATGAGTATTTTCTGCTGACGTATAAAAATTGAAGATATGGAACATCTGATGAAAAGCTCCAAGAGACCAGCTACACTATAACATATTATATGGAAATGGCGCCTTAGCAAAACTTGATTAATCTGATGAACATTTTCTGTAGAAGTATAAAAATTGAAAATCCGAAATATCTAAAACAGTTTGGAACACAAAAAGATTTTTCATCTTAGCAAAACTCACGCGGGCGAAGCCGCGGGCGACAGCTAGTCTATACATATAATAAAACAGTAAAAATATTTTGTCTGTACATTTAGTATTTTTGACTGAAATGGATAGAGGGACACCTAAAAAGAATAATAGGAAGCAAAAATATTTTTTTAGAATTTCTTGTCTGTCTGTCTGTCTGTCTGTCTGTATGTATGTACGCGTTTCACGCAAAAACTACTGGACGGATTTGAATGAAACTTTTTTTATTTATTTATTTTATTTATTTTATTTTTTATTTACATGGAAGACCAACAACTTTCTTATAGGTTCTATAGATAACAACTTAAAAAACATATAGTCATTTACAGGTCCTCACATCTAGAAAACGGACTAAAATAACATTCAATTGTGATCTCAGAAAACAGAATAAGGACAATAAAGAATATGGCCTCGGACCCTTCTGACCCGCATTTTTTGACCCGCTGAATATAAGTACCCTTATGACCCGTTTTCAAGTGCCCGTACGACCCTCTTCGGGTCAGAACATTTTTTAATATTAAATTTATTATTTACTAGCTTTTGCCCGCGGCTTCGCCCGCGTGAATTTCCCACGGGAACAGTGCTTTTTCCCGGGATAAAAAGTAGCCTATGTGCTATTCCAGGTCATTATCTACCTCTGTACCAAATTTCATCGAAATATGTCCAGTAGATTTTGCGTGATTGAGTAACAAACATCCTCACAAACTCACAAATTCACAAACTCACAAACTCACAAACTCACATCCAAACTTTCGCATTTATAATATTAGTATGGATTATTTATTTTTGTTGTATAGCTATGAAGCCTGGGCAACATATAGGCTATAATTGATTTTGAAAACTGGAACACCTGATGAAGAACCATAACAGAACAGCTAAACTATAAGAAACATGGAAATGGTACCTTAGCAAAAGTTTATTAATCTGACGAGCATTTTCTGTTGACGTATAAAAATCGAAGATCAGGATCATCTGATGAAGAACTCCAAGAGACCAGCTACACTATTACATATATGGAAATGGCGCCTTAGCAAAAGTTGTTCAACCTGATGAGCATTTTCTACTCACGTATAAATATTGAAGATCTGGAACATCTGTTCCCGTTCATCAACATATATTCCCGCGGGACACGGGATAACGGCTGAAATTTTGAGTACTGGAGTTTAGGTTACTACGAATCGAAACTCACGCGGGCGAAGCCGCGGGCAACAGCTAGTAACAAATAAAGTATCACATTGTCTAAATTTGAGAATCTCTCAGTTATCCTATCTATGGCGGTAGATAGTGGTGGTGATTATCACTATTCGTCATATCGTGCAAGGGTGTGTATATGTGTGCTATATTCGAAATGGATTTTTTTCTAGTATCCATGAAAGATCAGAATAAATTAAACCCTATTTACACTTATTTTACATAACAAGACAGAAAATTGATATTAATATCTGATGTCTCACTTCTGCGTACCTAGCTTTAGAATAGCACCATGCCATATCAGTGGCATTATTCCACGCGCATTGACTCCAAATAAAGCGGAAGAAACCGCAACACGTAGAGGTTGCGCAACCCGCACAGATAGTCGTAAAGCCACGTGGCGCCTGCAGAGACGCGGCTAGGATCGATACACTGCGATACAGGATAGTACGTCTTCTTAGATTAAAAGATCAGCTTCTATAACCTAATCATGATAGGTACGAATACAAAGGACGTGAAAATGGGCTATAAATGCTTGGAAATAAAAAATAAGTAAATTAGAATCACAGCGATGGTCAGAGTTGGCTTTCATAAACTGCTGTGCTCAATAGACAAGTTAAGAATGTCAAGATACTCTGCCTGCTAGGTCGCTGTAAAGCTAGGTCGGGTACCTAAAGAACCGAAGAGTATATTAGATTATTTTTGTCACCATGTAGGGCTTTATTTTTCACACGAAGGCAGAAGCATTAATCAAATTTCATCCGGATTATCTTAGATTAGAAGATTAAAGATGATCAATCTCGCATTACACAACACATCGAACCCCAACGATCCGAAGTAAACCATAACCTCAAATTCTTCAGCGATTACTCACATTTGTTTACGTTCGATCCGAAACTCGTAATATTTAGCTGATCGGCTTATGTCTTCCGACATGTGGCTCCACCTGTTCGGTGACTCATAGACTGGTTTTTCTTACGGTATACATTTTTTGCCGACTGCGTGATCGACTGATCTGTGAATCGTTTGCACTCGTTACATGGCCAAATAGAGAGATGCTTTTTTGTGACTTGGTTACAGGCGTTACAGCCTTCGCTAGTTCAAACAGGAATGAGCAAGGGTCCAATCAAAACTGGGCTTTTTCAAAATGCCCAGTTACAGCATTCCTCTTCCTTGTTGTCGGTGACATATCAAGTGGGATGAAACACGCACAACTTGGCAAATGTTAATATAGTGGGTTTAACTTATTGCCTTTTCTATTTCACACACTAGCTGATAAATCATCAACTATAGTGAATGTTTTCTCGCGGTATTTTCCTTTACCGAAAGCAAGTGGTGGTTCATGAAAACTTGGTATACAAACTCATGATACCCAAGTAAGATTCGAACTTGGGTCAGATCTCAGGCGCACTGGTGAACATCTTAACAACTTGACCATCACCACTTATAGTTAGATAGATAGATATATGATTTATTCTCAACCACTCAGTTACAGCATCCTATATTTTTCTTCATGGTTTGTCGTGGAGTGTATAAAAAAAAGCCAAATGAATTTAAATAAGGCTGGAACTGGAGGTTTTCATAAGGTCCAGTTTTGGTCGGACCATTGCCGACGTCTGGTAACAAATGATTCATCTGCCGGCACGTGTAATCTTCAATCATTCCGCCGAGTCTGCCGGGTTTTTATCAGCTCGGAGTGTCGTAATTACATGTAATTTGTGAATAGTTCGCGTAGCAGAGGTAGTTGACTTGTGCTAGAGTCGCTGATTTGGTGCCGTGAATGTTTTGATTGACATAGTCTAGACACATGGATCGATTAAATATGAGAAATATTTGGCTTATCAAGGGTACTTTAAAATACACCAGTAAAGACTACTTGCAATATCAAACCATACTATGGATGATGTAACCCAATGTCTAATCCACTAACTAATGAATCTGAAATTCTTATATTAGTACTCACAGTAGATGTAAAAACCTATAAGTATATGAAACACGAAGACAAAATATACAAACACGTAAATTCTCAATATCTAGACCAGACCATTACAGACTATTATGGACAAGATCTGAGTACAGGTGGCGGCTAGCTCTTACCTCAACACACAGCCACGAGCTAAACCCTATTGAGAACAGAAAGCTGCAGACAGTTACGAGTAGTTTACAGTCAATTTGAATAAAGAGTCATATAAAATAATACATTTAAAAAATTATTATCCCATGCAAGCATATTAGATATTAGAGAATGATTTATTTGCGTGTAAAATGGTTTATTAAAAGCATTTTGATGCTGCATTAAATAAATCCCACATATTGATGCTGTAATAGATGTTCCATAACTATACGGTAATTTAATAATACTAAACACTAAAGTAACAGATCTCCTATGCGCTGAAGAAATAATGATTGGAGGTGCTTAAATAGTTGATTACTGTTCTATTTTAGTATTACCGCACCGTAACGCGTAATTTTATTCGATCTAAGAAGAGAGTAGAGCCAAACTGGAATTAGATTTCAGAGCCATTAACTCTGAATCCAATTTGTTCTAAACATAGGATTGGAGTAATGACTTCAACATAGCACTACCAGGAGCAGCAGCAAGAGCGCTCTATAAAATGGGTCAAACTTGCGGCCAAATTACGTACATTGCTTCGTTTAAATGAGAGTAATGCGTTGACACGAGACAAAACTAAGCAATGTACGTCGACTGGCCGCAAAGTTAATGGACCAAAACGTAGCGCGGGCTTTACACGTTTAACGCAAATTGTCTGCCAGCTTGTAGATTCGTCTCGCGAGATTTATTACATTTTCCTCGACCGCAATCTAATCTGAGTTCAATCAAGGTTTATCTTTAATTAGTCTGGGAAGTACACGTTACTTTCTAAGTCTTTAATGGTTCCACGTACTACATTCTGTTTACAAGATGCGTTTTCTAAATAAAAAAGATAGATTCCAATCAGTTTTATTGGTTTCGTATCTCGGAATCATACTCCTAGGCAACATGCAATACCAGATGTGTCCAGTACGCTTTCCATAGAGTCGAAGTATAGATAGATAGATCAACACTTTATTGCACCATTTACAGAAAAGAAGTATCTCGTTTTAAAAGGTATGACAGTAATAAAAATCGTCTAAGATCTCTCCTCACGTCTGTGTTAGATTAGAACAGTAAACATCTTGACAGACAACACAAAACTGTTCCTTTCACTATAAAAAAAACATGTCTTCCAGTCACGAATTTGGCAACCAAAGTCAAGATTCAGAGAAGATAGCGCAAGTCAACCATATCGTGTGATCTGATGGATATTGACGTGGCTTGGAGCCAGAGGCGAGATCTATGTAAACTTGAGGAAATTCGGAGTACGGCATTATATTGGAGCACGTATTGCATCTCAAGTTCACAACATCCTAATGATTACTCTAGAGGTGTTCCTATCAACAACAATTCGAGAAGCTTCGGGTATATCTTAAGCTTACGTAAGACCCAATGACAGAAAACACTTCTCCGTTGCAAGCACATATTGCAATTAAGTAGTTTTGGTTATAATTTTTAGTTCTAGATTACATAACATTGTTTATTATAACAACAAGCATTATATCAGATTAGAATTTAGAAAGATTTAATTAAACAGTGCGGTTTCTAAGTTTCTATCATATCGCCAACAAGTGGCATTCCTTAACTTCATTGATTGAGCTTTCTAAATACTTGTCATTGGAATTGGAATCAGAGTCATGAGAAGTAATGGCTGTCGTAGATCTCTATCGGTTATGTGGTAATTGGAATAGAGACGATGCGGATTGCAAGTACAGTCAACCTTTATTGCAAATGCGCTGCTATTACGCCGCATAGTATTCCATGCTGGGTAACATACATGCAGTTGACTGTATCTATTAATCTAATGTATAGCACTGCGGCTAATATTTATGATGCTAAACGAAAATAAATCAACCATATAACTGTATTCATATTCATATTATTATTAATAACGTGTCTTTAATTGATAGCGCCGTCGTTAGTTTCTAATGAAACTCATATAAAATTTATCACCTCTTTAGAATTGAATTCCCTGTTCTGCCTACTTTCAACTACTTATTGAAAGCACTAAAACCTTTAAGTGTTGTTACTTTGAGACAAAAAATCCTTAACTCGAATTCTTCTTCTTATTGAATATGTTATTTTACTAACAGTACAGATTTTATTCAAGACACCTAAAGGACTGTTACGAAAACGCACGGGCGCCGTCTAGAAAAGTACGCAAACTGAAATGTTCTAGACTTACGCTTCGTGAACCCTCTTCGGTTCTAGAAATGATCGGCGGTGCAAGCAATAATGAGCTTTACGTACCTAACGGATAGGGTTTATAGTCGCTTGCAACCTAAAGGAAAAGGACAGCCATGTGTGAGAGCGGGATAGCAATAGACTCGATCGTTCGATACAGTTCGGCCGCGAATGTTCGAGAATTTAGTAGAGCGAAATTATCTGCCTATATAAGCGTGGTTGTTCAGCGCCGAGGACAGTTCATCTTTAGACGAGCTAAGAGAAAGATCGAAGTGATACAAGTGCGAAGTACTAAGTGACAACTTGGCGATAATTACTGGACTCTGATCATTGTGTTTGGACAATTTGGACATCGTTGTGTGGAAACTCTTGTGGTGAACTGAATAAAGTCTCATCAGTGTCATCAGGTGTTTTTATCCAAATCCACGGACCAGTAGCCCGTAACATTTGGTGTCAGAAGCGGAATTTGGATAATGCCATTGACTCCGAGGGACAACGACGTCACCAGCGAGGGTGTCAAGACGCGGGCGCAGCGTGCTGCTGAGGCCTCCCCCACTGGATCTACGGACCAGGCCACGCCCCCTGTGGCCCCGCCTACTCCGAGGGAGGCTCCACCCACTGGCCACGCTCACCAAACCACGCCCACTCAACACGCCACGCCCAGTTTCGATTTGACGGGTCTGATAAGGATGCTCGAGAATAAATTCACGGCTCAAGAGCAACAATTTAAGGCTCTGCAAAAACAACAACTTGCACAAGAGGCACTCTTGAATCAAAAATTTACTGCTGTACAAAGTGTGCAAGACTTACAACTTACAGCACAGAAGGAGCTGGAACAAAAAGTGTTGTCGGCAGTATGCGAGGTTAGCGGCGTGGTAACCGAATTACGGAAGGATGTTGATTTAATAGAGGAAAGGGTCACCAGCCTTGGGAATGACGTCGACAACATGAGGACTGGGTTTACAGAGTTAGAGAAAAAGGTTGTTCGTCTGGAAACTTCTGGAGTATCAGTCGCACCATGTGGTTCTGTTGGTGTAGTCCGTGGACCCAACGTGAAGTTGCCTCCGTATGATGGTACCTCATCCTGGGCTGCATATCGTCAACAATTCCAGTCGATCGCCACTGCCAATGGGTGGACAGACGACCAGTGCTTAACCGCCCTCACTGGCTCGCTCCGAGGGAAAGCTGTGGACGTTCTGGAGGTGCTACCTAACGCTGGATTTAAAGATCTTTTGGAGGCTCTTGAATCCCGGTATGGAGAGAGGCATCTGGAACATGTCTTCAGAGCTCAACTGCGCGACAGAGTCCAGCGCTCAGGAGAAGGACTCCAGCAGTGGGCTCTAGAGATAGAGAAGCTTGTCAGAAAAGCGTACCCATCAGCAGAGGCGAACATGGTGGTAACCAACACCGTGCAAGCCTTCGTAGACGGCTTCAAGGATCTGGAAGTGAGAGCTGCCGTAAGGCTCCGCCATCACGCCTCTCTGAAGGAAGCACTGGCCTACGCACTGGAAGTCGAAGCTGTCAGGCACGACTTGCGACAGGTTCACAAAGTGCGAGAAGTAACGGAGGAAGTCAACGAGGTAAAGGCTCCACGTAAGAAGGGCTCTGGGATCATGTGTTACAAGTGTGGAGAGCGAGGACACATGCAATTTGATTGCCCTCAAAAGGAAAAGCGGTTGCTGACCTGGGAAAGACGCAACCCACAATCGGACTCTACAATCTTATGGGAAAAAGAAATGAAAAACCAGAAAAGTAAGATTGTAACCCTACAGGAGAAGCTGGAATTAAAGTCTGCAGAACTGAGCTTATGGCAGAAGTGTGTTTCTGAATTGAAGGATAAAATCAGAAAGTTAGAAGACATGCTCAGCAAGGAAAGGGAATCGGTCAAGAGACAGGGCTGGAGCAACAGCAGGCAGCGACAGCGAGACAGGAAGCGAAAAGTTTCGCGGAATAATGACTGCGAGGAGATTACTGTGAAAGTGGCTCATGCTGCCCCTTTTGGATCTGTGGAAGATGAGGTAATAGTGAATCAGGAAAAAGATGATGATCTTCATCCCCTCATCACATGGAAGTTAAGGAGCAACACTAGACCAGTGTGGAGTGAAGTTGCACATATGAGCGCTATCACTAAGGCATACTGGGCACAATGGGACAGCATTGTCTTACAGAACGGAATACTTTACCGTAAATGGGAGCGGACCAACGGCAGAGAGTTCCACCTGCAGATAATTGTTCCGAAGTGCAAGATACCAGATGTACTCCGTGAAGTTCATGAAGGTGTTTCAGGAAGACATCCTGGCACTAAGTTGACCTTAACAAAAGTTCGGGAGAAATTCTATTGGCTCCATTGTCGGAAGGACGTGCAGGATTGGTGCTCTAGATGCACTACTTGTGCTATGGCGACGACGCATGGCAATAGAAGACGACTGAACAATGCTGGTTCTCCGTGGCGAAACGGATTATTGACAAATGAGCGAAGAGTTAACTCAAGCATATTTGAGAAAGGCGCTCTGGTCTGTCTGCATAATCTAACTCGCCAGAATGGAAAGTTGCAGAGCGGTTGGGAAGGTCCATACAAGGTGGCTACTAGGATTAATGACGTAACGTATAGGATTGAAGATCAATCAAGAGGATCATTCAAAATTGTGCACGTCAACCGTCTGGCGAGGTATGATGGTAGTAGTGATGATGCTCGGGACGAGCATCTCTAAGAAGGGGGCAGTGTTACGAAAACGCACGGGCGCCGTCTAGAAAAGTACGCAAACTGAAATGTTCTAGACTTACGCTTCGTGAACCCTCTTCGGTTCTAGAAATGATCGGCGGTGCAAGCAATAATGAGCTTTACGTACCTAACGGATAGGGTTTATAGTCGCTTGCAACCTAAAGGAAAAGGACAGCCATGTGTGAGAGCGGGATAGCAATAGACTCGATCGTTCGATACAGTTCGGCCGCGAATGTTCGAGAATTTAGTAGAGCGAAATTATCTGCCTATATAAGCGTGGTTGTTCAGCGCCGAGGACAGTTCATCTTTAGACGAGCTAAGAGAAAGATCGAAGTGATACAAGTGCGAAGTACTAAGTGACAACTTGGCGATAATTACTGGACTCTGATCATTGTGTTTGGACAATTTGGACATCGTCGTGAGGAAACTCTTGTGGTGTGATTAATAAAGTCTCATCAGTGTCATCAGGTGTTTTTATCCAAATCCACGGACCAGTAGCCCGTAACAGGACTAATACGGTACTGTAATAAAGGTCGAATTTATATTTAAGAACATCGAATTCCTTCACACAGATAGCGATCAGCTGAGTTCTTGCCGAGCGCTTTAAAGCGGCGCCGGCAAACGCTTCCGTCGCAATTACCGCCGACACCGGCTTTTGTTTAGACATTAACCAAGCTCCAACGGTTCGGTGAGACTGGCCGCTTTCTCCTAGGGTTGGCGGGTTGATAACGAATTAGGATATAGTCAGGGTCTGAAAATTCGTCTTTCTACGGAATACGTAAAAGAAGCCACTATAAGCCTGGATCTATATACAATAAACTAGATGTCGCGTGCTGCGCGAGGTGCAAGCACCTCGCGTGCTGTGCAGGGCAGTATTTTTTTTGCAGTTGCGAAAGGTTGAAAATCTTTAGGGAAATTACGAAAAAGTCATCTACAAAGAAATGTAGTCGGTTGGGATTAGGTGAAGAGCCGAAAGGCTGCTCTGGCTTTTGCTCTCTGCTGTTAAAACGCAGCTCGGCCTACGGCCTCGCTGGCTGGAGGGGGGGCCGGGTAGGGGTACCCGGTCCAGAACTGCTCCAAGTTCCACTTTCGTATTTTTCCCGGTGCCTCCTCACCCCCTTCCACATTTCCCCATCATTACTTTTTACTTTTTTACAGTTCCGAGTTCCGTAGAACAAACTAATTATGTCAGTGAGTCAGTGAGTGGTATTGTAGCTTTATATATATAGGCCCAACCGCAGGAAGCTCGGCCTTCGGCCTCGCTTCCTGCTGGTTGTTCCCGAATACTGGCCACTTTATATTATCATTGGCCGGAGAGATATTCTTTCAGGAATGTGGAATTAGTTTATAGTTCAGAATTGGCCATCTAGAAAGGTCACATTCGGCCTAAGTTTAGTAGTACAAAAGTCTGTCTGGACCGTACTATCTGTATGGATACATTGTGGAGAAAATTCAGCATATGCTAATATTATTAATATATTGACAGGGAATCTTTGAACAGTTCAAGCCTAGTGATGTCAGCCCTACTTTCTCCACGGCACATATAATAAAACAAAAGGTTGAGCAAAGTCTAGTGATGTAGTGCACGAGCATCCGCCCAATTGCAATCATAATGTAATTTGGAGAAAGCTAATTCATGTTCTACACATTATTTTAATGAGATTATTAATTGAAGCATGTTTTGAAGACGGACGTAAAAATCTTTTTGCTGAAAGCTCTATGGAGTGGAATAAAAAAAGAATATTTTAATATGAACCAGTGCAACGAACAAAAGAACGTGAACGAGTTGCAATTTTTACAAGATAAAAGCTACCATAGGCAAGAAAAGCTGTATCTTGAGTAAAAAACTGAACACTAAGGTGGGATTCATTATCATAAAATAAATACAAACAAATAGTGTACAAGCTTGAACCCATTACTTGGCGGCCGGCGGATCCCACCACTACCAATGAGCCGATGATAGCCGAAGATAACCGAAAGCGACGAGCTTTACTTCGCGTCGCTTTACTTGCATTCTTACTTCCGTACGATCTCTTTGTCTTTGCCTAATAATAATTTGTTATTTTCTAAATAGTCCTTTTATTTGGGAGATATCAATAACCAGACCTTCATACATTTCTGACAGTCCGCTACAAATTGGTCCTTCAACCGCTAAAGGCGCAAGGAGTCTCTTTTTGGAATGCAAGGATCATCTACGTCGGAATTGGATAGACGCCATTTCGTTCGGACAAGCCGTGCGGTCAATTAGAGGTCGATCAAAATCCACCTGTGACAAAACTCCAGGAATTCCAGTATCCAGGCCTCTTCGAAGACGGGAATAGCACGATACAGTGAGTCCGTTCCAATCTGTCTTCCTTTCCTCTTCATTTTTCCCCCTTATGTGTTTTCGAATAGCCTTGGCTTGGATATAACAAATACCTAGTTACTTAGTCCTATAGCACTATTCAAATACACTTCTTGAAATCTTGCCTATTTACTATCGCAATTAAATTAAAAACCATCTTATAATCATTCATACAAAACATTCAGTTATTTTTTGCTTAGATACCTATGCAATAAATTCATTCCATCTTATTTGCATCTATTCAAAAATAAATCTTCCGAACGTAGCAATAACATCATCGCGTTATAGCTACTTACTTGCACTTATCTACTGCATCTATTGTATTCCGGCCGATGCTTGTTTATCATCGCGCTTCGAACAGGTTTCATTGCTAACTCAGCGCATGCATACCTACGTTGCATAACAACACAGAACAGTTAATTTATCTTATACTTATTCGCAGCGCGTAGATAACCATGGCAGAAGCTAAAATTAAAGAATTAGTTAAAAAACGTAGTGCATTGAAAGGTAAATTCACGATATTTAGCAACTATTTAACAGCGCCTAAAAGCTGTAAAATATTAAGTGCAGTGCAAGTAACAGAATTAAAGTGTCGCCTTGAAAAATTTGAGCCCTTATATGCCGACTTTGACGCGTTACAGACGGAGTTGGAAGTATTGGTCGAGGAACCCAAACAATTATTAGAAGAGCGGGAGCAAATGGAGTGCCAATATTACGAGCTGATTGCTGTGGCTCGTACGCTGTTATCTGAGAACGAGGAGGTCCAGCTGTCTCCAGAGCGCCGCGCTCGTTCAAGTTCCGTGTCTAGTTCCAACAGTGGACGGCAAATTCAACATGATTTTGTGCGTTTGCCAAAAATCACCCTACCTAGCTTTGACGGTAACTATCAACACTGGCTCGAATTTAGAGACACCTATTTATCTTTAGTGCATGACAATTCCCAAATCAGTGACATAAATAAATTCCATTATTTACGTGCCGCCTTATCGGGCACTGCCTCACTGGTTATTCAAAGTTTAGAGTTTACTTCAAGTAATTACAAGATAGCATGGCAATTGTTAACAGAACGGTTCGACAACGAACGTTTACTAGTGAATAACCACATTAAAGCGTTGTTTGACTTGGAATGTCTTAAAAAAGAAACAACCAGTGGTCTCCGTAATATTGTTGACGTTACTAATAAAAATTTACGGGCTTTGGCCAACTTAGGTCAACCAACCGACCACTGGGACACTCTAATTATTTATTTAATTTCTTCTAAATTAGATTACAGAACTACACGCGACTGGGAAGAGTCAAAAGGTATTAAAAATGGATTACCTACCTTATCAGAATTCCTTAAATTTTTAAACAATAAATCAGAATTACTAGAAACAATGGAGAACACAAAGTATAGCAATAATAGTAAGCAAACATCATTTACCAACAATTCTAAGAGTTTTATAGTAGCCTCAGACAACAACAGTAATAATAATGACAATAATTCACATGCAAAGGTCTTATGTTGTCCAATGTGTAAAAAATCACATTTTCTTTTTTCTTGTGAGCTTTTCAGGGATCTTAACGTTGATGAGCGTCTTTCAAAGATTTCTGGGTTCAAAGTATGTCATAATTGCTTACGACCCGGTCATATCAGTAAGAAATGTACTTTGACACATTGCAAATATTGTAAGTCAAAGCATAACACTTTATTACATAAGCATAACACAGATCAGTCAGCTCCCGTACCTGTGGAAGCCGCCGTGGCCTTATCCACTAGTATTGAGCGAGCTTCATCATCACACCACGACAGCAATCGTTGTGTCTTACTTTCCACAGCGTTGGTGAAGGTACGAGGCGCAAACGGGGTCTTTCATACCGCCCGTCTTTTGCTCGACAATGGCAGCACCTCGAACTTCGCGACACGGGCGCTGTGCGACAAACTCGGCTTGGTAACACGCACCTGCGGCTCCACTGTGACCGGCATCAATGGTCAAGTATCTTTTAGTGCAGAGTCATGCAATCTCACAATCAAATCCTTATATAATAAATACAATACAACTATACAATGTTACATTTTACCTCAAATTACAAATTCATTGCCTACTAGTTACATTAACTTAGACAGTATTTCATTACCCAAAGGCATACAACTGGCTGACCCGTCTTTTAACATACCTTCTTGTATAGACGTCTTAGTCGGCGCAGAAGTATTTTGGGATGTCCTAACCATGAATGTCATTTCCTTAGGTAAGAATCAGCCGAAATTACATGAATCAAAATTCGGTTGGCTCATGTCAGGTACCTTATTTCATAATAAATACAATAAAAGTATGACGTCATCATGTCATTTCATTCAGAACGACGATGTTCAATTAACTCGTTTTTGGGAATTGGATTCAGTGCCATCTATACATAATTTTTCACAAGAAGAACGTTCCTGTGAACAAAATTTCATACAAAATACTAGGCGGGCCAATGATGGTCATTTTGTTGTCACAATACCACTAAAAGAACCTCCTACGGTTTTAGGTGACTCTTATCATCTTGCCAAACGCCGACTTTTATCTTTAGAGCGTAGATTCGAGCGCGACCCTCAGTTCAAAGATAAGTATCATAGTTTCTTAAAAGAATATATAGACTTAGGCCACATGACCGAGAACCCATCCTTATTTCAACAGGGAATCAATTATTTTTTACCTCATCACGGCGTTATTCGTGAAGCTAGTACAACTACGAAACTAAGGGTAGTGTATGACGCTTCCGCCGTCACCAGTTCTGGCAAATCGTTCAATGACATCCAGATGGTAGGTCCAGTCGTACAGGACGATCTTTTTTCAATTTTGTTACGATACAGACAGCATAAATATGTCGTAGCGAGCGACATAGTAAAAATGTATCGATGTATTTTGGTCGAACCTAAACAACGTTCGCTACAACAAATACTTTTTAGATTTAACACAAATGAGCCTATAAAATCTTATACATTAAATACGGTGACGTACGGTACGGCATCAGCACCGTACTTAGCCACTAAGTGTCTTGTCTCCCTTGCTGATCAATGCGCCTCTGCTTCAGCCAGAAGTGCCTTGACCAGAGATTGGTATGTTGATGATTGGTTGACTGGTGGGGACTCAATAGATTCGGTAATCGAACTATGTAATGAAGTTACCAGCGTTTTACAGTCAGCTCATTTTAAACTTCAAAAATGGCAATCAAATAGTAAAGAAATTTTACAATCAATTAATTACAATCAACCTACCGACAAAAGAGAAACAAAGAAAACCCTAAATTTAAATAGTTCTGAACCGAGCAAAACGCTTGGCTTGTATTGGGACACAGTCAACGATAATTTAGTATTTTCTATTGAAATTGGTACAAATAAAATTATTACAAAACGTCTAATTTTATCTTTAATAAGCCAAGTCTTCGATCCATTAGGTATTTTAGGGCCATGCATTGTTCAGGCAAAATCAATAATGCAACAACTCTGGATTGACAAGTGCAGTTGGGATGAGGAAGTCTCACCCAATATTAAAACAAATTTTCTTTCATTTTTGGATTCCTTCCCCCACTTAAATAATTTACATGTTCCACGTTGGGTACTATGCGACAATGCACTTACAATTGAGATACATACATTTACAGATGCTTCGGAACGTTTCTACGGGAGCTGCGTGTATGTAAGATGTGTCTGTAGTGACGGGTCAGTCAGTGTACGTCTACTTACATCAAAAAACAAAGTTGCACCGATTAAGCCCACTACTATTCCAAGGTTGGAACTTTGCGGGGCCCTGGTAGGTACTAGACTCTGCAAGAAAGTACTAAGCTCACTAACATTAAATGTTGCTCAATGTTACTACTGGACCGATTCAACAATAGTTTTGGGTTGGCTTTCCACTCCTTTGAGTAAACTTAAGCCTTTTGTACGAAATCGTATAGGTGAGATTCTTGACAGTACTGCTGGTCACAAGTGGAGTTACGTGCCGTCAAAACAAAACCCAGCGGACCTTGTGTCGCGGGGGGTGAGGGCTGACGCACTTGGCGCGTCAGAGCTCTGGTGGTCCGGTCCTGCCTTTTTGCACAGTCAGCATATCACATTTCCGGAAATACCTAATAACCAAAATGTCAATACACAGGAAATTATACACACATTACATATAAACACAAACGTAGATAAAAATACAAACAATTCATTCCATAATTTAATACACAAAATATCTAATTACACAAAACTTAAAAGAATTATAGCCTATGTACACAGATTTATAAATAATTGTAAAAATAAAGATATAAAAATATTAAATAACCTATCAGTATCAGAACTTAAGTCATCGCATTATTTTATAATTAGGTTTGTTCAGCAGGAAATGTTTCCTGATGAATACAGCACACTCATCAACGGTGAATCCTTACATAAAAAGAACAGGCTCATATCTTTATCTCCTTTTATCGATGAAGACAAGCTCTTGCGCGTAGGCGGAAGGCTTCATAACTCATATTATTCGTATGATATAAAGCATCCGATAATTTTAGACTCAAAACATCATACCACTAAATCTATTTTTGAGTCAGAACACAAAAGGCTTTTGCACGCACCCCCAGCTATTGTTAGCTTCCATAAGACAAGCTTATTGGCCTCTAGGCGGAAGAAACCTTGCTAAACACATAGTTCATATGTGCATTCGTTGCCATAGACTAAAGGCTAAACCTATTCAGCCCATAATGGGAAATTTGCCAAGCGATAGATTGCACTTAGAGTATCCATTTTTAAAAACCGGTTTAGACTATGCCGGGCCAGTGTTGATAGCTAATCAAAAAGGCAGAGGGTGTCGTTTACACAAATCTTACATTTGCATATTTGTATGCTTTTCAGTGAAGGCAGTTCACCTGGAACTGGTCACGGATCTTACAAAGGAGGCGTTCCTTGCAGCGCTTTATCGATTCATATCTCGGCGAGGAAAACCACAGACCATATACTCTGATAATGGCACTTCATTTGTCGGGGCTTTTAATGAACTCTCCAATCTTTTAGGGAACTTAGAGTCTGAAATTGACATTGCAGAAACAGGTATAGATTTTAAACCAATCCCGCCTTATTCTCCTAACTTTGGAGGCCTTTGGGAGGCCTCGGTAAAGTCCGTAAAACATCATTTGAGAAGAGTCTTAGGTCTAACGCATCTAACATACGAGGAGATGTGTACTTGTTTAATCCAAATCGAGGCTATATTGAATTCACGTCCCTTAACACCTCTTTCATCAGATCCATCAGACTTAACATGCCTTACCCCATCACATTTTCTTATTGGACGGCCACTGCTATCTGTGCCTCAAGCCCAGACATCTGAGAAGAACATAAATTGTCTTCAAAGGCACGAACGCATCGAAAGACTGAGGCAACATTTCTGGTCCCGCTTCTCACATGAATATATATCTCTACTTCAGCAGAAGCAGAAGTGGCACCATTCCACAGGCGAGCTCACACTGGGGCAGCTGGTTCTTGTCCAAGAAAAGGATCTTCCCCCGCTCCACTGGCTCTTGGGGCGGATCACAAATCTTCACGTCGGCAGCGATGGTGTGGCACGCGTCGCTGATGTACTTACCAAGAAAGGCACACTCAGACGGGCATACACGCGTTTATGTCCTCTTCCAATAAATGCTTGAAGAGCAAACTCTTCAACGGGTGGCAGTATGTACAAGCTTGAACCCATTACTTGGCGGCCGGCGGATCCCACCACTACCAATGAGCCGATGATAGCCGAAGATAACCGAAAGCGACGAGCTTTACTTCGCGTCGCTTTACTTGCATTCTTACTTCCGTACGATCTCTTTGTCTTTGCCTAATAATAATTTGTTATTTTCTAAATAGTCCTTTTATTTGGGAGATATCAACAACCAGACCTTCATACATTTCTGACAGTCCGCTACAAATAGACAAACATCACGCGAGACCTCGAGCGAGGTCACGCAACAAAACAGAATACACGAATTTGAACTAATGGTTTGTTTTTAGAATCAAATACGTATCAAACTGCACTCGTAATCTTCGTGAAACAGTAATAGCAGAATAGAAAGGGCTGGTGGAATTCTTGAAAATTACTTGAATTCTGAAGGAATACTAAATAATCTTAGAGCTTCTAAAATGTAGATTTGTTCGACCAAACCTATCATCTAAACTCTAGATTTTTTTAAATATTAAACACAAAATATATTACAATTGTAGCGTAGGATGTCTACAGCCGAGCGAAAAGCCGAATGATTCTACTACTGCGCCTATTTTATTTAAATATAATTTCGTTGTCATCAAAATAAATGGTTGTCGCAGCTAAAGGGTGTCGCGGACAGCTGTGCACGGTGTGACAAATGCTCGCGTCAATCGCGCCGCTTTCCTCCGATGATTTAGATGAATCACCTCGCTTTGTGGACGCACAACACGCTAATGCTGCTGTTGTTGTAGGTAAGGCCTGTGATATACTGGCAGGGACTTGGGCTGTGATCTATATAGCTATCAAAACTTCGTATTTCTTCTAGTTTTGCTGAGAAACTGCAGCCAATTGATTGGCTAATTATTAAAATTCCTGGTGATTAAAAAGGTATTATACGACATTGGGTTAACTGAATGGTAAAAGGACCTGCCAAACAAGCGCAAAAACGCTGATTCCAAATGTGAAGAGTACAATAGCAAAGTTTTATATTCCATTCAATCATTCCCTCAAACGCTCCATGTACCAAGTTGTCCAGGTGTTATTTCGTCTAAAAGTGAACGTTGTCTGCAATATCTTGTATTAGAAGTATGTGTAAGCTTGAAAGCGACAGCAATCTCTGTACATCCTAATTGCATTGGACACACATTCTGTGTTAAGTTCCGGCTGTTGATTAATTGATCCATAGTCAAAGCGCCGATGCATCCTGGACTTGGCACAACAAAGAAACCGGATCTAAGATGCTTTTCAATGATGTTGTAACTTTTTTTTGATGTATGAAACTACGTATGGGAGGAAAGAGAGTTATATCGCAAGCAGGTATACTTTAAACGAAAGCTGTAGGCAGAACATTAATTCTGAACTAAAGTAATATAAAATGAGATACGTTACAGTTCTATGTTGGTTAAATATATGTCTGAATCCCTATATGGCGAAACTTTTAGAACATAAAACAGTTAATAATATTATAACTTACTAGAGAGTAACTGTTAAAAAAAGAAAATTTCGTATTAGTCACTAATTACAATATCGGATTTACGATAGATCCGGATCCCAACTCTCTAGTTTTCAGAAGCATCACAAATACAAGGTACATACTTGCACCTGCACAGACCTCAATGCGGTGGTAATAGCGACGGATTTGCAATGAATTTGAGTATGTTGATGTTCAGTGTACCTCGCGATAATTTCCCACAGGATGGCAACAATTCCCGGCGACCTCGCTCCAAACTCGAACCACCAATGACACATGTGTCACTGCACAGAAATACTTTAGTTAGGAGCAAATGCTCCTCATGCTAAAACTATTCGGTATTGTTCAGAACTACGTTCTCCAGTGAGCCGAGTATTTTAATAGCATTATTTAACATACGGGTGCATTGAACTTGTACAGTGAACGCCCTATGAGGGTTAAGTACTGCTAATTATTCAAGCAAAAGTAGAGATAGGGAATTTCTACCGGAACATGAAAGCAAACCACTTGGTTTGCCTAAACAATGTATTACTACAGACAACATGAACCCAGTTATGTAAGTCTATACAATGTTAGTCAAATCATTGATATGTATATAATGATATAAGGTTTTCATGATAATTACAAACATATTGCTGGATATTATACAAGGAATTAATGAATTGTTGATTAATCATGTAGATTGCAGTGTGATGCAGTTGAAATATTATTTCATAGCTTGTTAGGTATGGAAAAGATCAACAGATTACGACGTATGCACTAGTTAACCCACTGTTACATCAAGCAGTGAATATATGGAAACGAAAGGGAGAAATCAGAAGTTCACTAACTTAAAGTTTACATTAGGACAAAAACTAAGCTGACATTGATGATCAAAGTGCGGTCCATATTACTTCCCGTGGTCTGCCACACACAGGTCGTAATTAAACCGTGAGCAGCTGTAGACAGCTGTTCGGCTTTCACCAGAGAAAGCATGGAAAGGGTCTGCCTGCCGGGATCTTAGATATAGGTAGGTATTTCCATAAAGAAAATGTCTAGAATATGGAAACGGAGATAATTAAATCCTCTTGCGATGACGTCAAAAAGAAATCCGAACTTTCTATGTCTTTTCGCACGTCTATTTACGCTACTTAGGGCCGAAGTTGAGGCCTATTAAAATCAATCCACATATATAATTTTTTCAGTACAGATAATGAATTATAATTAATAAATATATTGTAGCTGACTTGAAACGATAAATAACAGACTATTGATTAAGGTTAAATACTAAGTTAGTATGTTACCTAATTTTGAGTAACTGCATCCTAAACTCATACACCATCTCTGACTTCATTGATTTATCTAAAATAGTTTTTTTTTTTTTTATTTCTGCCATGATAGTCGATTAATTCAGCAAAATAGATGACGAGGTTCGGCTCGGTAACACAAAGCAAGCAATGTTCGGTGTTCTTCTACAATCACAAAAATTAGTAAGCCTACAGATAAGAGAAGAGGCTTATCACTAATTTATCAGTTACGCGATGTTATCTAATAATCATGTATTCGTTTAGCAAACAGCAAGGTGCAAGGTCAACAACGGTTCCTGCAGTAATACTACACCGGCATTCTATCTTGTCTGTTGTGTTCTAACACTTTGACTTGGCAGCTCAAAAAAATTTGCCATTAGGATTTAACTTGGCTTTATTTTCCTTCTTTCTCATATTTTCAATTCCAATAGTTTTTATTTTAAACAATGTTCCTTTTAGCATTCATCTATTATTTTTAGTTATCTAATTACTAATAAGATTGTAAAAGTCAATCGAGGGAAAGAGCTTAAAACTGAGGATTCCTCCACTCATAGGCGATGTGCTAGCAACCTGTCACTATATCTGAATCTCCATTCCATCAGAAAGCCCACTATTCAATTAAGCGTGGCCTTTGAGTCTCACATCTCTTGGCTCCGTCTACCCCGTAAGGGATAAAGACGTGATTCTATGTATGTAATTACTAACATCATTTCAAACCTATTACATCCGATACGAGCTGGAACTATCAGTCTTAAAAATAATAAATCAAAACTCCGAGAAAATAATAACGCAATGGACGAAACTAATGTAATGTCAGACGTCGGTACAATCATTGGCCGGAGTGAAGCGCAATCATTGCTATTGACAGGCAATTTATCGAGACTTTCTCGAGCTTGCAAATAAGACGTAGATGGTGTGGCTAAATGGTAATGTTATATGCTAATGTAACATTAACAACATCTAGCCTGGACGAAATATTGAAAATCCATTAATCATTATGACAAAGCAGAAATGGACAAAAGATAGTCGGACATAATGAATTGGATCTTGTAGATCATAGTTCATCAAACAATTTATGTTAACGAAGATTCACTATAAAATCGATGTACATACTAAAGTAAAAAGAATTGCTCATACACTTTCTCTCACTCGCTAAAACATTTCTATTAGCATTATACTTCTAGATTGCTTCTTTTATTCTTCAAGTTACGTGATAGAAACAAAAACAGATACTGAACCGGATATGATAATGATCAATCTCAGTAGCTGTATAGCTAGCGCAGAGAAAACCACAGAACTTAATAATATAATAAGACATAATAGAAATCTAATGGCGCACAGACAATCTGTTATGTCAGTCAGAAGCAAAACACACCTCGTTATGAACAAATGTTCGAGAAAGACTAGAGACTGACACTCACAATTTTAGACTAAAATGTAAATATAAATCAGACGGGTTTGTGAAAATACTGAATCCGGGAAATCTAGAGACAAAGAGACTATTATCAAGATAATTTGACATCTGAAAGCTTAATGGTTCTTTTACAGAAAAGTAAATCGATTCCCAGTATTAAACTTTTCGATCTAGTAGCTGAAAATTTTTAATAGCCTTCCATTCATAATGCAGAAACATTAGGTTTTTTTATTCTTCTATAACAAAATCTTAAGAGCCTATTTTAACAGTAGTAAGGTCTTAATAAAATCTAACTTCAATTAGCTAACTAATCTCTCACTGTAATACAAATAAAAACGCCGGATGCAAAAGAAGATCATTTGCCGGACCGAGGCCCGCACAAAATTATATCTACAAAACACAATAATCAAAATGTACAATCACAATTACAACTTTTTTCTCACAATTGGCCTGAGTCATGCTGTTGTTGTTCCGCATATAAATATTTAGACATACCTGCGTGCCATTGATTTACTAACAGGTCGAATTCGTTTGTCTTCCTCTTCCTTACCTGAAAATAAAATAAACGCATCGTTAGTACTGACGATTTGAGGAATATGATCATAGATCATACGAGTATTGTCTAAAATAATGTACAGAATACGTAGGAAAGTATCATCATCATCTCTTACTCTTTTCGACCGGCAAAGGAAGAAGATATTATTAATCAAAATTATTTATTTGTTTTGTTCTTATAATCCGGATATAACTTTGGTGAAATTAAATGTCTTATTCGCATACAACTTTGTAGGGAAATTCTAGTAGGGCATAACATTTCTCGGTATTCTTGACGGGCCTTTGCACCAAATGCAAATAGTCCAAGTGCGCAACACGGCTTGCATCTATTTGCAAGTGCTAACATAATGAGGAACATTTGCATTTGCTTCAACACCGGCACAAACAAACGGACTAGAGTGGAGCGCAAACTGACCATGTCCTTTGTAAGATAACTATGTAGAATATAATGAATATAAATAAAAATGTCTTGAGGAAGTTACTCAGTTCTATAAGTTGTCTTACCCCCACTGCATGTACACGTATGTGGAAAAAATGCAAGGTTTGGCAAAAAGATAGCAATTACATTTTACACAGACTCATTCGCCCTTGAAATTTGTAACCATTGAATCACCATCATTTTAAATTGTAAAACAAACTATAAAACAGATATATAACTGAATCTCTAATATGAGTTAATTGGCTGCTACTTTATATCGATGTGAGAACAAAGCAATGAAAGTCATGTTATAATCAAAGTTATTAAAGCATCGGATCGTGACCATCAATCTGGCGAGGTTGAGTTGAGAGGAGCGGCTTATCGGACATCGAAAGTAATTACATTTATAAGGAAAATCATGGTGGCTAAAAGTGGATCATTTTATATCTCTTGAATGATTTTTATACGCATTATTTATAAAATACAAATCATCTATACATATTATAAAACGGGAACTAATCTTTGTCTGTACTTAGCAGTTAGAAAATATTAAAAAAAATGCATAGGTTTTTATATGGGCCAATAAAAACCATTTTTTTATATATTTTGTCTATCTGTATACTTGTACGTCATAGTCAAAAGCAAAAATTTCAAATTCAAATATTTTAAAAAAATTCAAAGAAAAAATGAACGATAAACTCTAATTCTCTAACTAAAATTGAATTACAACAGCAGACATACGGTCTGCTGTGCCGCCTCTGACATTCAACGAAGGGCTCCTGCCGTATCTGTACATTTCCCTGTATCATCATCATCGAGCATAGATGCAAATGGAGGATGCTCCCTCTATCATGTTGCATGCTAAATTACGCTAACACACGCTAGTCAAAAATTATTTAAATAGATCCTGTGACTCCACATCAAGACAAAAGAGTAAAGTCAGGTACTATGTGTATCGGAAGAACGAGCCGACGAGGCAGCACTATCAATGTGGAGCATCGGTGCATGTCACCATCACAACCGCTACATCCTGTGTCCGCTTCGCATCCGCTCTGCAAGCAAGACTGTGGCTTCGGCGGAGTCTATATATTTGCAAAGTTCATCTACTGTTAAATAATGGTTCTGGGCATGGATTCTGTCTGGGTGTGTTACCTCGTTCGTGTATCAGGCAGGCCCCTGCCCATGACCATGACATGTAACATAAGTTTAGAGCACAATTAATTTATTATTAGCTGCCGTAAAATATTAAATCTCCGGTAAAAAACCGCGAAAAGAAAATCACAATTTATTTACAGTACCAACAATATCTTATACTTTGAACAACCTCAGACTACAATCAGCTCACTTCACACATTAGCAATCGCTTGGAGCACATGTCAGCATCGGAAATAGCGGCACTGGGCCACGGTTACGCTGATGTCATGGACCTTCTGCGCGCGTGTGCCAACAGAGACACCCATTCATGCGCCAGCGCACGGCATTGTAATCGCAACTTTATCTGCACTATCGATATCGATACATTTTACACATTCTTATCTAGAATCGAAGTTTTTCGCGACATTATGTTGCGAAACTGTTGTATTTGTGGTAAGATATGTTTGAAGAAGGTCGCTGCTGATTTTAGAGCCAAAGCCATAAACATTTACGATGATTTTGACTATAAATATATCAAATGTTAGGACCTGAGTGAGAGCCAAGTCGACCAGGACGCCGTCGATGACGTCATCATATTAGCACATTCGAGAAGTGAACGAAATTAAATGGGAGCTGTTCGCCATGCCGCCGCCGACGGTAACAAAGCAGCCACGGGCCATTGCCCCCCTTTTCCGTACAATTGGAACATTAACCGGTCGATCAGACGGATTCTCTCGAACCCGACGCGGCTTGCACGCAATTCGATTAGTAACTTTAGCTGGGAAAGAAATTTAAAATGTGAAACGTATGATTCACGACTTTTGAGCAAATACAAACGAATGTAAATCAAACAAAATACGAAAATGCATCGCATCTCTTGCCTCAGACTATCTAATGAGATGGAAACCACATCGCATATTCAAGCCTCCTAATTGGAAAATAATGAGGTAGCTCGACCACGCATGCTCGGTAACGTGACAAAGGTATTTAATATCAAAACGAAGTGTTTGTAATATATTGGGTAAAACTAAACGCAGGCGTTTCGCATTGCTGCCGCCAGAGGGCGTTCGGGGTTTTCACACTGCTAGCGTGGAATGCATCGTGTGGTCGCCATTGCATTGTCCAGGGCGATATCGGTTTGATTTTAATACGCGGAGCGGTCTCGCGTCTTTTGCTTGTTGTTTAGTTTGAGTGATAATTGTGAATCTCCTGTTTGTTAAATAACTATTGAATTTGTGTTTGTGAAAAACTCTGTTATTGTGACTTTTTCTTGTGAGAGGTGAAACGTGGCTGGCTGTTCACATCTGACTGTTCCCGAGTGAAACTACGGGAAGAAATCTATTTAGTTGTCCTGGGGAATTGAGATCTCAAGGGTTAGGTAGGGTGATTAGGAATTCCCCCTTCCCGAAGACACTCAAGTTTGGATCCGAAGAGAAAGAAGATTTAATTTGGTAAGTGTTCAATTGTAGTTAATTTATAGGTTAGGTTATCATATAGGGCCCTGTAGCTCCCTTCATAAGCTACGGTGGTAGCAGACTGCGTTAAGTTAGTTAGGTTTTAGTCGGGCAAACGTGGTGCCGCGTGGAGATTTTTTCCCGGTACTTAATTTTACCGGTGGTTTTTTCCCGGTGAAGTTCCGGTACAGAATTCTTCCCGCCGCTTCGTTTGTCCGGATTCTCTCTGCCACATTTTCTGGCAGCAGAGCGTAGTTGCTCTGCACATTTTCTGGTAGCAGAGCGTAGTTTATCTACCCTCTATTTGTTCGTTTGTAAAAAAATAATTAATTGTTTGTAAAAATTATTAGATTTTTCTTAGTTTGTTTGTATAAGAATATTTGTAACCTTTTTTGTATTTGTTTGCGGTTTGTACCGTGCGTTCCGGGTTTGTGCCATTCTCATACCTACCGCGGTTCTTCGTGTAGTTGTTTGATTTTGTTGTTTTTTATTTACCTTTTGTTATTTTTTGTTTGTGACTTGACGCGATGGCGAAGGCCTCCAATGCTAGGGCGACACTCGCCAACGAATTGAGATGGTTTGTGACGGCCGGAGGACTCCTGTCCCGGAAGGACAGGGAGGGCGCCATACTGCTAAGAGCGGATCACCTCCACTCACGATTGATTAGCGCGGAAGCGGCCATGGCGGCGCTTACCGAAGCCGATCTTACCCCGGAGGCCTACGCAGGTCACATGGCGGACATGGACCAGATCCTGAGTCTGCACGATGATATCGCGGAGGCGGTGACCGCAATAAGGGCGAGACAGGCTGGCGGACCAGCCCCTCGCACACCTGTTAGACAGGAAGGACCAGCGGTTACTGGTCGGCTCCCCACCCTTCAGCTGTCCCACTTTGGGGGTAGGATGGAGGAGTGGGTAGCATATAAAAATATGTTTGAGTCCCTGGTCGTAGCACGACAGGATTTGTCGAAGGCCCAGAAGATGGCCTACCTCCTCTCCACTCTTGAGGATGAAGCGCGGTCGCTCATCCAGCACCTCCGGGTGGAGGACGACCAGTACGATACGGCTTGGGAGTTATTGAACTCCCGCTACCAAAACTTACGTTTGTTAGCGGATGCGCACGCCGCACAGTTGATGGCCCTGCCCAAGGTGGCCAACAGGGCACAGTTGCGCCTGCAGTTGCTCACGCCCGTTACAGTGGCCTGTAACGCGCTCCGCACACTGGGGCTGCCGGTGGACCAATGGTCTTTTTTGTTGGTGCACATTGTATTGGGCAAATTGCCCAATGACATCCGCTCGCGGTTTGAGCGCGAGAATGCGGAACGGGATAGCACCACCCTACCAACATTCACTGACTTGGTGAAGTTTTTGGAGTTTGAGGCACGGGCGGCTGAGAATACCATGACGGACTCAGCGCCATCCAGAGCGCCTGAACGTAGGCCCCAACAGGGACGGCAACCGCCACCGCGTGGAGCTGGTGTGCGGGTTGCACACACGGCAGCAGTCGCGGGGGACGCGGACTGCCTGCAATGTGGCCGGATGGGCCACAGCCTGCTGCAATGCAGGGACTGGCAGAGACTGCCAGTACAAGATCGGCGCCGCATGGCAAAGCGGCATGAACTTTGCTTTTATTGTTTGGGCGGTCACTATGCACGTGACTGTCCCAGTGCCATACCATGCAGTGCATGCCGTGGGCGGCACCACGCGATGCTTTGCATGAACCGCAACGGGGATGGCACCCGGATGTTGAGGCAGGGGTCCCCTATGGGCGGGGGCGCTCCTGCGCGAAGCCCTCCACCACCGGACGGAGGACGCGGCTTCGCTCGTCGCACCCCCCTCGGGAGGGGGTCGCGTACCGGCGCGGGTCTTGGCGGACCGGGACCACGCGCCCCAAGGTCATGGCCAGTATGTGGCTGGCCAGGCCCCGGATGGGGCCCCCATGGGCGGGGGCCCTAGATCGGACGTGAGAGTGGGGACACCCCCCTCCACGCGGGTTACCAATACCCAACACATGCAGCCGCAGCGGTTTTCTCCGCCGCTGCACGAGTACCCACGGCTGGAGTACCACCCGCCGTACCATATGTATGGCCGGGCCGCGGGTTATGCCCCCCTCAGATGGGGATGTGCACTCGCCCGCCATATTATCCGGGTCAGTGGCGCGCCCCTGGTTTGGAGAGAGTGGGGAGCCCGTAACTAGCTTGCTCCCTTGCTGGGACAGAGCCGCGGACGGTTCTGCTCCCTACCGCGGTGGTCCGCGTATGGGGTCGTAGGGGGAAGCCATTAATTTGAGAGCTCTGTTGGACTCAGGGGCTCAAAGCAGTTTGGTTACCACTCGAGTGGCACACCAGTTAGGTTTAGTCGTGGAAGACTCGCCTGTGCCACTTCTTGGAGTTGGTGGCATACAAGTGAAGTGTCTGACGGGCCAGACACTTGTCACCTTTTCTTCGCTGAAGTCCTCCACAATGAGGATCACGACTTCGGCTATGGTAATGGATACCATTGCGGGTTGGCACCCCTCGACAGACATACCGCCGGGTGTGTTGTCTTTGGTTTCGGGTCTGGATTTGGCCGACCCCTTTGTCTTTCACCCCGGCCCAGTGGACTTGCTCCTGGGCTCGGACGTATTGGGTTGGATTTTGTTGGGTACCCAGAAAGCTCTGGGTTCGTCTTCACTGATGGCAGTGTCTACTATCTTTGGTTTTGCCCTGATGGGCCCTGTGTTTGATAATGGCACCGCGGAGGAGCCACCGGTTGTCGCATCTGCGTCCTTGGCCAAGACCATGCAAAGGTTTTGGGAGGTGGAGGAGCCACCTATGAGTTCCAGGATGGATCCGGAACACGCTGAGTGCGAAGCCCTTTTTCGATCGACCACGGAGAGGTTGCCCTCCGGTCGGTTTGTAACTAGGTTACCCTTTGTTGCCTCTCGTCCTAGCCTAGGGCAAAGTAGGGCGCTTGCGGAGAAACGACTGCTGTCCATGGAGCGACGCATGCAGCGTGACCACGTACTTCGCGATAAATATATTGAATTTATGCGCGAGTACGAGGATTTGGGTCACATGTCTCCGGCTCGAGTTGATTGGAGCTCAACTGAGCATTATTTTTTGCCCCACCACGCGGTGGTGAAGGCCTCAACGGGCAAGTTGCGGACTGTCTTTGATGGGTCCGCACCCACTTCGAACGGAGTTTCGTTGAATCTATGTTTGCATTCAGGTCCCAAATTGCATAGGGACATAATTGACATCATCTTGAACTTTAGAAGACATCAAGTGGTTTTTGGCGCGGACATCCGGATGATGTTCCGCCAGACAGTCATACATCCTGAGGACAGGCGATTCCAGTTGATACTCTGGCGTGAGCGCCCTGAGGATCCTGTGACGGTGTATGAACTCAACACAAACACGTATGGTTTGAAATCTAGTCCCTATATCGCCATCAGATCATTGCTTGAATTGGCAGAGCGGGAACGGATCCGCTTTCCCCGTGGGGCTTCCGTGCTGTCACGTGACTTGTATGTCGATGACGTGTGCACCGGAGCCCAAAGTATTGAGGAGGCCCTCCTACTGCGGGATGAATTGATTGAAATATTGAAGACGGGTGGCTACGAGCTACGTAAGTGGTTGTCCAATGAGCCTAGAGTTCTAGAAGGGATCCCGGAGGATCACCAACAGAACCCTCACCTGTTTGAGGATGTAGATGATCCCAACAGGATAGCGGTGCTGGGCATGCAGTACCAGCCGCTAACCGATATTTTCACATTCCAAGTGGACTTGGAAATACCAAAGGTCTGGACTAAGAGAACGGTGTTGTCCGTAATAGCTCGTATGTTTGATCCAAGCGGTTGGATCAGTCCAGTAATATTCTCTGCGAAGTGTCTTCTTCAGAGACTTTGGACTTTGGGCGTCTCGTGGGACGAGCCGCTGTTTGGCTCTCCATTGGATGATTGGCTCGAGTTGTTTTCATCGATTAAGGAAGTCAATCGGATTGCCTTGCCTCGTCGAATATTGCCCCCGGGAAATATCGAGCCAGCCTGCATGGCTTTTGTGACGCGTCGGAGCGAGGCTACGCCGCGTCAGTCTATATGCGGACAGTTGACGCCGATGGCCGGGTCAATGTCTCGCTTTTGTTAGGGAAGAGCAAGGTCGCCCCCATCAGGACTAGGCTGACTATTCCCAAGCTTGAGTTGAGTGGAGCTCACCTTCTCTCTAAATTGTTGCATCACGTTGCCAGTGAACTGGCGGCCACGGTCGAAATACGGGACATCTTCGCCTGGTCGGATAGCCAGGTCGCGCTTGCATGGTTGCGCGCGGCCCCACATACCTTGGAGGTTTTTGTGGGAAATCGGGTTTCCCAAATCCAGAATATCGGAATTGATATAACATGGAGACATGTGCCGGGAGAGCTTAACCCAGCGGACTGTGCTTCCCGAGGTTGTACGGCACCAGAATTGGTGTCACACCCGCTCTGGTGGGGTCCAGAGTGGCTGATGGGATCAGAAACATCTTGGCCTGTCTGTCAGACAGATGTTACTTCTTTGAGTTTGACTGGGCTCCGTGTACATGCTGTAGTCGCTGAGACGACGTCGGAGCCGGATTGGCTACTTGCTCGGTATAGCAGCTTGGATAAGCTTCTGGGTGTCACCAGTTGGATTAAGCGTTTCATACATAATTGTAGAAACCCACAGGCAAAGCGGTTGGAGCCGATTGCAGGTGCAGAAGAGCGCCGGAGCGCATTGTTGCATTGGGTCCGTGTCGTGCAGACCGGACGGTTTGAGTCAGAGCTTCGTATTTTGCGCGACGGACGCGCTAAGTTGAAGGGCGCGGTCGCTCGTTTGAACCCGTACATCGACTCGGATGGGCTTCTTCGGGTTGGAGGCAGGCTCCGGAAGGCGGATCTTCCATATGAGACTCGCCATCCTCTGTTGTTGCCCAAGGGCGGACCCTTGGTGCAGCTTTTGGTGTCTGATCGACACATTCGTAACGCCCATGCTGGGTGCAATGCTTTGTTGGCTATTTTGCAACGCGAGTTTTGGATTTTGTCAGCCCGAAGAGCAATCCGTAGTGTCCTGTTTCGATGTATTGCATGTTATAGGTTGAAGGCATCCACGATGCAACCACAGATGGGTGATTTGCCCGCTGATCGAATCCGACCTTCGAGACCGTTTGACGGCGTTGGAACCGATTTTGCCGGTCCCTTTTCGATCAAGGCTTCTCCCTTTCGTAATGCCCGTATTGTGAAGGGCTATTTGTGTGTATTTGTTTGTTTGGCCACCAAGGCTGTCCATTTGGAGGTGGTATCGGCTCTGACTACGGAGGCCTTCGTCGCCGCGTTGGATCGCTTTGTTTCGCGTCGAGGTCTACCTTCCCTTATTAGGTCTGACAATGGCACAAACTATAAAGGAACTGTAAATTATCTTAAGGATGTTTCCGTGTTTATTGATAAAAATTGTACTAGTTTAAGTCAAATTGCTGCCCAAAGGGGAATAACCTGGAAATTTAGTCCCCCAAGTTGCCCCCATTGGGGAGGGATTTTTGAAGCGGCTGTGAAATCCGCAAAGACCCACCTCCGCCGCATTATCGGAGAAACGGCTCTAACTTTTGAAGAGCTGGCCACAGTGTTTTGTAAAGTTGAGGCGGTCCTCAACTCTCGTCCTCTCTGTCCGCTATCTCCAGATCCAAATGACTTGGAAGCTCTCACCCCTGGTCATTTTTTGGTGGGAGGGCCGTTGAATGCCCTGCCCGAATACCCGTGGAAGGATGAACGCGTATATCGGTTGTCGCGTTTTCAAATGTTGCAGCAAATGAGCCAGGACTTTTGGCGTCGCTGGTCGCTTGAATATTTGCATTTGCTGCAGCAAAGAGTGAAGTGGACAGACAGGACTGAGCCTCCCAGGGAGGGTGATTTAGTATTGTTAAAAGAGGCAAATTTGCCCTCATTGCTTTGGCGACGAGCTCGCATATTACGTTTGATTCTTGGCGGAGATGGCACTCCGCGTGTGGCTGAGGTGTTGGTCGACGGTTCGATTTTAAGGAGAGGTGTGACCTCTCTCGCCCGCCTTCCCGTAGAGTAAGCTAGCGGTCTGCTTCTCAGACCGGGACGGGGGGATGTTTGTAATATATTGGGTAAAACTAAACGCAGGCGTTTCGCATTGCTGCCGCCAGAGGGCGTTCGGGGTTTTCACACTGCTAGCGTGGAATGCATCGTGTGGTCGCCATTGCATTGTCCAGGGCGATATCGGTTTGATTTTAATACGCGGAGCGGTCTCGCGTCTTTTGCTTGTTGTTTAGTTTGAGTGATAATTGTGAATCTCCTGTTTGTTAAATAACTATTGAATTTGTGTTTGTGAAAAACTCTGTTATTGTGACTTTTTCTTGTGAGAGGTGAAACGTGGCTGGCTGTTCACATCTGACTGTTCCCGAGTGAAACTACGGGAAGAAATCTATTTAGTTGTCCTGGGGAATTGAGATCTCAAGGGTTAGGTAGGGTGATTAGGAATTCCCCCTTCCCGAAGACACTCAAGTTTGGATCCGAAGAGAAAGAAGATTTAATTTGGTAAGTGTTCAATTGTAGTTAATTTATAGGTTAGGTTATCATATAGGGCCCTGTAGCTCCCTTCATAAGCTACGGTGGTAGCAGACTGCGTTAAGTTAGTTAGGTTTTAGTCGGGCAAACGTGGTGCCGCGTGGAGATTTTTTCCCGGTACTTAATTTTACCGGTGGTTTTTTCCCGGTGAAGTTCCGGTACAGAATTCTTCCCGCCGCTTCGTTTGTCCGGATTCTCTCTGCCACATTTTCTGGCAGCAGAGCGTAGTTGCTCTGCACACGAAGTAACTCTGCGATTTAATTTAATCTAAGAGCGATATGTGTACATATCAGTATGACACATTCGCAAAAGTTGGATAAACCTTGTCTAACAATGACTGTGAGAAAACTTATGGTAGCCTTGTTAAGATGACAATAAAAACTTTAGAGCTGCTTCCTTTTTTGCGATGACATCAGCGTACAGTGCAACCAATCTAGACAAATGGTTATAATCCTAGCCATCTTTGTGATTACAAAATCAACATTTATAAGTAACTAGGAATTTTTTTTCAATATCTACTGATGTTTATTCTCAAAATATTAAAGATAAATTGAAAACACAGACAAACTGTTTGCGAAACTTTTAAATAACTAATTAAAGCCACAGACGCTAATCACATAGCCAACAACTCATTAACATGAAATGATAAATCATTATTTTATTTTTTTCGTATGCTCTTGGCAGAGCAGTCATGTCGTGGTCAGGGTAAATCATATACAAATTTATCATTGAAGTTAGAATACAAAACAAAATTAAAAACACGCCAAACAGGCTGCAGACAAAATAAACGTGTAAACTAGAAAACCTTTTTTCATAAATACTAAAAATTAGAATACCATTGATGAAATACTGAAAATGTATGTAACAATTTACAAAAAGAAGATAATTCTAAGTCATGATTGATCCTTCATTTTAATCAATCAACACAATATAGAGGACAAATCATTTAACTTCAATATAAAACCATTGTATTGCCAGACTGCTAAACTTTCGTACTTTGATCGTAGCAGTTACGCTAGCTAGTCGCATTTGCGTTTTTTCTCAGCGCTCGCGCATAAACACGGATGATGTCATCATCACTGATAGCACGCTGCTAATAATGCCAAGGGCAAACGACTCGCGGCCCAGCGACGACGACGTCAACGTACACTATTTCTTGAAAACTGTCAATTTAAGCCTCTGATTACTTTCTTCTATTTTTTTTAGTTGCTTAGCGTATTTAAAACTGTATTGTATGGAGTCTATGAACAAAGACTTATTATATTATGTATAAATACTTAGTCTATTATGTATAAATCATATCATTAGACTCTAAACTTTCATTTCTCTCTTACTGATAAAGCGATTTCACAATTATGACGTCATTCAATTCCTAGCGAATCTCTTATCGCCATGAAACAATTTAGCCTTCACAATACATACGTTATTGCTTAAACATTCTTATCAAGCACTTCAAAGATGAAGAATTCTTCTAATCTAACTATTGAAAAACTTACTAGATGTAGCTTGAGAAAAGTCATTGTGATCATCTCAGAGTTACTGTCGACAGTTTGTTATGAGAAACTGCTGCAAGTCCATCCTCTATCTCACGATATCTAGCTGCACATACATAACTCATATCTATGAATATTACTCAGGTTTATTATGGTGTTATTATGTTAGATAGTCAGCCGACCGTCCCATTCGCACTGTTATGTTACACTACACATGACCTCAATGAAATTGAAAGTGGCCGTGAGCGCCGCGAATTATTTAATATCCAACATTTTTAGGACGGATAGATAAACATGGCGTAATTGCGGTTGAAATGTTCAGATGAAATTGCAACACCGGATATTATCATGACTTGCGATAGATATAAGATTAGACCCCTACATACAAATAGACAAAGCAATATATCTGACATTTCAATCTCCTGTTATATACAGCAGTGAAAGTGGCACTTTACGTGATAGCAATTTTATTGAAGTGTACCTATTAGAAAGCATTTAAGTAAAGTACTTACTTAATCATTTAGTTTTGATAAAGCAAGAGGCCACAAAGTAGCGCTAATATTTTGATTATTTAAAATACAAGATAAGAGGGTGGAGAGTTATAGAACATGCTTAACCAGAAGCCATTGATGGATGAGTCACTCCATAGGAGATCCTTTGATTAGCACCTTTGATTATATTTTGTCATTTATTTCTGTCGTTTCGAGGTATTGCTAAACCGATAAGACCTAACATGATGTTAGTCAACGACCGATATAAAATTCTTTTAGCGGGATTTTACGTGATGTTGTCAATATTTGTCGATGTGCGCAGAGAATCCGGGCAAACGAAATGGCGGGAGGGTTCGGTACCGAAAAATTTACCGGGTAAAAAAAATACCGGTAAAAACCTCGACCCGACACTACGTCTGTCCGACTAAAACCTAACTTAACCTATACGCAGTCTGCTACCACCATAGCTTATAACGGGAGCTACAGGGCCCTTTATATTAAACCTAACTTAATAATTACAACCACCCACAAACTCAAGGGTCCACTTACCAAACTTAATCTTCCTGCTCTTCGGATCCAATCTTGAGTGTCTTCGGAAAGGGGGGATCCCTAATCACCCTACCTAACCCATGAGATCTCAATTCCCCAGAACAAATAAATAGATTTCTTCCCGAAGTTGGCTCGGCAACAGGTAGATGTGAGCAACCAGCCACGTTTCACATCTCACAGGAAAAAGTCACAATAACGGGTTACACAAACACAAACTTAATAGTTATTTAACAAAAAGGAAATTCACAATTATAACTCAAACTAATGACTATAATAAATGACGCGGGACCTCTCCGCGTATTAAAACAAACCGATATAGCACTGGACAATGGCGGTCGACCGCGACGCCATTCACGAGCAGTGTGAGAACCCCGCGGCCGCCTAGCGGCAGCAATGCGAAACGCCCGCGTTTCGTTCCAAGCAATTATATTACAAACATCCCCCCGTCCCGGTCTGAGAAGCAGACCGCTAGCTTACTCTACGGGAAGGCGGGCGAGAGAGGTCACACCTCTCCTTAAAATCGAACCGTCGACCAACACCTCAGCCACACGCGGAGTGCCATCTCCGCCAAGAATCAAACGTAATATGCGAGCTCGTCGCCAAAGCAATGAGGGCAAATTTGCCTCTTTTAACAATACTAAATCACCCTCCCTGGGAGGCTCAGTCCTGTCTGTCCACTTCACTCTTTGCTGCAGCAAATGCAAATATTCAAGCGACCAGCGACGCCAAAAGTCCTGGCTCATTTGCTGCAACATTTGAAAACGCGACAACCGATATACGCGTTCGTCCTTCCACGGGTATTCGGGCAGGGCATTCAAAGGCCCTCCCACCAAAAAATGACCAGGGGTGAGAGGGATGTGGGGCCGCGCGCAACCATGCAAGCGCGACCTGGCTATCCGACCAGGCGAAGATGTCTCGTATCTCGACCGTGGCCGCCAGCTCACTGGCAACGTGATGCAACAATTTAGAGAGAAGGTGAGCTCCACTCAACTCAAGCTTGGGAATAGTCAGCCTAGTCCTGATGGGGGCGACCTTGCTCTTCCCTAACAAAAGCGAGACATTGACCCGGCCATCGGCGTCAACTGTCCGCATATAGACTGACGCGGCGTAGCCTCGCTCCGACGCGTCACAAAAGCCATGCAGGCTGGCTCGATATTTCCCGGGGGCAATATTCGACGAGGCAAGGCAATCCGATTGACTTCCTTAATCGATGAAAACAACTCGAGCCAATCATCCAATGGAGGACCAAACAGCGGCTCGTCCCACGAGACGCCCAAAGTCCAAAGTCTCTGAAGAAGACACTTCGCAGAGAATATTACTGGACTGATCCAACCGCTTGGATCAAACATACGAGCTATTACTGACAACACCGTTCTCTTAGTCCAGACCTTTGGTATTTCCAAGTCCACTTGGAATGTAAAAATATCGGTTAGCGGCTGGTACTGCATGCCCAGCACCGCTATCCTGTTGGGATCATCTACATCCTCAAACAGGTGAGGGTTCTGTTGGTGATCCTCCGGGATCCCTTCTAGAACTCTAGGCTCATTGGACAACCACTTACGTAGCTCGTAGCCACCCGTTTTCAATATTTCAATCAATTCATCCCGCAGTAGGAGGGCCTCCTCAATACTTTGGGCTCCGGTGCACACGTCATCGACATACAAGTCACGTGACAGCACGGAAGCCCCACGGGGAAAGCGGATCCGTTCCCGCTCTGCCAATTCAAGCAATGATCTGATGGCGATATAGGGACTAGATTTCAAACCATACGTGTTTGTATTGAGTTCATACACCGTCACAGGATCCTCAGGGCGCTCACGCCAGAGTATCAACTGGAATCGCCTGTCCTCAGGATGTATGACTGTCTGGCGGAACATCATCCGGATGTCCGCGCCAAAAACCACTTGATGTCTTCTAAAGTTCAAGATGATGTCAATTATGTCCCTATGCAATTTGGGACCTGAATGCAAACATAGATTCAACGAAACTCCGTTCGAAGTGGGTGCGGACCCATCAAAGACAGTCCGCAACTTGCCCGTTGAGGCCTTCACCACCGCGTGGTGGGGCAAAAAATAATGCTCAGTTGAGCTCCAATCAACTCGAGCCGGAGACATGTGACCCAAATCCTCGTACTCGCGCATAAATTCAATATATTTATCGCGAAGTACGTGGTCACGCTGCATACGTCGCTCCATGGACAGCAGTCGTTTCTCCGCAAGCGCCCTACTTTGCCCTAGGCTAGGACGTGTAGCAACAAATGGTAATCTAGTTACAAACCGACCGGAGGGCAACCTCTCCGTGGTTGATCGAAAGAAGGCTTCGCACTCAGCGTGTTCCGGATCCATCCTGGAACTCATAGGTAAGCAAAGAGCAACTGGTGTCAGGCTGAGGTGACCAGCGGTGATGTCACCGTCCTTGTCGCGTCGTGCGCGGACGTCGTAATAAACAGAGAAAACACAAGCCACGTGACATACAGACCGTCATTCGTCAATGGGGCTCCGTTAATAGATTGGAACTTCAATTTGTAAAGGATCCTTCTTGAACTGACCTGATTTTATTTTTCTACGGGCGATAGAAAATTCAGTAAATATAGACATACAACATGAAATTAACTTTTATGGCAGTCCTTATTAAGAAACAACCAAGCCTAAATTATGAGATTGAATTGTTTTATTGCAGAGTTTCCATGACTATCTGCAAACTCCATCATCAGATAAGCTACCATATTGTAATAATATCGCATTGAAACCGGGAAATTCCACTGTTATTGCTAGTGTGTCCAACTAGCAATAACTTAAAGATAGATATAAATAAGATTGTGGTTTGTCCGCATATGACAAGCTTTAAGTATATCTCATTAGAAATCGCTCAAAGCACTAAATCAATTTCGCAATGATGAAATCATGAAATCGAGAGGTTCTTATCTGGTAGTTAATGCAGCTCATTGAGCAGTCGACGCGCAGACGCCGACAAGGCTCATTAGTATTATGGATGAGAACAATCGGCGATTGTCATAATTATCCAGCTACTTAATGACAGTGTTTGCGATGTTTGGCTACGCTAGTACAGTCAGAAGCACATACTAAATTAATGGCAAATTCATCGCTATTATCGCGGCGTAGAGGGCTATACAGCACTATACTTTTGTGGTTTGACAGTCTCGCGTGTTCGTGAATTTTGTGATAACTCATGCGCTGTGCGGACATGTGATTTGAAATAAATGATTCTGAGGAACGCTAACTGACGCCAAATTATATCCCGCGAGGCATGATAAAAGATAATTTAATTGAGGGTATTTCATATAATTTATCCTGTATAATATTTAGTCAAGTTTCCTCAATGTCTATCTGAATATCCTGAATTCATAAACTATTAAATCAATTTTTGATGTAAACTCATTGAGAGATATAACTCAGAAAGAGTTATTGGAAAATAATTTGTAGAAATTGAATCTAGTGAAGCTGCGGACAACAGATAGTTTCTTTATAAATAGCGATAAGATAACGTCAGGGGATGGTAAACAACTCCATTAAATCAGTCTAGACAGCGGTGCATTAGCGGCGAATGTAAACAAACACCTCACTCAAATCTAGGACTACGATGTAATATATCTCCTATGTAAAGAAATTACAACCATGGGATAGCTATGGTATTCATAACATGATAAAAAAAAATTGACTATTTTTAAATTTTCACTGAAACAAATTGTGAAATAAATAAATGGTGCCAAAATAAAAATCAATTCGCTTCATTCTAATAGCAGTTCAGCAGTTCTAACACACGTGTAATGTAAGGGAGAGACGATTAGTTTCATTAGAAATAGCTTCTCAATTTGAGCAACACCAATCATCACGTCAGCACATTGCGACAGGCCATTAGGGTTGCTAGACCCTAGGAAGTCCAGGAATGTACCAGATGAATATTTAACACTTGAACAGTATATAAACCAAAATTAATAGAGAATGTAAAATTGATACACAAAGAACATTGCTAATGCAAATGCTCTCATAGTGTTTCCTTACAAGAAAGAAAAAAACGGACGATATGCAGTTGCTCGTAAAATAGAAACAACAACTACTACGGGTGATACTGCTAGGCCAGGATCCTAGACAGTGGTCCTAAATTAGTTGTTCAAGAGCACAATCTACAAATTTTTAGGAGTAGTGAATGGCAGCCCTAAGGGCCATCACGTCGCAGGTCGGCGACCGTCGCAGACGGCTGGCTGCACGCGATGGTGCCGCGCCTTCACACGCCACGTCTGGAGCAGGAGCACATTCCATGCAGACCATGTCTGGGACAAGATTTAGAACGTTTTCGGAAATTAACGGATATTTGGCAGAATTGGGTGATTTAACTCTTCCTTACATTAACATGCCAAAAAAGTCAATGTATGTGTTTTATTCTACAAAAGGAATTCGACTAGAAATAAGTATAGCCTATGCTATTAGGCTGTATGGACGAGGCGAAAGGTGAATGGAATGATTGAAAAGATGGCAACAGGGCAACAGGAGGTTGGATGGTCGGGTCGGTGGTCAGGATGATGTGATCACATAAAGTGTGGATAAAGATGATACCGATTATGATAGACCTTAACAAGAAAAAGGAAAAACACCGATTTATGTAGACTATGCTTAAATAATGAACTAGAAAATAAAACAAAATGCAGCAGCAGTAGCGAAGCGATTCGAGATATAAGTAGATTTGGAACATTTGGTTTTACGGCTTAGGTCATTGCCTAGTATCCTTCTAAATACATAGCAGTGTCTTCCTGCCTGCGGCCGTTAAATATTAATACAATATCAACAGTGCAGTCCAAACTACTTCCTTGTAGGGCAGCGGATATCCCGCTTGCGAGCGTCGACATTACACGAACGACCGGCGTATCCCGCAGCCCGCTGCCTGACAACGGGTCCAAACTTCGATTACATTTATTTAATAAATTTAACCTTTACCCTTTGCCCGGAGCGTGAGAGCATTTGATCATTATCTCTTTAATAATATCACGCCTTTTTTCTTCGGGCACAGGCAGCGACTATGGTTTTATACTTACTACACTACACCTACTACGATCCTTACAAAACTCTCTCGATTTCTCTAAGATTTTTATCGGGACAAACACCAAAACATGGCCCAATCTTTTTACATATTTTACAAGTATTCAGACTATTTCACAGATTTTTTTTTTACAATTACGTAAGAATATAGAATAGAATAAGTTTATTTGGACATATTGCGCCGACCCCAGATGATGGGACAAGGTAAGGTATATGATGATGATAAAGTTTATTTGGATTGCCACAGACTCACAAGCTTAACATACATGCCGTTCAGTAAAATATCATCGAGGTTTTGGCAAATAAAAAATACACTACGAGAAGTATTGGTACGTTAGTACACTACATAGGTATAACTTGATGTAAAATATTGAAAACCTTTTTCACTGTACGGTGGACTTTTGACAAGCAACGCAACAGATGGTCTGTCTAGTCATAACAAATTCATCCTTATTGCGCAAGTAAAGTCCGTCAAATAAAGCATGAATGTCTCGAAATCCATCAGTTGAGTCTTCACTCTATGTCTGTATGTCTATTTGTATGTAGGCAGAGCTTTCTTCGGCACTGATTTATACCTCATTGTGTCGGCCTGTGGCTGTGGGACCAGTTGTCACGTAACCAGTTACAGGTTAACTGTTTGGCGATGACATCACATCGCTAAATCGATATTGTATTGCCTTCATGTCTTGCCTTCTGTGTTTACCCAATTCGCCACACACGCTTGTTACAAAAGTTAACATTCATATATATATATATTGACGGTCGTCAGCCGACACTCGTTGCCTGTTACATTCCACTAATAAATAAATGAAAAACAGCAAAAGGCAGAATATTCTAATAAGAAACAAAAGAGAAGCATCGAAACACATCTAAGAGTATGCTGCATGATACAGATTACAAACGACTTCTGCTATATTAAAAAAAAACAAAAATCATGGGGAACGTAATACACTTACTGAACGTGAGCTGAAATAAGACAACGGTGTCATTATTATCTTACGATGTAATAACACAAGAGAAAGGCATTAAACTGCTATGGAGCGAGACGATTGTGGTTGTAAATCATAATTTGTCGCGAGCACAAAGGCGAGCGCAGCCGGGGTCGCTACATAACTTACATAAGGCCAATTGACCCGGATGACGCACGCAGGGAGCGCCAAGCGGACCGCTCTTGGTGTATGGAGTTACAGCGTATTCCGAGAATTGCAGTTTAATGGCAGACTATTCCTTGCTTATTTACATGTATGTCTGTTTTCATTTTCATTCGTGTCCTATAAAATGAAATCCGAACAAAAGAAGATATCAATGAGGCTAACAACAAGCCAGTAGACGTGGCAACTGGTGAAGTCCAGTACAAACTCATTAATTTTCTGATGGTTTATAATTCATTTACTTTTTTCTTTTTTGGTTCTTCAAACTTCGCAAACAACAAGATGACTATCAGGTTTGTGAAATAAAAGTGCATTGGAGGTGGTTCCATGAACTGAACACCATTCTAATTTATCAGTATATATTGTGTAAACTGCTAGTCGTCCATTATAGTCACACCCTATATGTACTTCCTGGCTGTCGCTGTTCGCGCGCATCTATTGCATCGGTTTTCTTTGTAGTCGGCCGACGTCTACTCCATTAGCGGATAACATTTTCATGTCAAGGGTTCCCTTGACCTCTGATTGAGGTCGGTAGCAACAGCAACAGATGCTGCAATGAAACGCATTGCCCGCTTTCTTGGAACTGTCTGTATTACGCTAACTTTGAGACAAACTCAAATTGAAAATAATAGACCTTTGACGTGATGGAAGTAGGACCTAGTTGGCCTATGAATACAGGCTGGTAAATGGTCTTTCCGAAACGCTAGAAGTGTGTCATGTTTTTAAAATATAATTAAATACTTGAGTTATGAGTATTGAATGTTATATTTTGATTTTATATATTACTAGATGGCGTTAAAACTTGCTATGAAGTTTCTCTCGCCCAGACGTATATTGATTTGAATGATGTATTGTTTTTTTGGCTTAACTTTTATGACAATTACACGGTCGTCTCAATTTTGAGTTTTTATTCAGTTGGACCTCGCGGTGTTTTTTTGACAATTAGGCGATTGTTCAATAATATACTATACTAACAAGCTACAACTTTCGAGCAACCGAACTAGGAAATAAGAAATAAGTTGTTTAGCCAAATGATTACTGAATTATCATAAAACAATATCACTATCTCGAACCTGAAGATAAATCGCGTGTATCCTGTTAAAGCGCGAGCCCACCATAGTGAAATGCCGCGAAACGCATCAGCGCATTATGATCAAAGTGGTAGCTGTGATGTGACGACCGGAACAGACATCGTTCCCCGACACAGACAGCCCGACGACTGCGCCTCGAATCCCATCCCAACCATCTAATTGGGATACTTTTATAATTAAGACTACCTTTATTAGACCATTACCAGTTTTTATACATTTACTGTGTCAAACAAATGTGTGCATATAAAGCTCCGTAATTAAATTATATTTATGACAATAATCATAAGAGAGCCAGTTGAAGGTTTTCGTCAGATCTCACTCCGAAATGGCGCAGTCGCGTGGAAACAGCGACTGACGCAAATGGAGCAATAACATCTAATGTGCAAACAACATGCCATTCAGCAGAATGTGCCATTTTAAGTTGCCAGGCCATTTCGAAAATTTTAAAGCTCTTAAACAAATCTTCTTATCTTTATTATTATAAAATACAAAAACTGAACGATATCAACACCAAAACTGCAACACCAGCACTAAGAAAGGATTTTTGGAAATTCGACCCTTAAAGGGGTGAAATACGAAAATCACACGGGCGAAGCCGAGGGCAAAAGCTAGTGTTCTATAAATACACAAGCCTTTCATAATCTCTTATATTGCAATAAAAACTGCATAGGGGAAAAATACGAGCAAAACAAATAAAAGCAAGTAAAACAGCAGAGCGACAGGCAGGATTTGTAGTAACATTACCGGCAGTTACGAACCACCACCCACGCATTAATTCCCGAAGTTGCATAACGACCAGATCTTAAGCCTCTAGCTAGAACAATTGAATTTCCATAATATACGAAGCGACGTTTTTGAGCCGTAGCTAACTGGTCACGACTGAACTGAACCAGTGCAGATCTAACTACCAAAGCAAGATTACTAAATTTTATGTTTGTGCACCAAACAAAATAACATTTATAAGTTCAACACGTTAGAAGTTTAAACTAATGATGTATTACTAACATGAATACAATCCTAAACAGTCGCGGTAGCTATAACATCAAGGGAAGCATATCTCCGACGAATTAATGAGCAACAAATGTTATCGACAAGATTAATTCGCCATTAGGAGTGGCGCCGGCGCGTAGAAAACGGTCACACAAACAATACATTTCGTAGGAAAACAAAGCATTTGACAGATAATCGTCAGCCGTTTGCAGCGAAATCGCCTTTTAGCCACATGGATTATAGCTATTCGATTTGTTGTTTATAAAATAAATAAATCCATACCAATATTATAAATGCGAATGTTTGGATGTGAGTTTGTGATGATGTTTGTTACTCAATCACGCAAAATCTACTGGACGGATTTCGATGAAATTTGGTACAGAGGTAGATAATGACCTGGAATAGCACATAGGCTACTTTTTATCCCGGGAAAAAGCACTGTTCCCGTGGGAAATTCACGCGGGCGAAGCCGCGGGCAAAAGCTAGTAATTAATAAAATAAACACAAGTTGTCACTAAATGACAAGTAAGGAAGGACAAGATTAAAAGAGAGGGTGTCTTGATGAATAAACAAAAATTGATGATTCTATAAATGCCTGTGAAGATCTAATTTGTAGTACAACCACTTGAAATAAAATAGACAAGTGTCATAAAGCGAGTACTCAGAATATTTAAACTACTAAAACAATAAAGCAAAGCACATCTAGAGGAGTAAGTGTGCGTGAATAATGTTGGTTCATGTGTGGCGAACCGGGCGGCGGCGCACGTTTAATATTCACTCAGATATTCGCTCCAAGTGACTGGACCAAGCTTGCTTTCCATCAAAGTGAATGCTATGTGTTTTGACGGTTTACTATAGATCGGGCAAGGATTAAGATCAAGGTTTGTAAAATGCGATGCAATGCAAGCACTTGGACTTTGAGACATATGCATAAACTAAGTCCGCCTTAGTGCTTGCTTTTGGTTTTTAGGGTTCCGTACCTCAAAAGACAAAAACGGAACCCTTATAAGATCACTTTGTTGTCCGTCTGTCTGTCAAACTTTTTTTTCTCAGGAACGCTTAAAGGTACCAAGTTAAAATTAATATCGAATATCTACTCGGATCCACAGTCTATTTCAGCAAAAAAATGAAATCTAAGAAACCAATCCTACAAATATTTCCGCGTATCTCCTAACATTATAATGGAAAGCCAACCGGCGCGGCGGGCGGAGTCCAGACGGGGCTCTCTGGAATTTCTTATAAATAACGCGCGATCACCAATAATGCGGTTAGCTCCGCTCCGAGAGTTTACGCAAATAGCCGCAGGTGAAACTGAAATGTTGAGATTCTGACGAGTTTGGAATGTTATAAAAGCTGCGAAGTTGTCAAGACAAAGAAGATCACAAAACATTCTCAACGTGATTAGGATCAATAATATATTCTCTTTATTCGTCTAATTTTTAGACGAATAAGGAGAATATAGTTGGAGATTTATAGATGGTTGACGTGTGACTGTGGCAAGATAGTTTAGACTGATAAAACATAAGAGAATGTTTTTGCCAATAACAAGTACCACTTGTTGCGCAGCATTGAGCCCAATCACGCAGTCGTTTGTTTCGCGGGTGACCTTGCAGCGAATTGCCGAAGGAAGTTGTTCTGCCAACAAGGTTTCGCCAATTGCCTCGTCCGTCTCCTAACCCGCTCCCTGGCTCATCTCGTAAATGGTCATTTAGCTTCTCCCGCATTGATATAATTTGAATAAGTAATGAAGTTTTCGAGGATCATAAAGGAACTTCAATTATGATTTGAAATTAATAATCTCACTATCCCAAATAGTAATATAAATGCGAAAGTAAGTTTGTTTGCTTATTTGTTTGTTACCTCTTCGCGCTTGATCTACTGAATTGAAAAAATACACACAAAATCGTGTGTATTTACTTTTTCTTCTTAAATTTTCAAAGTAGCAGAGCCTAAGTCGCAGCTAGCGCAATAAAGTTAGGAAACTCGTCCTTGTCGCAAACCAGATGAACCGTTGACTGACAGGCGCGACGCACGCGCGTCGGAAGTTGTTTACGCAACTTGTGATTGTTTCCTTGTGGATAACATAATCAGGATGAGATCATTATTTGCTGCTACATCACGAGCTGCGGTATTCTGTCGTTGCGGAGTTAGAGCACATTTATATGTTCCTGTTTATGATGCATTAGTTCATTAACAACATATTCGGCAGTATCTCGGTCTAGCCCACCCAATATTGGGCAAAAGTTTCTCTCTGCTTTTAGCAAATTTATTCCAACTTGTCCAGTCTTCTTTTTGTTTTTTCCTATCCTTCTTCATATTACGAAAAAAATAGTCCGAAGCTTCTCTTGGTTGGCATTTCATTGGCAGTATTTGCAAACCAAAAGCACAATATAATATACATCCAAAACAAGTTTATTAAAAGGATAATGAGATTCATATCGCGATCGACCCACAGAGCACCAGTTGGAGTGCGAGTCATGTCTTATTTAAAATACCCTTGTGCAGGTTCGCTTTCGGCCGTGAGTAGAGCGATTACATCACGCGCCGTGGAAATTGTTATGTGGATGTTGATGCTCTGACTCAATCCAGTACTCATACAGTACCGGACGGAATACAAACTAGAATAGGCGAGAATTCCCGATTCCAGTGCATTTGAAACTGGTTATGTTTACGTTTATTTATACTGTCAAATTATTGCCGACTAACAATAATTTATTAGTTCAAACTAATAGTAGACCCAGCAATAAGATAAATCAACGTGCACATCATAAACTTCTGTTTATTAAATGTTAGGTGTTACGGATAATAAATATTTATAACAAAACAGGCAATAAGTTATTGACTTTAATTTCCCTCGCTTCTGATACATGTAAGATTAAACTAACCATTGAAGAATATAAGAATTAAGTAATTATATAAAAAAATACACATGTATTAAATATCCTATCATAATCAATCCAAATGCCTATAAAGATATCGCCTCTCAAATCACGTCTTCGTCGAGGGCAATAGGTCCCTCCAGTATGCAGATGTGCAATACAGGTCTCCCGCGTGTCTGCGCATGCGAGTCCCGCATCAGACCGGTCTGTTGCTCAACTGTTACTTGGGTATATAGACCCTACGGTTGCAAAACGGTATACATCGTGTAGGGCCGAGCGTGTTGTTGAATATGAATGTAATGTAAAGGTATAATCGTAAAGTCCAGGAAAAATCTCTTATAGGATTAGACTAGTATTTTCAAATCAGTCTTCGTTCAACATATCAGTTTCCAATACATCCGTACTTTTAACATTAAGTTTTGGCTATTTACTTGAGAAACTATTTTGTGGATAGTCTTATCATCAATCAACGGCGGTCTACAACAATTACTTTGAAACAAAAATAACAAATAGCGAGTCCAATAACTTTACTTTGAATGATAGACATATTATTGAATGAGTATATAAAACGAGTATTTGCTCAAATGGCAAAGTAAATCTCTCAAACACAATCAGACGGGTGACGGGAGGTATCGCTGAGCCATCAAGGTGACCTTGAGGCGAGTGCACCGAACAGAACAGGCGACGCTGGTCGACCGTGACCTCGACAAACCTCGCCAGTCGAGAACTATCGACAGAATGGAGCGGAGACGAAACAAGAAACGGATTCGATCATTGTGTTGTGTCGGTTTACAAAAATAAATAAATATATGAAATGACGGTAAGAATCCAAGCTTTATTGAAAGGACTCCATAAAAGTTAAATAGAATGCATGTTAATGATAATATTAACGGAAATCATAAATTAGAATCAGTTATTTTTTTTGATTCAGACAGAACTAAGATGAAAACAAAATATATATATACTGACAGAAGACCAAATTAGTTCATAAATACAGGGTTATTCGGGTTATTGCCTTTATGTGCATTGGAATGGGACGTGCTCTGTATAAATATAAGGGGATTACCAACCCTAAAATTGGTGGTACAATCGGGACAAATTATTCTAATCACACGGGAGATCAACCAATAAACGCATTGGGGGAGAAAACATGACTGTTTTAAGTTGCTTCCGAAAATAGAATTCACGGTGTATTTTTATATCAGTGATAAAAATTATCTGAAAGGTGACCACGGCTTAGAAAATAAAATGACAAGAATTTTTAATATAAAAATTGTTTTAATCCTTGAAAATATTTCGTTCTTTGAAATATTTGATCATAATTTTGAGAATAATCCAGCATAGGACCCAGGATTTAACAAGCCCGTATCTAGCTAATGTGTCAGAATGTGTGTCAATCTCAATATCACCAGCAGGTCGATTTGTTTATCGTGACAGTTGCAACTGTAAACACACACAGCCAGTAATCACTCTGCTATATATCAACCAACTGGACTACGTTACGAGTACAATAATAGTCTACGCTTCAATACGTCAGTCAACTTATGATTTTTCTTTTAAATTGTAAAGTTAGAAGTACTTAATTATTGACTAGCCGAAAATTATTTTGTCTGTCCGGATGTTCTCGCCTACCTGTCGCATTTCTGAACCGATTCTGATTAAATTTTATAATTATATAGAGGTTCGGTAATTATATAGAATTTTTTAATCGAGCCAGTTTTTAGAAATTTTAAAAAATGGCGGAATTCAAAGGAAAAAATTAAAAATGACATAGACTTATTGTCTGAACAACACAGGGAAATTCCATAAAACCGCTTTAAATCCATATATTTTAAATTCTCATACGATATAGTTCACAAAAAAAAAATAATAGATGGCGCTGCAAAATTTGTAATACTCGCAGAATATTTCATAAGTTTACAAGAGTGACTTGATTTATTGATTAAAAATGAAGGATTAATTTCCTTGGAATTATCTTAAAAACTTGAAATAAATCTGATACCAAAAAACATAATTGTATGATTAGAATCCTATTATAAAAAAGTAATATATAATACATACCTACCAATCTGAAAAAAAATCGTTCGGTCTACTGTTCTCAGTTCTCACAGAACCACTAGTAGTAATATTTCCTATTAGGATGATGCTCAAATATTATTGGATTTTTTATTTGAGAGACCGGATATAACAAGGGGAAGTTGTTTCTTCCGTATAGCCCCAGGAAACGAACACAGCGAAGTCCCCGACGGCAAGAAAGCAGAGATCTTCTAAATAAACATGTTGCTTAGGTCGTGGTCGTCCATATGTTCCTAATCTCTCCACACCCTGTCTCCCTCTGTACTAAATATAGCGCGTCCAAAATACTTGCACATGACAAGGACAACGCTCCCCAGCGCCCCAAAAATTAAGGTCACACATTATGGCAAACGAGATCGAATGCCATCATAAATTTTTCCGACTCAAGGCTAATATAATTATCGCCTCAGTTTCGCACCCATTGTGTATTCGGCTTAATTACAGTTGGGATGAATCGCGTTGATAAGCCCGATGGTGAATAAAACAAGCTAATTATTAAAAATAAAAAACGCGACTGACGAGTTTTTACTCAAAAAGTACATACAAACATATAAGTTATATACATTTTTGAAATCGCCTTCTAAAGCTCTTCAATTTGATACCCCACTCGATAAGATTGATTAAATTTTATTTTTTGGTCTGCTATTTATCGCATATATAATCCGCCATTTTGTTTTCATGGTGACGTCATATAGCCTATGTCACTCGGAGGAATGCAAGGAATCTAAAAATACCTCTCACATCAAAATCGGTTAAGCCGTTCAGGACTTATGGTGGAATAAAGAAACTTACATACATACATACATATATGTATGTATGTATGTATGTAAGTTTCATGAACCCTGAAAACATAACACTCCTTTTTTGGTCAGTCGTGTAAAAAAGCCATGTGTAGTTTTGATGATATACAAAGGAAACGAAAAGCTGTTTATAGCGAAGGAAACAAAATAGTAACAGACGTTGGAATAATGCATCTGATTAAAATATGCCAATGTTATTTAGAACAAGCAGAGAACGGCTAGCAGGGCTAAAATAAGAACAAGCATTTGGGAAATACCTTTGTAAATTTTGTGTGCTATTGCTAATGTTAACAAATAATTCTTAATACAACCACAAATCTTATATTTCCGGCCATATTGTTAACCTACCTGCAGTACTACACACACCTAATCAAAATAACGGAAGTGATGTGCTACCGCCACGTGCGTGACCCTAAAAGTACTACAGGAACGTCGATGAGCTAGGGATAGCATGACGTCATAGGAAGTACGGCTGGAACACATGAGTATTGCGCACTATTTTTAAAATGCCAATTTGTAGGAAGCCTAGAATGCCAATAGAAAGAAAAAGATGTTCACCAATTCTAATTTCTAAAATAGTGGTTGTTTAATATATGGCAGTTGTAAGTAATATAATTAATGAGTAGTACAGAATAGAAACAGTAGAAAGAAAAGAAATGACGACAGATTTCGATCTGTTGTCAGTTCTATTCATTCTACATTTTAATCTTCGATCATTATCGATCTTTGGATCGGGATGACAAAATCTTGTTTATTATAACGAACTAATATAAGGAATTAAGATGATGACTCTACATTATTCAAATAAAACTGAATAGTACCCAGGAGTATAGACACGGGCATGTAAAGTAACATAGGTACATAGGATATTTGCGGCGTTAATACGCGCGTTAATTAACAGGCATCCGGCGTTCGGCGCCAGGGAGCCGTAGCAAGGAATTAGCTTCTATTTTTGATCGATATAAAGAAAAATTGAGCTTTTCGGGTCAGGGTTTTTGGAACATATTTGGAAATATATATTTTACAGTGTAAAAACTCTGTTGGGATGATATGGCTAAGACAGTCTCTACTCAATGGGATTACAGGTAGATTGAAAGCTAAATATTTAAGTCACCGACTAAAGTTACCTAAAATTAGAATGAGACTTTACATTTTTTTCGACTCCGACATTGAACATTAGTACGCTTGCTATATAGCAACTATAGCAAGCACCATTACTATTTAACCTATTTTAAAATAATAACATAAGATTAAAGCTGTCGCAGGTATGCGGTCACGGTTCTTCTGAAGTCTGAACATTTTAAGAGCACAATAACTTGAACTGGCACGCAACTATGCACGATAGCGGTTGCACCCTTGCAACATAAGAGATTGAACTGATTCGATTGATCTGATTCGAAACGACACAGTAGCTTTGGCAGACAATCCACCGTCACACATGTGAAACGAACTGAAGAAATAATGTTATACAAAGGTGACCCAGGGGGAATGCACGGACGAAGGAAGGGCAGGGCCGCGAGCTAGTGAAGCGAAGAGTGCTCATAGTGACATTGAATTAATTTTAATTGTTAAAGAGGCGATTTGGGTGTGATTTTGAAAAACAATGTTTGAAATTAATGATAAAAACATAAACCAGTTAGGTAGGAATCGACACATTACATGGTCTGTAATGTTAGGACGCGCATCCTGTGGTCACCACAATCGTAACCCGTCTGATGGTTCTGGACGATTCATACATTTTCACAGATATTTGTCACAGGTTCTGAGCTTGTCAGTTATGCTGCTCGTGGATTTATTTTAATTTGTGTGGGGATATAGTTTATTAATATAAAGTAGAGCAGTTACAGAATGGTATTTGAGAGATGGCAAGAGATCACACGAAGGTGGAAGGATAACCTTAAGTTGACCGTTGGCTCCAACTGGAGGAGTGAATGGGGATAGAAACCAATGGAAGTTGCTAGAGAAGGTTGCCACATTAGATCAAGACAACCTTGCATGACAACCGGAATTGTTTCGAAATAAAAAGGCTTATTATTATTATAATAGTTTCGTACAATTATAATGATTTAAGTATGTGTCTAACAATTACAAGTGACATCTATAAACATTGTATCTAATGAGTACTTCGCCTCGACATTTGCTCTGGCTGTCGACGTGACGTGCACAATAACTGCACATGTGATAATGGTATCATCGCCAGATGCTCCTCACTTGCAGGCTAGTGACACATTTATTGGGCCATCAGTTTAAGAGGAAAATTTTAGTAGAGGCAAGTTAGTGGGATTGTAATTTGAAAATTCGATTGATCATGTCTTTTTCATAGATATTCAGGAAAAAGTAGGAATATGTTAAGTATACTAGTAGATATAGATATTTTTTAATATTATACAAATCATGAGCTCGGCGACCAGAAACTATTATAATAAAATATTATGTTCTAATAAAATTCATACAATTACGAGAAACAAACAAAACTGCTTCAACTCGCAGAATGTGGGATCAATGTAACTTGATTACAGCAACGAATAACAATAAACATTCATACATTAGTCTCGCAACAGTTGCAGCTCTCAAGAGATCGATTTCGGACGCAGCGGACTCTGACGGAGCGGCACGCGAGCCATCTTACAATTCGCATATTTACGTGAAGATTATGACTAAGTATACATATAAATCACAATACTAGATAAAGAGATCTAGAGAGCTGATTTTTAAAAGTAATAGCTCCAAAACAGATGTATCCTGTTATAATCATCTCAGCAGTTATTCTCAAATTAGGTATTTCTATTGGGAGATGGGTAAAGACAAAGTAACACAATTGTACAGTTGAAATGGAGAGCCAACTTCAAAAATAAAGAACAAGGCACGCTAACCCAGATAACGTACAAAGCGCTAATTGGAAAAGCTCCGGGGAGGGGCAGGCGTCAGACGACTCGACACATTTCACCTCGCACGAAAGCAAGGAACTACTTATACAGGAAGCAGCCTGGTACAGAGGCCGGCACGTCTGTAGACACGACTCAACGACTTTATTAGAATGCAATAAGGGTATTAGCAATGGTTTAAATTGCACTCAATATACCGTCCACTATACACGAAAGCTGTTTCGCTTCGTCTGACCAAATAAAGCAACGGAGTGGACAAAGCAATTTCTCCGCGTTCTGATCACTTATACAGGTAGAATCGTGACACCGGCGACTTTGTATGTAAATCACTTGAGTTACACATAACTGTCCACTACTCTCTGCGAAACACGCAATTCTCCAGAACTGATCTGGCTGAAAGAGAAACCTTGCATTTTATTATATCAATGATTGTACCAGTACATGTTGTGACAGAATGAATTTAAATTGCAAATGATACAAGATTACAAAAAGTAATTGTATACTCGTGACTCAGCGACCAGCAGATAGTTCATTATATAAATTTACATACATATACGTACTTGGAATCATTTATGGTATTTAAAAACTGGTTAAAACCGGTTCTAATAATAAATACTGCTCATTACAAGAGCTTTAAGTCCAAAGTAAACACAATCATCATTAAACTAATGGCCTTAATTCAACAATTCATCAAAACTATTAAAATTCGACATTAGCACTAATCTAATCGATTAAAATTGGAATTCACGAAAAATTAGAAGAGTAATTAATCATGATATGTTTTACTTTCTTAGAAGAAAGATTGTTGAGACTTCACTCACACATGATCTATCCGAACGATATCAGTATGTTCCCTTCCCAAACGTCTTCCTTCTCTGGTTCAAATTTTGGGTCTAGGAAAGATTGCCCTGGGGTTTGAACAAGATTATTGTCATAGGTGCTTTTATCCGGGGCTGACCTGAGACCTAAAGGAATTCAGAGTATGGTGAAGATTGAGTCTAAAATAAAGAATTTATTTATCATTATTTAGTCGTAGAGCTAATCTGACGGAAAATATATTTGTAAGTGTTCAGAAATAACTCGCGATAACTGGTGACGACAGCGAGATATTGTGATATCAGGCGACCTTCGATACGTCTCCGGCGAAATGATTTGCGAAAAGAGTTGCAAGAAAAATTTCAAATGCACGCGAATGATTGATGAGGTTTTGCTTGTAGATAAAGGTATAATGGTAAGAATTCCGTTGTATATTGATTCTCATTTTGGGACTATAACGTTATTAAATAATGAACAAGATCCGAGTATCACGAAATTACATATGCTAGTGACTATACATATAGATTATCTCCATGTGAACTTTGGGCCTTAACTTTATGTTTTGTGATCTAGCTAGACATGGATGTCTCTTAATTAAAGCTACTCGTACAAGGTATTAGCAACAAAGAAGCTGAGAGAGACAATAACAACGAGAAATGGCTTTAATTATTTCAGGTATAATATTGTAAGGTGTGAACCGCGCCGGTGCCAAATGTCACCGGTTTCGAGAAGCGTGGCTCGGTATTTTAAGAAATTCCGATTTTAAAAATAAAAACGGTTAACGAAATGTGGCCTCTACCTAATGCAGCCAAACTTATTAAAATATTGTTTTTTGTTTATACTTCAGTAATAGTGCTCAAGATTTCCTCAACTTTTTGTTAGCGTTTCGTAAGACCAAAGACTGATTCAACTCAACAAACATTATCATGTAACGGGAGTGTGATACGTGACTTCATTTTAAATTCGCAATAATTTGAAGACTAGCTGAGCTTTGAGTTGTTTATGCGTAGCCAAAGTATAAAACCGAATATTATCAGACTCTACGTGACATGTCGAGAAAAGAATATTGTGTTTAAAACTTTTTAGTTCGATTATACAGAATTAACTCGCTATTAGCATAGGATTCAATTACATAAATTTAAAGTAGGTGACCACTAAGAAAAACTAGAAAAATTCAAAATAAAAAACGCATTATATGAACTCAAATATAGAAAATAATGATCTTGAATAGATAATGGGCAATTCACAGCAAATATTTAATAAATGACGTATTATCAAGGTCGCTCATGATGTAACCGCAACAATGCTCCATCCGTGTGAATACCATTTAATAACCGCCGAAAATTCATTGTCTCCGTGTAAACGGCCATAGCCAAACACTGCTGGGACGAGCTAATAAAGATGACATCACGATATCGCCGGCTGCGATAAGTTAAGCCATGTCGCAATTTGGGCCTCACCTTTCTTCGCCTGCTTTTCCCGTTCCTTTTCCTTTTCTCGAGCCTTTTTCTCCCGTTTTTCTCGTTCCTGCTTCTCCTTCTCGAGCCTCTTCATCTCTTTCTTGATCTCCTTCTCGCTCTTCTTGGACTTAGAGTCATCAATCTTCTCGGAAAGTATGAAAGTTCCCGATTGGACCTTCGCGTCCGCTTCCTCCTTCGGCCTCATCTCACTAATTAGCACTAACACAGGGATAATGCGATTACAAACATCCAAAATTCACACCCGAATCGATCTGTATGTTTCGTCAGCGCGAAAACTGTGGATCGGCGTCGACCGGCGTATGACCGTCTGCGGTTGGTTATAGCGTTATCGAATTTATCACAGGCACTCGAAACGAATTCGACGCGCGTGATATTATGAAGAGCACCGTGCGTGGCAGCACTCGGGGCAGCACTGGCGCCCCTCGACCGTCGTCGCCGGCGCACCGCGCGCCGCAATCTCTATAAATAAAGCTTCACTTCCTATACATACGCTATGGAATCAGAAGGCGATTATGGTCAATGAACCCATGAAAACTTTTTGCAGCGTTACAGTAACTAGTTTTGGATTACAATTCGATAATTTTTAATACATTGTAGACATCGCTGTCAAGGTCAAGAGCTGGTTTGGAGTTGTTTATCGATATAGGTTTGTATTAAAACGGGCACAAGTTTTGTTATCTTTGACATAGTTTTCGTATGTGGCAACTATCAATAAGATTTATTATGACAGCCGACGACTCAAAATGACCTCGCCGGTTACATGACTATGGAAAACATGAGTTTTGGAAAACAATGGCATTCTGAAGTAGCTGGCATTACCATTTACAAAACATGCTCATCTTGTTATAACCGGTACTCCGGTAGGCAAACGAGGAAGTAATATCATAAGCTATAAGGGTTCTCCCTAAAAGTCACAAAAACCTAGTTGCTATGTCTACAGATAAATTTTAAATTACATATTTTGACCATCACTTGCTTCCGGTGACTGAAAACATCGTGAGGAAACTTGCACACTAGCGTACTGTTTAGTTTACTTACTAGTGTGTATACGACAACTGCCGCTGGATGGCGATAATTGTCATGTAAGATGCCTTTAGGCGACTTGAGAAAAATCTGACACTAGTGTTATCAATATCAAACTCGATATGTAGAAAGACTCATATGAATATGACGAAATAAATTATGATAAATCAAAGAAGTAACACAAGAACAATAAAAGGAGAAAAATCTGCAAAAAAATCAGTTGAGGTACCCAAATCACAGATTACTAAATACAGTTTGCCTAAATACTGATATCGACAAGGAAAAATCAATAATGTCAAATGTACTTAGTTATTCTTATGATTTCATTATTTATATTACTAGAGATCATGACAGTCAATGCAGTTCATAAAATACAATGAAGATATAAAGTCAGTCACCTTCCTCTTAGAAGTTTAACAAGCCTGACTTGCATTTATTTTGAAAGTGTACAAAAAGAGTGATTTCCCAGAGCTCGGTGGAGCGTGGCGAGCCGGGAGCGGAAAGTTGTCGCTGCGGTTACGCAACCAGTCGTCCCCTGAGAAAGCTAGGCTGCAATCGACTGTATTACGTTCACAGATGATGTAGCTGCAGCGAACTTTGTAAGGGTCAAATACTCAAAATAAAACTGATGAATTTATTTATCGCTCGAAAGTTTTCCAATGGTCCTTCCATTGGAAAACTTCCAGAAACACTGAGGAAGCATTGACCCTAGCTCAATAAATAAGATAATTGATTGCAGCATCTGCAACATAAGGATGATTTGTCATGCAACATGGTGGCTTGGAATCTCCCTTCATATTACTCCACTTAGTTTATAAATTGATCTAAGTAAGTAATGAAAAGGCAGAAAAAAAACTGCAAACAAACATAACAAGAAATTAATGCTTGCGTGATCGCGTTCAAATTCCTTTCCTGAAATTTCGATTTCGTCTTCACCCGCGTTACGAAGAATGTTTCGCTTGCATCATTCGTTGCTCAATAATACGAGACTTACCAAATTAGGCAGGCAACTGGCTTCCAAAAGAAGGTGTTACTCCGAACCTGTTGGGTCAGGAACTGTGTCAGTTGAGTGCTAAATCTTATGTAATCATTTTAGCTTTTTGCTTATAAACTCTTCTATTATGTGTTGAGACTTTAAAAGCTAATTGTTCTGAATTTGTAATAATAATTACATACATACATAGAATCACGTCTACATCCCTTACGGGGTAGACAGAGCCAAGAATCGCGAGATCCCATCGCCTATGAGTGGAGGAATCCCCAGTTTAAAGCCCTTTCCCTCGATGTGACTTTTACGAAGAGAAGCAGCTGGCACATTCTATGGTTTTTCTTCGCTTCCAGACCAGTATGGAATCAACATTAAATACTTTTCTTGAAAAACAAAAATTACCGTAAGTACCTACTACTGTACAAATAATCAACAGTAAATAATTTATTCTTAAATGTTCAATACGATAAAGCGAAGCCATTTGTTGCATATTTCCTGATACTGCCGGCGCGGGGCGGGCGTGGACCGCTAGTTAGAATCTGATATCATCGCATCTATAACGGTGAGAATGGGACAGGCAGACAAATCATTGTGTTTATTCTGATCAACAAGGTATTCATTCTCACACCTTGGCTTGAAAGCATCTTCCTAGGGTTCAACCTTTTGCTTTTGTAACGTGCACAGGGGCTACTATTGGACGCTTCGCTTTGATTGTGAACCATATTCCTGTCATACTTTCTGAATAGAAAACTGAGTTTTTCAAAAAGAGAGTGTATGTAGAGCAATGATATACTATATAAACAAGAGGTAGAGCCATTTCTTCAGAGTATGACGTACAATGTAATTTTAGTCATTTTCTATAGTTTACTTGAATATTACTTAAGTGCAGCCACAGAATTAATAAACCTTTACCATTTAAGTATGATCGGCACAGTACGTTAGTTTCTTTCATTCTATCGCTTGCCAAATGATATATAATTCCTGGGTATATGACGGCCCAGGTCGGCGCTCCCGGAAACGCCGTATATAGTGCGCCTAGACATGTGTATGACCATCAGTAATTAATTTAGCGTTGCACATGTGCTCCACGCCACTATTCAAGGTATGGAGCTACCTATTTTAATCAGCCTAATTTGTGTTTGCAATCTTCCATTGCTTACTGGTCGCAAGTTATTACTATTTGATAATACTGCACTTGTTGATGTATAGTAATTAGAATCTCCTTGAGTAAGCATCTTTTGCTTAGAAGTCAACGCCGATTATAATATAAGTTTCGTTCAATCAAGTTAGTGTTTGCGGCCGTCTCCCGTCGGGGCCCGGTCGCTCTACAGTTTCTACTGTGTACCGTACTATAGGAGGTATGTGCATTGGAATGAAAAGCCTTTTGTCTGGGTTCTCAATTCTGTCCAACATAACAAGCATTCCTTTAAATCCCAATCCGATTAGTGAATACCAAACTTGGAAGAATTAGGCGTCTGTCGTGAACTCGTGACCATCGTTTTATTTTTAACACAATCTTTTCAGCGAGCGTGACTAATCCACAATGCTGAAATATTAAGTTTTCCTATTGTATGTACGGTCATAGTTTGGGGCACGTGATGCCAATTTAACTCATTTCGAAAATTGCAGATGCCAGTATGTTTTAAGGTAGATAGCTGAGATGGTCATTCATTATCTGTCTATGTATTAATGTATTTTAATAAATAAAGAAATTAGTAATTAGTTTTAATTTGTTCTATTTAACTATTTTTGTTTTTAATCGTGATATCATGTGGCCCTATTCCACTCTAATCTACTGGTCAAATCCATATGATAATTAGGCTTTAGGAAACAATTCTGAAAGTATTTTTTATCTATCTTTAAAACTTTACCATTGGCCTACACTTGTTTTGGTGTCCATACAAATATAATATGTCATATCCACCACGGACTGACTTCTGCACCGATCGCGATCGGAGCCGTGTCGATTTGTCGGGTTATTAGGATATTTATTATACCTATTCATACAGTAAAAACAACGTAGTTTAATTTCATTATTTGCGGTAGGGATTTCCAATACCCATTGGCGAGGGCACCTATCGCACCACGGTACCCCAGTAACATTGACTGGCTAATTCGTGTCAAGTAAGGCATGCAGCTACATAAATATTTCGAGCGGCTGTGTGTTTGGGTGTGTGTGTGTGCCACAGGCCACACCTAAACGAGCAGCTGGTAGGTGCTGCAGAGCTGACCTTCAATATAATAATGAAGCTATTATACGACGAACGTATGACACGTAGTAACCGTACTTGATTATTCTTTAGTTATCTGAAAATCTTCTTTCTATTGGATATTTGGATAGGTCAAACCGACAACGGCCTTGTCTGGCAGGCAACATGAAAATTGTGGAAAAAAAGAAAAATTTCTGCAAGACTTTATTCTCGAACTCTGTCAGCTGCGTCTGCTGATTAGTGCTGCTTATAAATTACCACTACGAATATTAAATGTAAATATTTTACAAGTAATTTAAAATCAGTGCGTGAATTTGTAACTACTCTTTGATCACAAATCATCCTGCAGTCACAATAAACAAAACCCACTGCATCAAAACCCGATCAAGCAAATAACAACAAATGGTCTTCGTAAACCGGTAAGTACAGTCAAGAACATCAACCTACCCAAATTCCTTGCCAATTCGCTATTACCGCCGCGAAAAGGTCCACGCAGGGAAACTTGTACTGCTGTTGACTGTACACATGAATCCAACTCCGGCTCGCCTTCACCTGCATGGGAGTGGAATCTATCCAAATTGATAATTAAACCGGCTGACTCATCGCCAATACCAACCCAGTTTGATGTTACGACTTTTTGAAAGGAAAAGTAAAATCGGATGCGCGGAGAGCCAGAGACACGAGATGCAACATGGTGTAAGTAAAGCGATGCAACATAAACAAAATTGGTTGGTTGGGACTCGGTTAAAAGCTTGAAGTGACTTTCACCTACAGAACACGCACATAAGATCCTTAAGGTTCAAGTAAACAGAATGTTACCTATATATCTCTATTCTGTCTATGATTTTTAGATAGATAGGTGAGATCTAGAAGGGAATAGTATAGTCTGCGGCATACTAACATGGAAATTTAAGGGACTCTAGTTTTGTTATTACTACTTGATTCAAATAGCAAAGAGATAGTGATATCTACCTGTAATATCGCATGATTATGATTGCCGTTACCGTTGACACGTCGTCGCGTCTATGATCGGCGGATCATGGCCTGATGGTGGGATAACAGTAACAAACGGCACACTAACCGGCGAATTGTCGCGCTGTTGTACCGTTGCTCTACCTACAGATAAGTTATTGATAAAAGATTACTGTAAGTTTGTAATCAATGCCACTTTAATTAAAGTAGACAAAGGCTTAGTAGCTTCCTGATAAAAATTTCCAGTTTTATAGCGGTCATCTAATGATTACTTCTGTCACTCATAACACTTGTGTCAGATTCTTTTGAAGTCGCCTAAAGGCATCTGACGTGACTTTATGAATACCTCCATTTAGCGGCAGTAGTAAATTGAAGTGAATTTCGCCTCAACTCTACTATAAATAATCAAATGTTATCGGTATCTTTGCTTCTCTAACTCGTTATGTGCTGTACAGTACCTCTACCTGTCCGATTGTATCTTCCGATTAGACTTAGATGCCTCCGCCAAGACGGAACGGAACGGGGCGGCGGCGCCTCGTACATTTCTGATGAATTGTGACATTTACATGATAAAATTTCTAGGTATTTCTGTCGCCATGGAACGGGACCAATCAGGGGGTCACCGGCTGTACTGTGTTAGATTTCCCCGGTTCCAAGTAACGCGATAACCGTACACTTTCTTGTCTTGCTCGTTCTTTCGTGACGAAGGTCGATGCAATGCTGTGTACGTACCGTACAGTCAATGGCAAAGCTTGAATTTTGAGGTAGGGACACGGGTTTTGTTTTACATATTTTATATATTTAATCACAATTTTGGAAGAAAGATTATTATCGCAACTGTTGTATTGGGAGAATATCCTGTAATGATAGTTTCAGTTTATAATAGTTGAAATAAATTTTCACAGGAATGGAGTTGCAGTAGCCACGATCAAATGTGTCAAATGATCAAACAAAATGACACAAAAGATAGGAGACCATACCAACTACTTCATATTTCAATTGCAATCTTGTTGCAGAAGAAAACCATTCTAGGGTATTATCAGCCGTTTATTCGAGCAATCAACATTCCGATAACAGTACGAGCTTCTTTATCGAATGAAACATTCGTCCTTGTACATGCATTGCAGCTACAATCTGACGATAAATGATTTTTTGTACCTAGGGTATTCTTGCATCTTTAAAATGATGCATTTTTGCACTAGACTGTCCTAACCATTCAGTCTGGGCATCAACCAACTACCTACCTATATGATGTCATAGACTGTGCCTCTTCTTCAAGTTTCTTTTATCGGCAAGCACTACTGTGCTGATCATTGAGATTTTTCATTCTGACACTTGAGAGTGGACTCCAAAGAGTTTCCTCACGGCTGTACGTGTCTGTAACCGGAGCTTCGCACCCGATATGGACACCGACACCGGCGGACACCGTGCCGCTCCACCGGTCGCCGGCCACGCGGCACGGCCCGGACCTCGCTGCCGACCTGCGTAGCTCACAAATCCATGGCCTCTTGTATGGAGATAGTGGAAGCCAATCTACATATATTGCTGGCAAGAACTGGATTGCGATGGCCCAGGATAAAGAAGCTTGGCGTAGACAGAGGGAGGCGTAAACCCAGCAGTGGGAAGTAGAAAGATGACGACGATAATGATGATCTACATACATATGCTACTTTTCAAACTTTCGTCCAAAAATGGCTATGGTCTCAGGACTCACGGGCCAGTAGAAGCCAAATCCATTTTTTTCCTGTCCGTATGTTTGTACGCGCATTGCACAAAACCTACTAGATAAATTTTGATAGGGTTTTCACATCTCACGGTAGATAAGTCTTGCCAACATAGTTTTCCTTAATCTTGAAAACTTAGCGTCAAATACATGCGGTCAGAAATGTGACAATGGTGACAAAGATAACATCTAAAAACAAAGTACAAAAACACAAGGCCACTGCGACGCTCCGAGAACAGTGAATCAGTCTGTTTGCCTGTTTTACTTATACATTTATTGTCTTTGTTGGGCAAAAACAATAGGGCTTTTTAAGTGGATTGTTTCAAATACCTATTACAGTGTTAAACACAGGCTGACTACACTTTTAAACTTTAATACCACCTAATATAAGTAAAGCACGTGCTGACGACCTCCGAGGCGTAATGGGGTCCTAGGTTTGATTCCCAGCACGGATAAATATTTAAAAAAGACTTCTTATTTATATTAAAAATCTATGCTGTTGTTGGTGTAACATAAAAATTCATGAAATGCAACAACTTTCTTGAAGTGGTTTTGCCATGTGTCTTTTTCATTCCTCACACTAGAGGTATCCTATGTCCTTCTCAGTACTTCTAACTATGTATATGCAAAATTTCAGGAACATTTCAGTAGATAAATCGTGAAGGGGTAACAAACAAATAAATAAACAAACAACTTTCGCATCCTAACTAATATAAATGTGAAAGTGAGTTTGTTTGTTTGTTACCTCTTCACGCTTTATCTATTGAACCAATCTTCCCGAAATTTCTCATACACAGAGTTAGAAGTACGGAGAAGGACATAGGGTACCTTTCATAACGGGAAAAGGCACGGTTCCCGTGGGAAATTCACGCGGGCTAAGCCGCGGGTGAAAGCTAGTTTATAATATTAGTTAGGATCTTCGAGCAACAAGGACTTCCGCGCGCGGCCCGGAAGGGAGGCGCCATAGATGTCTTTCCCCTCTGGCAAAGCTTAGGTCCAGGTGGACTTGAGCGTTTATAAAAACTGTTTGCACTCGGACTTTTCGCTAGACAGAATCCATCAGTCAGTGTGAATGTCATATAGGCCGCAATACAAAAAATTCTGAATTGTTCAATTTTGTGCTGCAAAAAGAGGTCTGGGACATTTATTTTACAGAAAGATGATGTTACATCTCTCTAGTAAGTAAATTCTTATCATATGATTATAAATTAAACAAAAATTCATACATTTTATTATAATGTCATTGTTGGATTTGTTTACCAACATCAGTCCGGGGTCGCCTATAGAAACACGGATTTGTCGAGTGATAATTCCGTCCAACATCTAGATTTAGTGATGTTACTTTGCTTACATAGTGTGTTGTAGTCGTTTATCGATTAACTGCGATAGATATAGTTTTAAATGGTCGTATGTTGTAATGTGTATTTTCTTATTTTGTTACAGCTTTCTTAAAAATACCTAAACTTGTGCAACAACAAGCAAACCTGGGATGCAAAAAAAACAAGTCCCGTTTGTTTAGCTCATTATAAGGCATCTGATTTCCAGGATTGGTGTAATTCAGCTCGAATGAGCAAGACAGTGATGTGTCAGAGAAAATTACTAGAAATAGTTAAGTTATATTTAGATAATTTAAATTTTATAAGTATTCCTTTCTTGTCTTTGTAGTACTTAAGGACGCGTTTACAAAAATCAATGAAATTTGCCATTTGCCGGTTCGATTTCCGATAAATTCATTGAATTTTATAAAGTGTTACGGGTACTGATGGGTACTGTAAACCTTTGACTATATAAGTTTCTTTTTTATTTTGTTTAAAAAGTAGTATTAAATACTATAAAATTAGTTTTTCCTAGCCTCTTTCCGCGAAAACAACGAAAACAGGGTAAGGTTTCGGTATAAAAAACTGAGTAATTTGTGAAATATTCTTTAAAAGAAAAATAGAAACATATAATATATATAATCAATATTATTTATTTCAAAAAAAACCATCAAGTTTTAACAAAATTTATATAAAATAAAAATTATCAGTTTAACTGTTTCGTTTTTCTATAGTATAAAGTGACGAACATTTAGAACGAAGCTTCAGTCGGCTCATGTGAGCCTCTGTGAAAGGACGTCCCTGTGTCGCTCCCTGTCGCTCCGCAGCAAATCCCACGGACAAATACATCGCTGTGCATATACGAAAACTCAGTTAGATCAACTGGTTTTGATACTTGTGCGGAAAAGAAAGTACCTTTTTATTTTTCTTCGTTAATATTCCAGTGTGTGTTTTGTCTTCCTTAGTACTCTAGTCATACATGAAGTCCAGCGTCCTGATGATGGAGACAGAAGGTTGCCATAGGAACTCTGTAATTAAACCATGTAACCTGGTCGAGTTTGGGCTTGTTTGGTTTGTGTTCTTTAGTACTCTGGTCCTACATGAAGTCCAGCGTCCTGATGATGGAGACGGAAGGTTGCCATAGGAACTCTGTAACTAAACCATGTAACCTGGTCGAGTTTGGGCTTGTTTGGTTTGTGTTCTTTAGTACTCTGGTCCTACATGAAGTCCAGCGTCCTGATGTTGGAGACGGAAGGTTGCCATAGGAACTCTGTAACTAAACCATGTAACCTGGTCGAGTTTGGGCTTGTTTGGTTTGTGTTCTTTAGTACTCTGGTCCTACATGAAGTCCAGCGTCCTGATGATGGAGACGGAAGGTTGCCATAGGAACTCTGTAACTAAACCATGTAACCTGGTCGAGTTTGGGCTTGTTTGGTTTGTGTTCTTTAGTACTCTGGTCCTACATGAAGTCCAGCGTCCTGATGATGGAGACGGAAGGTTGCCATAGGAACTCTGTAATTAAACCATGTAACCTGGTCGAGTTTGGGCTTGTTTGGTTTGTGTTCTTTAGTACTCTGGTCCTACATGAAGTCCAGCGTCCTGATGATGAAGACGGAAAGTTGCCATAGGCAGAGTTGGGCGTAATCAACTACTTTTGTAATCGGATTAATAATCTGATTGAAAGTAATCATGACTACATCAATCATGATTACTTTTAATCTAGATTACTTTCAATCATGATTACATTTGTAATCGTTAGTTTTGATTACAGTAGTCAGTAATCTGATTACATGCGTAGTTTTTATTATTTTTAACCGACTTCCCAAAAAAGGAGGAGGTTATATGTATCGAAGTATGTTTTTTTTTTATGTATTTTTTTAAGCATTTTTATAATAAATGCGCTTCGATATCCAGTCAGTATGTATCTTGCATGTCTGCGATTTTCTAAGCAAATAGGGGCTTTCGACGACCGACTGTATGAATCATATACTTAGGTAGGCTGTGATATAAGTATGGATTTCGCAGAAGGTGCAATTCACAAAATGTCCAATTCGCAAAATGTCCAATTCGCAAAATGTCCAATTCGCAAAATGTCCTATTCGCAAAATGTCCAATTCGCAAAATGTCCAATTTGCAAATTTTATTGGACATTTTGCGAATTGGACATTCTGCGAACTGAACATTTTGCAAAATTTATTAGACATTTTGCGAATTGGACATTCTGCGAATTGGGAATTCTGTGTATTAGACATTCTGCGAACTGAACATTTTGCAAAATGAACGTTTTGCGACCGCTGGACCTTTTGCGAATTGAATTAATCATATAGGTAGGCTGTGATATAAGTATGGATTTCGTAAAAGGTCCAATTCGTAAAATGTATTGGACATTTTGCGAATTGGACCATTTGCAAAATCCATAGACAGAATGTCAAATTCACAGAATGCCCAATTCGCAAAATGTCCAATTCGCAAAATGTCCAATACATTTTACAAATTGTACCTTTTGCGAATTGGACCTTTTACGAAATCCATACTTATATGATTCATCCAATTCGCAAAAGGTCCAGCGGTCGCAAAACGTTTAATTTGCAAAATGTTCAGTTCGCAGAATGTCCAATACACAGAATGCCCCATTCGCAAAATGTTCATTTCGCTAAATGTCTAATTCGCAAAATGTCCAAAACGCAAAATGTCCAGTTCGCAGAATGTCAAATTTGCAAAATATACATTTAGCAAATTGGACATTTTGCGAATTGGACATTCTGCCTCAACATATCTTTATTGCGATAACTGTTATAGATATCATCATATAACAGTCTTTATAAATACCTCAATAGTATTTTATTACTCAGAAGCTCTCAGAGCTTCGAGATAGAGTTTTTCACTAAACTCTATTTATTCTTACCAGTCCTATCATGTAAACAATCTTCACTATACTTTTTGTTGAATTTTGTTAAAAATAAATCAAATATTAGTTCAAACCTAAACATTCTAAAGTAAAACATTTATTGATTGAAAGTTTCATTTAAATCCTTCCAGTAGTTTTTGCGTGAAACGCGTATACATACATACAGACAGACAAGAAATTCCAAATAATTTTTTTTGCTTTCTATTATTCTTTTTAAGTGTCCCTCTATCCATTTCAGTCAAAAATACTAAATGTACAGACAAAATATTTTTACTGTTTTATTATATGTATAGATAAAAAAAATACTAATATAAAATAAATATTCTACAAAAAATAATATTAAAAGTATCATAATGTGTTTGTTCAAAAGATTCCCGCTTAGCGTGCGTCGCTGTGACTGTGTGCCCTGCGCATGTAGTAGTACAATCAAATACCTAAAATTGAAGCGCGTCTTTTTGTAAATGCGTCCTTAACTAATAAACGTGTAACTTTGCAACTTTGATTTTATTTATTAATAGCTTTCGCCCGCGGCTTCGCCCGGATTTCCCACGGGAACAGTGCTCTTTCCCGGTATGAAAGGTACCCTATGTCCTTCTCCGTACTTCCAGCTATGTGTATGCGAAATTTCAAGAAGATTGGTTTAGTAGATAAAGCGTGAAAAGGTAACAAACAAACAAACTCACTTTCGCATTTATAATATTAGTTAGGATAGGATTATGCTAATTCTGCGAAGTGCACCAATTGCGAAATGCACCTTTTGTTCGAGTGTACGTTTTGTGAAGTGCACATTCTGCGTCAAATCCACAGATAGAACCACTAGTAAGTAAAAAAATGCAAATTACTGCTAGAGCCCCGGGTATGTCATTCATAGGAACGTAGGTGGTATCCATATTTCCATACCTCCTTAGCAATAAATATTATAAATGCGAAGTATATACTGTTATACTCATGGCTAAACCACTCCACAGATTTTATTAAAGCTATTGATTTTATAGTTGAAGGCACGAGAAATTCGATAATTTATAATTCATCGATAATGCGGAATTACATTTTTGCCATGCACTATTGAAAACAAAGTCAAAAATAAGTAAATGTGTGTTCTGTCTTATATTCGTACACAAAAATCTGACGGGTGGTGACAGATTTGTCAATGTGTTGTTTTATTTTTCATATGTGGTGTCGTAATTTGTCGTAATTACAGATTTTCACTATGTATGTGTGTACTGAACAGCGCTTGCGTGAATTTCCCTCCCCCCGCAAAAAATGCCAGAAAGATTTGAATGGAATGATGTCGCTATGCCTTCTCCCTCCGTAAGGAGTCCGTGTTGCTCTATGGTTAGGATGACTCATGTGGCATGAGTGGGATTCGAACCTGGAATCTTACGACCAGAAGGTGCTGTTATAGCAGTTTAACTACTCAACCACCACAACACCACAACTTTTAGATAATACAAAAAAAAATCGCTAGTACTAGCTACGTACTAGCTTGTGATGGAGTTGTGGTGGCCAAGTGATAATGACACCCGCCTGAGGTCGGGTAGGACCCGGATTCAAATCCTACCTGTGTCACATGAGTTTGTAGACCAATCTGACTCATGTATGGTAGTTTTCTCATAGACCACCTCCTTCTGGTGAAGGAAAACATCGTAAGGAAACCTGCACATTGGCTGACTGTTTAGTTTACTAGTGTGTACACGGCTACTGCCACCAAATGGCGGTATTCGTAAAGTCATGTCAGATGCCTAAAGGCGACTTTCTTGAATAAAATCTGACACCAGTGTTAGTAATAAATAACACACTCGATAAGAAGAAGCGAACTTAATCCTCGCGTAATTTACTACTTACTGTTCAATTTACTACTGTTTTGTTTCTCCAGTTCTAAGCTGCATATCAAGATGAAACCTATGCCAGATTTTAAGTTAGACCTTCTATAATACAACAGAGAAAACCGCATCAAATTTGGTCCAGTAGTCTTTGCGTGATACGCGTACAAATATACAAACAGAATACCAGACAGACAGACAAATTTAAAAAAAAAATTGTTTTGGCTTCTATTAGCCTTATAAAGTCCCCTCATAATCTTTTCTTAGATATCTCTTATGTCCAGACACAGACCAGTTACAGTTTTATTAAATGTATATTGATATTATATTTTTTTTATTCAATCTATACATATATCTATACATATAATAAAACAGTAAAAATATTTTGTCTGTACATTTAGTATTTTTGACTAAAATGGATAGAGGGACACTTAAAAAGAACAATAGAAAGCAAAAAAAAATTTTTGAAATTTCTTGTCTGTCTGTCTGTCTGTCTGTCTGTCTGTCTGTCTGTCTGTATGTATGTACGCGTTTCACGCAAAAATTACTGGACGGATTTTAATGAAACTTTTGTTGTTGTATAGCTATTAAGCCTGGGCAACATATAGGCTATAATTCATTTTGAAAACTGGAACACCTGATGAAGAACCATAAGAGAACAGCTAAACTATAAGAAATATGGAAATGGTGCCTTAACAAAAGTCGTTCAACCTGATGAGCATTTTCTGCTGACGTATAAAAATTGAAGATCTGGAACATCTGATGAATAACTTCAAGAGACCAGCTACACTATAACATATACGGAAATGGCGCCTTAGCAAAACTTGGTTAATCTGATGAGCATTTTCTGTAGACGTATAAAAATCGAAGATTGGAACACAGGAAACAGTTTGGAACACAAAAAGACTTTTCATCTAAGCCAAAGTCACGCGGGCGAAGCCGCGGGCTAACAGCTAGTATATATATATAACTCAAAGGTGACTGACTGACATAGTGATTTATCAACGCACAGCACAAACCACTGGATGGATCGGGCTGAAATTTGGCATGCAGGTAGATGTAGGCATCCGCTAAGAAAGGATTAACGCGAGCGAAGCCGCGGGCACCAGCTAGTGTATTATATGTATCGATGATCACAACTAGTACTAAGTATTAAATAATGACTTGTGAAAGTACAAAACCTTTTTCCGTACAATGAGTTTTATGGTTGCATGTTGGGAACATTGTTGTTTTATTACCAGTAAGTTAGGCAGCATGGAGGTTTTGATAGCTGGTGGGCGGAGCACTTTAGTGCAGTTTGCATTAATTTGCATGACCCAATTGCAGTTATTCAAACGGCAACTATTTTGCTGCACAATGAACCCATAACTATTGTTAACACTATCAAAATTTTAGCTACTTTAATTACATTCATAATAATAATAAAATATAATTTATATTTTAAATAATGTATTAAAATATTAATAAAAAATTATATACTTAATGCAGACTGCAGACACTGAGCAAAGATCAGACATTCAGGATTTAATTAAATAAGAAAATAGAGCTGATAGGTCAATGGCCCCCTCTTTCCATTCTTCTCCTTGACCTTTTCCCACTTTTATATGGCTTTTATGTCAATTCTCTCCATTTTCATTTATTTGATACTCCCTTTCTACTCATGCTCTCTTTGACACAGTCTATCCATCTTTTTTGGATCAATAACTAAATTTCTTTGTACTTGCATAAATACTTATGTTTCCCATAAAATAATTAGACTGTTTACAAATGAAGTGCAGAATTACACCAGTGCTGTGTAACAGTGTGATATGAGCTGTGAAATGCTAATTATCTGATAGTGACGCACATATGGAAACAATTATCTCCGCCAGCCAATGTGCTAAACATTCTAAAGCTGATAATAAACTTGAATGTCACAGAATGTTGCATTTTAATGAAAACTCATCAGTAACAAAGAATGTAGTAGGTAGTAGTGTAGTATGTGTAGTGTGTAGTATGCACAAGCAATAAATCCAACAGATTTTCATTCCTTATGTTATTAAAGATACCAGAGAACAGAAATCAAGTAGGTACCTACTTTCTTTAGTCTGTGTGACAAAATATTGTATCTAAAATCATTAAAAAGTGTACCAACTTACTAAATGTTTGAAAACCAATTAAACTTAATTAAGTACCTATAATAATTCAGACTGGCATAAATATTTGTTATCAAGACTACTGTTAATTTTTCACATTCATTTAATATTTTGCAGAAGAATATGCGCACATTATTTTCATGGACAGGGAGATAATAAGGCATTCGGTAAAAACATATTTTTGGTATTATGTGAACTATACTGATAATAATGTAATAAAGACAGATGATAATGATGCTAAGAATGTTCTACAGGTTGAGCCAAGGACAAATTATTTAGACACTGGAGATGTAAGCTGGTATGCTAGTGCTAATTACTTTGCCACATACCTACTGCCCTACTGCCTTATCACAACCAGGCTTTCTACCAGATATTTTAAGTTACACAAGACATTAGATGCATGCAGACAAAAAGTGTAATTTGTTAAATAAATAAATATATACGGCGAGAGAAATTCAATATAAATCAAAAACATACAACACTATACTTAAGTGCAGTAATTACGTGATAGTTAAACGTAATTATAACAAGAGAACCGATGTTTTAACCTCAATACGAGGCAAGGGACGCATGAGAAAAATCGATAACTGCACCAATAATTCGAAAGCGACCGGCAGTGGGATTCTAATCAGAAATAATTGTTCTGTTTCCTCTGGCCTGTTTTGTTTCTAAATGTTTTCTTTTCTATAGAGGTAATAATTAAGGAATTATATAAAAATCATTTGCCGGTGTACCTACTCACCCATTATGTTCCACTTGCTCGCAGAACTTCGTTGACCAAACAGCAAACACACTTGTATCAAGACTCCCTTATCACCATCACTGACCACTTGAAGGTTTCACAAACACTTTTCCCGACGTTTGTCCGTAGTTTTAACTTAGAAAATTCCACACAACTATGGTTTTGTGCTTTTATTTTAGTTTTATTTATTAATCGGCGCGCGGCGCAAGATGTGTATGTGTGTGTAACTAACTTCAAGCACAGCTGTCATTCGCAGAGCGCGAGTGCGTTCGGAACCGCGTACAATATCTCGGCGAATGCGAGAGCGCGTTCGATCGAAACTACCTCCAATACTTTGCCTGCCTGAAAAACTTCTCGACTTCCTTTGATTACAAATATTTTTCCGAGTCGGTAGTGATTACATGCTCTTTGCGAGTCGGCTTCTCATAGCCTTGAGCACTCAGAGTTAAGCAAAGTTTTCCTTGTAATCAACAAGTGTAATAAAAGATCAGATACCTTATACCTAGATAGTTGTACCTATATATATTTGTAAGTTTGTGACACAGTTAACGTCAGTCCTAATATAGACTGTAGCTTATAGAGGAGAATTCTCCAAAATTTTTAATCTCTTAATTTCCCCAATTTTTTTCCCAACTTAACCGTTATTTCATGGGTGGGAGTTAGGTCACGGGCTCACGCACGACCTTCTTTCTTTTCTCTCACATACACAGCCCTTCGAGCAACAAGGACTTCCGCGCGCGGCCCGGAGTCCGTGTTGCTCTATGACACAGCCTTATATTTTGTATCAATTTTATTCGATAAATTCGATCATACCGAATAAATTGTATTGATAACCAATATCGATTCATAATCGATACTTTAGATTATTCACATTGTCTTATTTTTACCCGACTACGGCGAAGCGAGGAGTTATGATTTTGGCTGGTATGTATAATAATATAAGAGCTGTTTGGATATGTTTAAAAAAACCGCGAAAATAGCGTTAAAATGTATGGAAATCGTGAAATTCAGAAAACTGAAATGAGTAGCTCTTAGAATGTTGATCTGATCCAGTTGGGTGTGTATAGCGATCTGGATGTCCTCCATTCTATCCCTGGATGGCCATCATCAGATCACAGCTCAGACCAATCCTGACGTTGAACCAAGGCTTCAAAGTAACCTCGTTTGTATGATAATCGACTGGTGTTTCTAATTATCTGACTACCACTGTATATGTATGTTCATCTGTTTCCTAATAGCTACTAAACTACATTAACTACAATTGGACAAACGAGAAGCATCGTTAGAAGCGTCTTGGTCGTCAAACTATCGATAGTATTGCTTTTCAATACTATCGATAGTATTGATGTTTTCTAATCAATACCAAGTACTTATATTATTTCTGTATTAATACTATCGACACTTATATTTCAACAATCGATACTATTGCACTATCGATAGCTTGTAAAAATTCAATAGTATTGTAATTCAATAGTATCGATAGTATGACTATTTTTCAAGGTCACAATACTATCGATAGTCAACACTATTGCTGCAAGCAACGCTAGTTAGAAGTAGGTAACTTACTAGAAGGACATAGTGTACTTTTTATAATGGGAAAAAGTACCCGTGTGAAAATCACGAGGGCGAAGCCGCGGACTAAAGCTAGTACCTATATACATACAAAATACTTGCGAAAAACATAACCCTTCCTTTGCAGTTAGGTAAAAACACTTAAAATGAACATAAATGACCGTTTTTGACCAACTTGACTGTCAGTCAAATTCAGCCACTTCGGTCATTTTCATCTCTGGTTTTAATTGCTGTCTGAAATTGCAAAATATGCAATTTGCAACATTTTCGGTAATATCTCCTAATCGCGTTGACGTATAATTTTAATTTAATTATTTTGTTGCTGAACGAGACCGTGGATCCGAGTATTCGATATTAATTTCAATTTGATACATTTAAGCGTTCCTGAAAAAAAAAAGTTTGCCAGACAGACGGACAACAAAGTGATCTTTAAGGGTTGCGTTTTTGCCTTTTGAGGTACGGAACCCTAAAAAGTTGAAAAAATCAAAATTAGAGATCCTGAAACACACGCTAACTTTTTGCGTCGGGATGTAGGAAGTTAAAAAAAGGCAAAGAAAATGTAAAAGTATCAAAGGGAGAAAATAAAACAAAATCGAACAGCTTCATAAAATAAGTGCTTTATTGAATAAAATTAGTAGGTATTTAAGTATATACTTTTTAATGTAACGTGGTTAAAAACAAATCTGTTTCATAGGGTTGCTATGATGGAGGACCACTATTTACATCAGGAAACGTAAACATTTGAACGTTTTCAATAAATTCCTAACGAGTCCCTTGACACGGGACTTGGAAACATGTCTTCCACAATTTCAACTTTAACATTTCCATAATAAGTCTTTATTTCGTCCCACGGCAACTGTGCTTTAGATGGTTCTCTAAATTCGAGTTCAATGTTTTTCTGTTTTCACTACAGGCAACAATTTATGCGTACGCGCAACGGAGGATGCCATGCTATCTCATGCACTACAATTTTTACAAATGTAATAGCACATTGATTTTCATTCTTCTGTGCTAGAAAGAGCTAGCTGGTTGATAATGGAAGCTTGTACAAAAAGTGTGTTAACAGAAAAGCAATTTTTGAGCATAAAAATATAATTAAATATTAGCGCACAATGTATAAGTGGATGTGCGATTTACATAACACAGTTGCCCCTAGAACGCATACAATCCGTAATATAAACTTACAGCGAACTGCGAATTTTAAACCTCTAGACGAAAGGCGCAAAAGTCGTCTATCTACGCTAAGCGGATATATCTATACATCTAGAATTGCAAACCAATTTAGTATATTTACATGTAACCAAACTATAATAAATATTAGAACCTTATACTCTCTGTACAGTGACGTAACTCAAACTCTTGAAGACTCCATTTATAGTTTAACACAGATTTGTTACAGTAGAGTCCAAGCTTTTTACGATACGCTATCTAAGTACTCAATTGCAACGATGATGTCTCACTCAAAGACCAAGTTATTTCTATTGATGGAATAGTACGATTTGATCTCACGAAATTAGCTTGAGGTTGACTTGAGAGTGACATGACAGGATTTAAAAGCGTGATCGCATAAAGCTTGGGCTCTGTTTAATGTTCTATCTGTGTGTTTTACTTTTTTTTTGTTATCACGATCATCTGCTGACGAAATATATAACTATCCAGACATGTATGTGTATGTTAGTAAACTAGAATGCGTTTGTGGCTCACATGATCTCTATAATATTATATTATAATAACTATGTGCAATGATGAATTTGTATGAGTCAGAACATGCCACATGTCTGGACCTAGCTTCCCGTTTCCCCAGGAAAGCTCCAGGATACACGTTTTTAAACTAATAGCCCCATTAGCAGTGTGCAATTGGGATCTTTGCCCCACGTGTCCTTTGATACAGAAGTCCCAATTTACCCTTATGCCTTTGCCTCACATATAAATTTAAAGCCTAGTTTACACAAGGCAGTATTGACGGTCGACAGATTGTCTTCTTTGATCGACTTAAATGAAAAAGTACAGCGTGTTTATCAATAGCACTAAGCGAGAAACAATCAATATGTGCAAAAGCATCGTATACACTATTACTGTGCTACCTCACTGACTTCAACTGTCTAAAGTGAAATAGCACGAAAGACTGAAGACATGAAATTATTTATCTGTATCATCTTTTGTACTGTTTTCTGGCAAATAGACATTTCTGATTTCTTTACTGAGCGTAGAAGAACGAATGCGCCTCAATGTTGCGTAGTGTAGACGAGGCTTTAGACAAACGTTGTATAAAAGGGCTGTATTTACCAAGCGTTTGCACTACAGTTATCGGAATAATATTTATCTTGATTATAATATTAACTAACCAGACTTCTGGCTGCTGGATTGCAACGTTCGCACGAAACGTCAGCTACAACAAATATAAATGGTTCGTGATGAGTCCCGTTTAAGCGCGTTTATGAAAGAATATTGATCTTATATATTATTCCGATTGTCGTGATTTTCACTTACGCCGGAACTGCTTTGATTAATTTCCGGATTAAAATCAGCGAGTATGATCAGGCTAGGCTTTACGCGATCTTATTTCAAGACAAATAAAATACTAAAAAAAAGAAAAAGTGAATAGAGAAAAAAACAGTTTCTAATATGTAGTGAATCTTTTAAACTGAAAGTACAAAGTACAACGGTACTCAAATCTCTTAATATTTTTATTAGGTCAGTACTTCAAGAAGATCGCGAATAGCTCGTCACTATTGACCGAATTCTTAGCGCAAGCGTTATTATTATTTTTAAATCGACCTAAAAAGGGCTATTCACAGTCACTCTAGCGTAAGTGGCAAATTATTGTCTACGCGAAACCAAATGCTACACACCAAAATTTATGATTTAAAATAAGCTAGCGCAAACTAGCAGATTGGACCTTATTACGATTATGTTAAGATATACAGATACAGCAGTATCACGTCTTCATCCTTTTGCTTTACACAAAGTCCGTAAGTAGCCAATTTCATGTGTTTAAATGTTAATATTGTGTAACAAGGAATACAATATTCACTGCTTACACCAGCGACATATATGTATAATATATAGCTGTCTCTCGTATTGTTTAAAACAATTGTTATTTTTGGTTGTTGTTATTGCACATTTCAATTGATAGGCATTGCCAGCCAAATTTTATACAAACTAGCTACCTGAACTCGCGTGGATCAAATGTTTGATACAATTTAATTGTTGAATAAAAATAATTAATAAAAAAACCACAGACAATTCTATTTCTATTGAACAAAAAATAAAAATATTGTTGTGATTTTTTTAAGCAACGAAATATTTTTAATATATTTCAGTAGTACTAAATCTAATAATTTATTTAGTATTCTATCTTTTTCAGATCTACTTGACACATTTATGTGCTATTTGCAATGAATCTTTTTCAAAATATATACATAAGAATAAACCAATACATAATTAAGATTTACTTTGTTAGTGACTGAGGTACAAACTGAAAAAAGGAATTAAATATTTCTCTCTTTTACAATTCACACATTATTTTCACATCCTTTAGCTGTCAATGTTAATATATCAGAAACTTTCCTATTCATAAATAACGTTATTGCATTTCAATAAGTGCTGCTAATTAGTAAATTCACAATTGCAACGTAACGGGTGAGCGATCTTAATAACTATTTAGGATTTATTATCTTCCAGTACCTGTGAACGCCGTACATTGAAATAAAATTTAATACATTCTATAACTCTAATTTCAGGCGTTTACTTTTAACTATTACAGCGTAAAACGGGTCAGTCAGTCCGTCTTATTCTCAAACCTAGCGAGTGACAGAGATAGTACATGTGAATAAGTCAAGTTTCGCCCAATCCTGTCGCAAGTTTCTGAAAAGGACAGACTTTCTGACGTAGATAAGAAAAAGCTTCCGTTATTTTAAAATTCATTATTTTAAACCTCATGACCGAAACACAAGGTCCAATTTACGAGGACGGTGCGGCTTTGAAACGAATGTGGTTAAGGCATGATTAAAGTATTTCATGGACAATATAGATTGTTGCAATTAGATGTGCCTGTATAACATTTTATATTTGTAATGGTTGATTTATACAATTTAACGCGACTGCCCCCCCAAAGCGAGCGTGATGGTTTAAGTGTACATAGTAAGTAGGTATGTAACCCTCGTTATTCGTTACCAGAGTGACAAGCCATATTTTTTATACGATCACTTTGTTGGCCGTCCGTCTATTTAATTTTTAAATGATAGAAGTTATTAATGAATTAAATTAACAGTTTGTAGCCTTTATCACAATATAGCTGCTTCAGTCTCAACAGAAGAAGACTGGAGAAATATTATAACAAAGTAATATTCCTCGATAATTTCTATTGATAAAAGATTGCAATGAGGGTTTTCAAAATGAAGATAACAAAGCCAGAACCAATGCTGTGTTGTCATTGGTCGATGGTTTGACACGTCCGCTCAGTTGTCAATTTCAAATGACAGTTGTTGTACTATTTGACAGATGTCTGGATACCTCAGATATACCTACAGAAAATAAAAAAAATCGAGAAAACCCTCATGATTTATTTATTCTAAACAGTGATGATAGTATGTTCTTATTGTGTATGCATTTTTGATGTGAATTTGATGGAAAAATGGCTGTTTCATCTCTTTCCCAAGGTCGATGGGTATTATTCAGGGTTCGAAATTATCAAGTAATTTTGTTTGATTCATATCGGATTCTTATTAAAAATAATTATAATTATCTTGATAATTCCAAGCACTGTACTGGTATTATTTACAACATTCCACGGTGGTATGGATAAACTCGTGCGTAAGCGATTATCCAAATTTGTTAACGTCAACAAGGTGAAGATTTTTCAAATCGATCCCTGTGGGCATGTGTGTGTGGTGTGTGTGTGTGTGTGTGTGTGTGTGTGTATCAGTCGATGTCGGTGTCGGGGTCGCTGGAGAGGTCGGCGCGCAGCCGCGGCGGGTGCGGCCCGCGCACTTGCTGGCTGGAATGAGGAAAATAATCTTGTTATACTAAAAGCCTCAATAATAATAATATATGCAATAGAGGTATCCTGGTAGCTTTAAGTTTACCATATGTACATTTTTTTTTTAATTTTGTGCAATAAAGTTTTAATGGAACTGGGCGGGACATGTTTGCCGCATGCAGCCATGGATACCAAATGATGGAAAGAGGAACCGCGGTAGGCTTAGGAAGCGTTGGAGCGACGAATTCAGATATTTTGAAGAGAAATGGGTAGAATTCGCAAGGGATAGACAGGTTTGGAAGGAAATGGGGAAGACCTTTGCCCAGCAGTGGGACGAAATAGGTTAAAAAAAAAGTTTTAAATAAAATAAATAATAATGTACTAGCTGCGACTCGAGGCCACGCTTCCTTTTTCTCCTTGACCTTTACCACTTTTACACGTGGGTTCGGCACAGTATGTCAATTTTCGCCATTTAGATCTGTCGCTTGCCGTCGCCATGCCTTCCTCGGCCAGCATCTCTGTGCAGCAGCAGCTCCCTACAGTACGTACTGCACCCGGCGGTAGTGGTTGAGCCACTCCTCCAGCATCTGCGCCTGCAGCAGCGGCCGCGCCCCGAGCTGCTGCCGCGCGGCCAGCACGCCGCTGCGCGTCACGCACGCCGACAGCCAGCGCCGGACCATGCCTTCCTCGTCCACCATCTGGGAATATATTACGATTTAATAAAAAACACACAGTTTTAATAAAAAATAAGGGGGAACCGCAGAGTTCAATCGCATGAGTTAAAAATATAGACAGAGATAATAAAATTTACAATATATGTTTAGGTAGAGTGGGAAGGCTTTTGCCTAGCAGTGAGAAATGTTATAGCTAATTAAACAAAGTTAATATTCACAAACGAATCAAGTTAAATTAGGGAAAGGCATGACTTCCTAACGATGGATTTAGACGCAGCCTATTGCCAACTTCTGTAAAAAAAATTAAGACAAAATAATGTAGCATTTCTAGGGTAAGGTGAGGTATATCAATTGAAATGTTGATTATTTGGTTTAAAAATAGCATTTGCAAAATTAAAGAAAAAAATTAACAGTTTAATAGCAAAACATTCAACTTTCAGATTTCAAAGTAAACTACATTGACGACATTTTTGTATTCTTCAAATAGAGGTGAACACTTTGGCGGACAATCGACAGGACACAAAAGAAGTTTTATTGTTAAAACTACAATAGAGCAGTCTTATGTCTGCCATAGTAATAAGGCGTGAAAGAGTTATAAATAAATATACACTAGAATACCAGATTTTTCCCACATTTTTACAATTAATCTCACCTCATCGCAGGTAAGAAAGTGCACGGGTAACAGCTTGCCGTCTGAGTCGCTCAGTGGCAGAAATATACACTCTTCATTCTCCTCTTGTTGTTCACTGGAAATTATATGGAATGATTGCAACAGCCTGTTTTGAACATATTATTATACAATGCACTTAAAGTAATGTAAGTACATTAGGACAAAGACCTGGCCCAATACTTTATACAATAGCGGCTGAATGGCGCGGCAGAAGGATTCATTCATTCGACCACCAAAAGATCTTTCGGCCACAGGCGTCTTAACGTCGAAAAAGGTTTCAAATTCTAAATTTTGTGCCAAGTAATCGTTGCGGGTGTTTCATTCCGTGAAATAATTAAGTATAGGATAAATATAATAACAGGTTAATCCATTGTAAGGCCGACCATCTAGTGAGCTGTTGACAACCTTAAAGCGTAAGTCAGATTCGAATAGGAATCGCAGAACACAAGGGTCAAGTTTATTACGGTCAGCCTATAAAAAAGATGTAGTAATTGTAGCTGTTGGTCTTCCTATATAATAAAAAACAATAAAATACCGGCAGATGTATGTATGCCTGTGATAGTCGAGCGAGACGAGCGCCGAGAAGTGTCCGCGCGTGTAGCCGAGGCACAGCGGCGACTTGGAGCAGAACGACGGCTCCCACAGCAGCGGCAAGTAGATGCCTGGAATACAATCATCTGTATATCAATGCTGTTTACCTAGGTCACGCCGAGCAGTCTTAAGAAAAAATAGGTGACCTTAAAAGTTAATTGTAGTATCGATACTAATGGGCGATTTTCTGACAACTAAAACTAAGAAAAAAAAAATAGATTTGAAAAAGTCTTAATATATGGCGTTTTATGAAAGCCGAAAAGTAATAAAGACTGTACGGAGTCAGAAATAAAATCATCTCATAGTTTGACAGTTGCATAAATTACTATATTGATATTTTTTAGGTGTTTGTTTTATTTTAAAGAAATGCCATTCATCATCAAGGCGAATCCATACAGAAAGTAACAATACACTGGTGTATTGTTACTTTCTGTATGGACTCGCCTTTTAACTAAGCGCCATCGATGAAGTCACCTGGAACTTTTTCTTTAAAATTGGGTCTCGGGAAATCACCCATTACGAACACTCACCTTGGAACCTCGCGAACCCGAGCGGCTCTCCCCGGAAGGAGTCCACCCTGTCCACGCCGTACACCAGTATCGGCCGCCGCAGCACGTGCAGCTGGTGCAGCGTCTCTGTGGGTTGCAGAGACACTCACCTTGGAACCTCGCGAACCCGAGCGGCTCTCCCCGGAAGGAGTCCACCCTGTCCACGCCGTACACCAGTATCGGCCGCCGCAGCACGTGCAGCTGGTGCAGCGTCTCTGTGGGTTGCAGAGACACTCACCTTGGAACCTCGCGAACCCGAGCGGCTCTCCCCGGAAGGAGTCCACCCTGTCCACGCCGTACACCAGTATCGGCCGCCGCAGCACGTGCAGCTGGTGCAGCGTCTCTGTGGGTTGCAGAGACACTCACCTTGGAACCTCGCGAACCCGAGCGGCTCTCCCCGGAAGGAGTCCACCCTGTCCACGCCGTACACCAGTATCGGCCGCCGCAGCACGTGCAGCTGGTGCAGCGTCTCTGTGGGTTGCAGAGACACTCACCTTGGAACCTCGCGAACCCGAGCGGCTCTCCCCGGAAGGAGTCCACCCTGTCCACGCCGTACACCAGTATCGGCCGCCGCAGCACGTGCAGCTGGTGCAGCGTCTCTGTGGGTTGCAGAGACACTCACCTTGGAACCTCGCGAACCCGAGCGGCTCTCCCCGGAAGGAGTCCACCCTGTCCACGCCGTACACCAGTATCGGCCGCCGCAGCACGTGCAGCTGGTGCAGCGTCTCTGTGGGTTGCAGAGACACTCACCTTGGAACCTCGCGAACCCGAGCGGCTCTCCCCGGAAGGAGTCCACCCTGTCCACGCCGTACACCAGTATCGGCCGCCGCAGCACGTGCAGCTGGTGCAGCGTCTCTGTGGGTTGCAGAGACACTCACCTTGGAACCTCGCGAACCCGAGCGGCTCTCCCCGGAAGGAGTCCACCCTGTCCACGCCGTACACCAGTATCGGCCGCCGCAGCACGTGCAGCTGGTGCAGCGTCTCTGTGGGTTGCAGAGACACTCACCTTGGAACCTCGCGAACCCGAGCGGCTCTCCCCGGAAGGAGTCCACCCTGTCCACGCCGTACACCAGTATCGGCCGCCGCAGCACGTGCAGCTGGTGCAGCGTCTCTGTGGGTTGCAGAGACACTCACCTTGGAACCTCGCGAACCCGAGCGGCTCTCCCCGGAAGGAGTCCACCCTGTCCACGCCGTACACCAGTATCGGCCGCCGCAGCACGTGCAGCTGGTGCAGCGTCTCTGTGGGTTGCAGAGACACTCACCTTGGAACCTCGCGAACCCGAGCGGCTCTCCCCGGAAGGAGTCCACCCTGTCCACGCCGTACACCAGTATCGGCCGCCGCAGCACGTGCAGCTGGTGCAGCGTCTCTGTGGGTTGCAGAGACACTCACCTTGGAACCTCGCGAACCCGAGCGGCTCTCCCCGGAAGGAGTCCACCCTGTCCACGCCGTACACCAGTATCGGCCGCCGCAGCACGTGCAGCTGGTGCAGCGTCTCTGTGGGTTGCAGAGACACTCACCTTGGAACCTCGCGAACCCGAGCGGCTCTCCCCGGAAGGAGTCCACCCTGTCCACGCCGTACACCAGTATCGGCCGCCGCAGCACGTGCAGCTGGTGCAGCGTCTCTGTGGGTTGCAGAGACACTCACCTTGGAACCTCGCGAACCCGAGCGGCTCTCCCCGGAAGGAGTCCACCCTGTCCACGCCGTACACCAGTATCGGCCGCCGCAGCACGTGCAGCTGGTGCAGCGTCTCTGTGGGTTGCAGAGACACTCACCTTGGAACCTCGCGAACCCGAGCGGCTCTCCCCGGAAGGAGTCCACCCTGTCCACGCCGTACACCAGTATCGGCCGCCGCAGCACGTGCGCCAGCGCGAACACGTGCAGCTGATGCAGCGCCGCGCCGGGCCGCGCCGCCGCCGCCAGCAGCCGCGCCCACTCGCCGCGCAGCTGCGTCTCCTCGGGCGCGTACTGCAGCAGCGCCGCCTGCCACCGCTCCCACGCCTGCCAGCGCTCGTAGAAACTATTCACATGTACAGGGTCACTTTTTAATCATTGGCATCCTTTCTACTAGTGAAAATACTCATGATTGTTGTAGTGTAGGAGTAACTTGGGTTATATATAAGGTATAATTAGTTGAATAAAGGAGTCTATAATCAACACTCGTCTCATTAAGTCGTCCATCCTTCACATTGTGAACAACTTTTTGTATGGGACTCAATCTGACCGAAAAACATGCTAATTATTAAAATTAAAAAAACGACTGACAACTCACATAGCCTATGTCACTCGGAGGAATGCAAGGAATCTAAAAATACCTCTCACATCAAAATCTGATCAGCCGTTCCGGACTTATGATGGAATAAAGAAACTTACATACATGAACCCTGAAAACATAACACTCCTTTTTTGGTCAGTCGTGTAAAAATAAACTTTTTCATACATTTTGGGCGAGTAAGTTTTGTAAAATAACAACAGCTGATTCCGTTCGGCAGATAAAACCCTTTTGCATTTATAATATTAGTTAGGTTTCCCACCATAGCGGGTACAGGAAGTGTTGGTCCCCGCAACCGGTGCTACGCGTGTACAGTGTACAGTCAGTACAGTCACCTGCGGTGCGCCTCGTGCAAGGAGTCGGCGAGTGCGGCGCGCAGTGCGTTGTTGCGGTCGAACACGCCGTACGCGGCCTGGCACACCGCGTCCGGCAGGCAGTCCCCCGCCGACCGGTTCCACAGCGCGTACAGCCGCGAACCTGACACCAAGTAAATTATAATTAATGTCGCGTGGGGCGCGAGGTGCGCACCTCGCGTGGTGTACAGTGAGATTTTACTTTTCCAGTTGCGAGATTGTTGACAAACAGTTTTGGAAGTGGGCAGAAGGTCATCTACGTAGCAGTTGTCGGTTCGGATTAGGTAAAGAGCCAAAAGGCTACTCTGGCTTTGGCTCTTTGTTATGAAGACGCAGCGCGGCCTCGCTGGCTGTGGTCGTTGCCCCGAGTCATCTATGACATTTGGTCAAGCAGCAAGCTATCTGTGTGACCAACAAATATGTTACCAAATGCGAGCGTGAGCTCGTATCACCAGTTGATAAGCGGCAGATCAGTCTCTAGCGTGTGCTGAGCGTCGCGGTCCAACAGCTCTGTGTGTCTGTATGTGGAGCGTGTGACCAATAACTATGTTACCAAGTGTGAGAGTGAGCTCGTGGCTCCAGTTGATGAGCGGCAGATCAGTCTCCAGGGTGTGCTGAGCGTCGCGGTCTAAGAGCTCTGAGAACAGCTGCTCTTGTATCGCCGCTGGTAATTCTTCTATGTCTGTTGAGGACAAAATACCCATTATACTTTGAGGAGAAAATGTAATAGATTCCAACGAGGGAGGGGGTTAATATAGGGCAATTAGAAATTGTTGGCAATTCAATTTTATCTTTCTTTTGATTACCTGCTGGCAATGAGAATGTGCAGAACTCGTTGATGTACCGACACGGGAAGTTCCCCTTCTTGTGGCGAATGCAGTTGGCCATGTGGCGGCGGATTGCTGTCGCCAAGTCCGGCGCTGGGGACCAAACAATCCCGATATTACTAATGTAAATTTTACAAAAAAAATAAAACGTTTGGCTGAGCGACGGAGCTTCAAAATGTGAAGAGGAATCATAAATGTCGTACCAACGTAAGATGGCGACCGCTTGAGTCCGGGCCCGCCGCCCGATATCCGTGACAGCAGTGTGGAGAGAATGTCCTGTCTTTGAAACCTGTGGAACGGAATAAAAAAATTGTATTTTCGTCAATACGAAATAAATAACTTAGAAATTTACAAAACGCTTGGTTTGTCTGTAGAATTATTATGTGTCTGTCTTGTGATTATGTGTCTGTCTGATTGTGTGTCCATCTCTGGTTGTGTGTTTGTAAGATTGTGTGTCTATCTGATTGTGTGTCCCTGTCCGATTGTGTGTCAATCTGATTGTGTGTTCATGTAATTGTGTGTCAACCTGATTGTGTGTCCATGTCATTGTGTGTCAAACTGATTGTGTGTATGTGATTTTGTGTCTGTCTGATTGTATGAGCGTCTGATTGTGTGTCTGTGTGCCGCTGACCGTATAGCAAGGTGCACGAGCGTGTGGCCGGTGTCGAAGGCGGAGGCGCGGTCGAGCAGCGCCACCTCGCCGGCGCTGAGCGCGCGCGCCGGGTCGCCGCCCGCCGACAGGTACTGTCTGTCTGATTGTGTGTCTGTGTGTCTGTGTGCCGCTGACCGTATAGCAAGGTGCACGAGCGTGTGGCCGGTGTCGAAGGCGGAGGCGCGGTCGAGCAGCGCCACCTCGCCGGCGCTGAGCGCGCGCGCCGGGTCGCCGCCCGCCGACAGGTACTGTCTGTCTGATTGTGTGTCTGTGTGTCTGTGTGCCGCTGACCGTATAGCAAGGTGCACGAGCGTGTGGCCGGTGTCGAAGGCGGAGGCGCGGTCGAGCAGCGCCACCTCGCCGGCGCTGAGCGCGCGCGCCGGGTCGCCGCCCGCCGACAGGTACTGTCTGTCTGATTGTGTGTCTGTGTGTCTGTGTGCCGCTGACCGTATAGCAAGGTGCACGAGCGTGTGGCCGGTGTCGAAGGCGGAGGCGCGGTCGAGCAGCGCCACCTCGCCGGCGCTGAGCGCGCGCGCCGGGTCGCCGCCCGCCGACAGGTACTGTCTGTCTGATTGTGTGTCTGTGTGTCTGTGTGCCGCTGACCGTATAGCAAGGTGCACGAGCGTGTGGCCGGTGTCGAAGGCGGAGGCGCGGTCGAGCAGCGCCACCTCGCCGGCGCTGAGCGCGCGCGCCGGGTCGCCGCCCGCCGACAGGTACTGTCTGTCTGATTGTGTGTCTGTGTGTCTGTGTGCCGCTGACCGTATAGCAAGGTGCACGAGCGTGTGGCCGGTGTCGAAGGCGGAGGCGCGGTCGAGCAGCGCCACCTCGCCGGCGCTGAGCGCGCGCGCCGGGTCGCCGCCCGCCGACAGGTACTGTCTGTCTGATTGTGTGTCTGTGTGTCTGTGTGCCGCTGACCGTATAGCAAGGTGCACGAGCGTGTGGCCGGTGTCGAAGGCGGAGGCGCGGTCGAGCAGCGCCACCTCGCCGGCGCTGAGCGCGCGCGCCGGGTCGCCGCCCGCCGACAGGTACTGTCTGTCTGATTGTGTGTCTGTGTGTCTGTGTGCCGCTGACCGTATAGCAAGGTGCACGAGCGTGTGGCCGGTGTCGAAGGCGGAGGCGCGGTCGAGCAGCGCCACCTCGCCGGCGCTGAGCGCGCGCGCCGGGTCGCCGCCCGCCGACAGGTACTGTCTGTCTGATTGTGTGTCTGTGTGTCTGTGTGCCGCTGACCGTATAGCAAGGTGCACGAGCGTGTGGCCGGTGTCGAAGGCGGAGGCGCGGTCGAGCAGCGCCACCTCGCCGGCGCTGAGCGCGCGCGCCGGGTCGCCGCCCGCCGACAGGTACGCGTCCACGCACCGAGCCGACCCTTCCACCACACCTGGGAACAGAACAAAGGTTGTCGGCGTTTCCGGGTTGCATACCCGGAATCACGAAATAGCACATTGTTACCCTAGGGGTGAAAGTAACTTGTTTAGTCCCGAGTCAGGGCATAAATAGTTCGAGCGACGAAAAAAAAGTAAACACAATACTTTTCATTATCAATTCCAGGAAAGTAGGTTTGGAGGAGCGGGTTGTAAGTAATGCTTTTTAGCCCTAGGGAGAATCGTTTTCTACTGACATTTTTTATAACTAGTTTTAGGGTTCCGTACCTCAAAAGGCAAAACGGAACCCTTATAAGAACACTTTGTTGTCCGTATGTCTGTCAAACTTTATCTTAGGAACGCTTAAATGTATCAAGTTGAAATTAATATCTAATACGCGGATCCACGGCCTCTTTCTGCAAAAAATAATCAAAATTATACGTCAACGCGATCAAGAGATATTACCGTAAATGTTGCGAATTTTCACATATTTTGCGATTTTAGGCAGCAATCAAAACCTATGAGGTACTTCCGGTTGACCTAAAGTTATGAAATTTAGCAAAAAGCAAGGTCTAACAGTACTTATACAGGAATAAATATGAAAATTGTAAATATATTGTTGGAAGTTTGAAAAAATGTGTTACTAACTTATTTTTGCGCTGGATTCGGTATGAATCTTAGGGATCAAACTGCAAAGTTTGTTTTTGAAACTAGTTGGTCTTTTAGTTAAAGCTATAATGTGAGATGCTTTGCATGTATGGAACTTGGCGGTTTTAAAAAAAAATAATAATAATTTGACAGCTGTCAGTAGAAACCGATTCTCTCTCTCTCTCTCGAAAGACGTCCACTGCTGGACAAAGGCCTCCCCCAAGGATTTCCATAACGACCGGTCCTGCGCTGCCCGCATCCATGCGCATCCCGCGACCTTGAAACGAAAACCCGCGAAACCGATTCTACTTAGGACTAATTTTAGACCTACTTTCCTAGTATTCGTAATGAAAAGCATGGTGTTTAAAGACTTCCTCGGGTTAAAGATTTTTTTAGTCTCTCGAACTATTGGTGCCATTTCGGGACTAAATAAGTTACTTTCAGCCCTAGGGTAATAATGTACTATTGAATCCAAGATAGCCGACAATTTCTTTTCAGTTTTGCAATATGGGTATATTTCTCGTGGTTTTCAATGGGTAGATAGATAGTCATTTATTCCTTAGTATATGGTAATACAGTGTTGTTATTTAAAGCCTGACCAGGAATGTAAAAACTCTAGCCAAGTTGCGGAAAAGCGATAGAACTAATTTCTTATACTGCAACTAATTTAAAAACCCACCTGTCATTGGTACTGTCATAATTTGACTTTCAACCAAGGGCGGATCCAGTAGGTATTTTTTCTGGGAAGGGCACCGTTTTCGATTCTTGAGAATATTTCCGAGAAATTTTTAAGAAAGTTTCCGCTTGTTCTTTGAAAATTTCGAGAACGGCACATTACTAATGGTGGCGTATTATTATTTTTTTTACTTACATGTAAGAAACTATTACTACTAAATCCTGTGATTTTAACAACTCGAATTTTAATTTAATATGTACTGTTATGGAAGCTACCTCCACAGTACACTATATACAATAGTAATCTATGCTCCACAGTATGTACACATAATAATGGGGGGGGGGGCACGTGCCCCCGTTCTCCCACCATTTTATCCGCTACTGCATTCAATAATGTTGCAATATAAAACGCATAAGTGCTGCCTTTAATTCAGGGTTTTTATATTCCTGGTCAGGCTATTCATATATGATTAGTGATGATTTTGCCTTCACCGCAAAATCTGCGATGGACCCAAGTACTGGAGTACGACGACGAGGTCGCAACTACGGAGGTGTGGCGATTATGTGGAGAAAATCTGTGTTTCCGTGTGTCTCGGTCGTGCCGTGCAATAGTGTGCGTCTCGTGGCGATTAAGATAACATTACAGAACCGATCGTTCTTAGTCTTTTCCATATACATGCCAACTAACGACAGTGATAATCTATGTGAGTTTACGGAGTGCATTTGTGAAATAAATGCCATTATTGAAAATAGTGATGTTGAATCGGTGTTTATGCTTGGGGACTTCAATGCGCACCCAGGTGAGTTGTTTCACTCAGAACTTCTTAACTTTTGTGCTGAGCAATCGTGGTCGTGTGTGGATATGGAATTATTACCTACAGATACGTATACTTTCGTAAGTGGCGCACACGGTTGTAGGAGATGGCTCGATCATGTAGTGGTGACCAGCGCCGCGAGACAATCGGTAGTAAATGCGTCAGTTTTATTTGATGCGTATTGGTCCGATCATATGCCGCTTCAGATTGAGTGTGATATTGTCCAAGCATTCTATGCCAAAGTCAGTATCCGTAAATAAAGTTAAATGGGGTCAACGAGATACTTATCAGTCAAATAAATACACTGATTTGTGTCATGGAATGTTGAGAGAATTTCATTTCCCTTCTGAATTTAATAATTGTGCTGACAAGTTGTGTAATAACGAAAACTGTAAATTATCATTAGACAATATGTATAGTAGGATAGTGAGCATTCTCTCCAGGGCTGCAACTGAAAGTAGTTCTACAAAAAGGCCATGTAATAGAAAGCATGTAATAGGGTGGAATAGACATGTCAGAGAGGCTCACCAGCGGGCCCGCTTGCAATATGAGATGTGGATGCTATACGGGAAACCTAATTCCTGAATTAGGTTATAGGTATATTTACATATACAGGGCCTGTATATGTAAATATGTCGGAGTCCCGGAAAGTATTTAAAAATAAATTGAAATGGTGCCAGAACAATGAGCAACAAATCAGGATGGATATTATTTCGCAACATCATTTAAGTAATAATTTTAAAAAGTTTTGGACTTGTACAAAAAGTGTTAATCCTAAAGCGGGCCAACCTGTGAGCGTCGCTGGCATGCATGATCCCACAGACATAGCGAACACCTTTAAGCGTCACTTTCAGGTGGAGTCGCCCCTGGGCCCCTCGTTGCATGTGTCCGATGCTGCGACTATTGGTTCGACTTTGGAAGTTAGGTTTTCCGCTAAGGAGGTTTCAGACATAATTAAGAATATGACACGGGGAAAATCGCCGGGCCATGACGGTCTCAGCATCGAGCACCTGCAGTTTGCGAGCCCTCACTTGCCTCGCGTTCTAGCCATGTTCTATACTTTGTGTGTTGGGCATTCTTATCTGCCTAAAGAACTAATGCACACTGTAGTTGTCCCAATTGTCAAAAATAAATCTGGCGATATATCGGAGCTGTCAAATTATAGACCAATCTCTTTGGCTACAATTATGGCCAAGGTGTTGGACAGTTTACTTGATAAGCATCTATACTCACACATACAGCTAGATGACGCGCAGTTCGGGTTCAGACCCGGACTTTCTACAGAAAGCGCAATTTTTTGCCTCAAGGAAACTGTCCAATACTACACATCTCGGAGGACACCTGTCTACGTTTGTTATCTGGATTTTTCCAAGGCATTTGATCTTGTACACTATGATAGACTTTGGGAAAAACTAAATAACAAAACAAGCGTGTCTAAGGAATGCATATCACTATTTAGATATTGGTACAGTAATCAGAGTAACTGTGTACGCTGGTCAGGTGCCCACTCAGATGTCTATGGGTTGGATTGCGGGGTGAGACAGGGGGGACTGACATCCCCTCGTCTGTTCAATTTATATATTAATGGCCTTATTGAGGAACTCAAGAGTACCGATATAGGCTGTCATGCAGGTGGCGTCTGTGTTAACAATATAAGTTACGCAGATGACATGGCGCTTCTTAGTCCCTCGATACAAGCCCTGAGGAAAATGTTAAAAATTTGCGAGAACTATGCGGCGGTACATGGACTCAGGTATAATATAGCTAAGAGTGAGTACATGGTGTTTCGATCGACCGTTAAGGACCGGGACCACTCGCTGCCGGTATATCTGTACGACACTCCGTTAAATATGGTTACGAGCTTTAAATACCTGGGTCATTGGATCTCCGATAGCTTTCGAGATGACTTTGACATTGAGAGAGAGCGTAGGGCATTGTCTGTCCGGTGCAATATGTTGGCACGTAGGTTTGCACGTTGCACTGACGCGGTGAAAGTCTTGCTTTTTAAAGCGTACTGTCAGTCTCTTTACACGTGTAGCCTTTGGGTCAACTATACGCAGGGGGCATACAAGGCCCTACACGTGCAATATAACAACGCGCTGAGAGTGATGTTGCGGCGGCCGCGGTACTGCAGTGCCTCGGGCATGTTCGCAGCCGCACGGGTGGACTGTTTCCAGGCAGTCATCAGAAAGCGGTGCGCATCACTGCTGTCTCGCTTGCGGGCCAGCCCCAACAGCATCCTCAACGCTTTGGTGGACAGGTGGGACTCTCCAATGCTGGGGCACTGGATTCGCTTGCATACAACGTAAGCGGATGCCGGTGTCTCGGCGTTTGGGTAGATTTAATTATTATTAAAACTTATTGCTAAATTTAAAATTTATAATTTAATTTAATTTTTAATTTAATAATTTAATTTATTGTCATTTTATATATTATTTTTATTATGAATTATTTATTTGGTGTAAAATTGTAATAATTTAAATAATTTAAATGTAATTTGTAACTCAAATATGGATGTATTTTCCGAAATAAAATGATATTATATATATTATATAGGTGCGACATACTCTGCCTATTAGAGAGAGTGGAGGAGTGGAGTTAGTCAAAGTCAATCATTTTTATTCATATAGGCTTAAAAATAGCATTTATAAATCGTCACATTCTTGTTTTTTAGTTAGTTGACGTCATAAAATTACTTATAGCTAAGTTTACCACCGCCAGGTGAAGAGAGTTGAGTCCATAAACAACAACAAGGTGCACGTACCGAGACAGGCCTGCAGCCAGAGCCAGTCCACGTTGTTGGCGCGCCGCTTGCAGCGCCGCCCGTCCTCCGCCGGCTGGTTCTGGCCCGGCCAGATTTCGTTTATACCTGTTGGTAGGTTTATACAAAAAAATAAGTAATTTATGATGACATTTGATGCAATTGTCAGATTTGCTGAAAGTCTTAACCTAAAATTGACGCTGATTTCTCTACACCACATAGAAACTGAGATATGTACAATAAGATTTTCTTAGACAATAAGAAATATCGGTGAAGGTCGCGGGATGCGCATGGATGCGGGCAGCGCAGGACCGGTCGTTATGGAAATCCTTGGGGGAGGCCTTTGTCCAGCAGTGGACGTCTTTCGGCTGAGAGAGAGAGAGAGAGAGAGACAATAAGATATATATGTATGTACTAACTGGCGCCCGCGGCTTTGCTCGCGTTAATCCTTTCTTAGCGGATGCCTACGTCATAACATCTACCTGCATGCCAAATTTCAGCCCGATCCGTCCAGTGGTTAGGCCGTGCTTTGATAGATCACTACGTCAGTCAGTCAGTAAGTCAGTCACCTTTGAGTTATATATATATAGATAGATAGATAAGTTTGAATAGATAAAAATAACATGTGGAAACCTGTTGTTTTGTATCGACAATATTACCAAAGCAACAAATAGTGACATCTATCTTGTAATAGGTCATGTTTATCCAAATAAAGTACAGTTGTTATGGGCACTAACAGTTGTTTTACTTTAGGTTATGGGCCCAGTAAAATTATTAGTTTTTTATTATTATTATATTTGACTTCTTGATTTCTATTTAAGTTTATTATTATGTAAATAAAGCTGCTAGATACATACATACATAGAATCACGTCTTTATCCCTTACGGGGTATAGAGAGCCAAGAGTCGTGCGACTCGAAGGCCACGCTTAGCTGAATAGTGGGCTTTTTGATGGAACGGAGATTCAGATAGTGACAGGTTGCTAGCCCATCGCCTATGAGTGGAGGAATCCCCAGTTTAAAGCCTTTTCTCTCGATTGACATATTTCCCTGTTAGATCTCGTAGAAAATAAGTAAAAAAAATAAATAACGGTGTCAGACCTCGCTGCGCGTGGTCGGGCGGCGCGGCGCTGGCCACGCCGCACATCGCGCACTTCTGCGACTTCGGCCAGTTCTCGTATGTGCACACCTGCGGACACACAATTCATATAAATACTACGTACAGAAAGGAAACTCCCTGCCCCTCCCGCAATATGGCATCCCCCGCACCTCCCGCACTTCTCCCCCGTTCTTGTGTGTATTGGGACGTTATGACTATGAAAACGCACACATTGACGTGTTACTGACGTGTTCACGGATATAGTTTCATTTGTAGTAGTGGTAGGTATATTTGACGCGCCGTTTCTATGAATCGCCCGCCCTGTGTCTGCGGACGTCACACTTATTACACGTCTGCTAGGGATTACTGGTAGGCTGAAAGTACGTGATTGTGAAACTCGAACAAAATGCGGACGGAAAATATTTGTATGGAAGTTCCATGACACGAGTGACCAAAAAAGGAGTGTTATGTTTTCAGGGTTCATGTATCAAGTTTTTTTATTCCACTATAAGTCCTGAACGGCTTAACAGATTTTGATGTGAGAGATATTATTAGATTCCTCGCATTCCCCCGAGTGACATAGTACGTAAGTTGTCAGTCCTGTTTTTTATTTTTTAATAATTAGCTTGTTTAAAGAATTCACAATAAAATTAAAAAAATCCCTTTTTGGGATAAGTCCGCCATTGTACGCCTCTCTTTTTGTTTCACTATCTTTTGTATTTTTCTTATGTGTAATAAAGTGTTTACAAACAAACAAACAATGCCAACAGTCAGTTATTTACTTTTAAGTTTTCATAAATAGATTACGGACTGGTCAAAACATAGGCATAGACAGGTGGACAAACATAACTCACCGAACAAGACCATTTGTTAACCGATGAGGCGCTGGCCTGTCCCTGCGGGGACGATATCCGCAGGGACTTCATGCGGTCGGCCACGTCCGCTCCTAAAACGAAAAAGACGTTTTCATTACTCATACTCAGAAAGTAGGTTTGAAGTTGCCTGAGGAGCAGGTTGAAAGTAATACTTTTCAGCCCTAGTTTGAATCGTTTTCTACTGATACTTTTACGACTATTTTTTCATAATTTGACAACTGTTAGTAGAAAACGATTCTCCTTAATCGATCTTCCTTAGACGATTTCATGACGATAGATTGTGAAATAACGCGTTTAATTGTAAATTGGTTTCTTTTCCTTTATTCCATTAGTCCAATGGTTTGTACAGTTGACGATTTCTCAACGCTTCACAATCCCGTAGTAGTAACAGTATTTTCAATTTCACGGTGAGCTATACAAGAGCTGACTCACCGCACACTTCCTGCACGGGCAGCGCGCTGGCGCCGTCCTGCAGCCTGAATATGTCTTCATTGAGCAGAGGTTTCGCGCTGCGGCACATTGTACACTGCACACAAATATTATACTGTTACGAGCACCTATTTAGAGCATCACCCAGAGCGAAAAAAAATCTGCTTTGTGAAACATTGTCTATCCTAACTAATATTATAAATGCGAAAGTGAGTTTGTTTGTTGGTTTGTTTGTTTGTTTGTTACCTCTTTACGCTTTATCTACTTAACCAATCTTTCTGAAATTTCGCATACACATAGTTGAAAGTACGGAGAAGGACATAGGGTACCATTCATCCCGGGAAAAGCTCTGTTCCCGTGGGAAATTTACGCGGGCGAAAGCTAGTATCTGTATAATTTAGCTATCAGTTATTCTTAAATTTTAATAATGTTTATTTATTTTTCAATAATAGTATTACTTTTTAAATGAACATAATCCTAATCCTAACTAATATTATAAATGCGAAAGTGAGTTTGTTTGTTTGTTTGTTACCTCTTCACGCTTTATCTACTGAACCTTCCTGAAATTTCGCATACGCATAGTTAGAAGTACGGAGACGGACATAGGGTACCTATCATCCCGGGAAAAAGCACAGTTCCCGTGGGAAATTCACGCGGGCGAAAGCTAGTGATAATTAAATTTTCAGTAAAAACTAACTCATACAGATGAAGCCAAAGGAAATAAATAGCTTCAATCAAAGTGTGTCCTCCCCAACCCCACATATTAATCATAATTATCAACTATATGTTATTATTAGTATCAACTAACATTATAAAGAGGAAATGTTTGTAAGTTTGTGAGATTGTGAGTTTGTTTGTAGGGGGTTATCCTCGGAACTACTGAAAAAAATTCAAAAATTATTTCTTTAATAGAAAGCTACATTATGCCTGGAGTAACATAGGCAACAGATTATGTGTGTCCCTCTCGTGCGAAGCCTAGGCAAGTTAAATGCAAAACTAAATCCTATAAGAACTGTACATTTTCCCTGAACAAAATAGAAAATGTTATAATAAATAGTTTAGAGACTGTGTCCCATCCTTCAACCATCTTGTATTACTAATTCTAGAGACAAAACCTTGAACGCCGCCTCTGCACAAAAGGTACAAGGTCATTCACCTAGGCACAGCAAAAACTCATACAATTTGCAAGGTATAAATGTACAAGAATTTAACTCGTTGTCATCCTATCCTAACTAATATTATAAATGCAAAACTGAGTATGTTTGTTCACTTATTTGCTTGTTTATTACCTCTTTACGCTTTACCTACTTAACCAATCTTCCTGAAATTTCGCATACACAGTTAGAAGTACTGAGAAGGACATTTCATCCTGGGAAAAAGCACTGTTCCCGTGAGAAATTCACGATGAAAAAAAAAATCTAATACCCATTGAAAATGTATCGTCATAACTTATTCCTTGATTTAATGATAACAGCAGTCAAAACAAAAATCCTAATCGTCTAACTTTTGCTTTGCCACTCATAAAACAGAGATTGGATTTGAAGATTTTTTTTTCTGTGGTGTTTATCTACAATCAGCGATGTATGACGCTTAAGCAGAAGATTAGATGCAGTTTTTTTCACACAGTTTATTTTTTGTTCTAACTTAAAATCTAGTTTTAAACCTGGAATGAATTTAATGATAAATTAACATACTTAAGAAAATGCTTATTGTTTTTACTTGAAGTACCTTTAGGGTACCTTTCATCCTGGAAAAAAGCACTGTTCCCGTGGGAAACTCACGCGGGCGAAAGCTAGTACTGTATAAAAAAAAGCTATAAATATGTATTTCAAATGAAAATGGAATTCATGAATTTTATTACAATCCTGACTACATACATCTTTGTAATACACGGACATCCATGAAAAATTATTTTCAATTTTATTCATTTAAAATTTAAACACAAGAAATGTTTTTGACATGCATCTAATGTAATTGTAAAACTATTCTTCTTGATATACATGTACTTACATAAACCTAAAGGTGCAATATGAATACAATAGAGAGTTTATGTTCCTGTATGAAACTGGCGCGATTTTGACGAGTCGAGTAACACCAAGAAAAGTTAAATGTTATGTGACACCATCAAGAATGTTACGTGTTGTTTAAGGGTGTTTACATGGTGTTGCAATTCTTGCACTGCAATTATTACATTCAATTATTGCTCTTGTATGTTCAAGAAACTTGCCCCGTCTAAAGGGCCCTTTATTTATTTATTTATTTTATTTAAAACTTTATTGCACAAAATTTAAAAAAAAATATGTACAAATGGTGGACTTAACGCCATAAGGCATTCTCTACCAGTCAACCATTAGACCAACCTGAGAAGTAGTAAGGCCCTTTAGACTAGGCAAGTAAATAATTGCTTCAATTTAATCATATTCCACAGGCAAGAAACTTGTACCATCTAAATGGCCCTTTATGCACGAACGGCAGCGCTCCGCGTGCAATAGAATATACCGTCTTACCTTGCGGGAGAGAGGGTAGTTTTCATACGTGCACACTTCACATGACCACTTGGCGTTGTTGGTATTCTCTGACGCCGGTAAAGAACTTGCTGTCATCTGAAACCATTACATACATTATACTTTTAGCTAATATGATATACTGTACTAGTTCAAGTCAAAATACTTTTGCACAAAGAACTTCTACAGTTTTATTCATACAAAGTAACAAACACTTTAAACCTATTTCAGTTAAAATATATTTTATCTCTATTTCTCTTTCTGATATTTCACAGTGAGAAAGAGATGGCTTAAAATGTTTGTTTACTTTTTATGAATAAGGTAACTGTTGTATATAGTACTGTTGGTGGTTTTTGTTTTATAAATGTAACTATATCCTTGTGTTATAAGTATACTAGTTTTTGTAATATTATTTTTTTGTACCTACTTCTGCATCTATAACAAAAGCACAAGCAGAGTTTACCTTAAAAGGTAAGCACAATTAGCATGATTACACTATACTACTATTACTATATGTACTAGTTAGGCATTAGGCATGACTTGTATGTAATTTAATATTCTAGCAACCAATTGTAAACATAAATAAACAGAGGGACAGTATTTTTTATATACCGTCCAGAAACATGTTGACTTAAATTTGTATGCACCAACATGTGTGGTTGTGTTCAGACAGATGTAGCAAAAAAGCTATAAAAGTGGAACAGTGGAAAACATTTCTGGTAAGGGATGAAACATACAATGTTTCATTACGTACTATTCCATATATTTTAACTAAGCACCCAGGGCGCTTGTTTTGTTTTGTACCTAATAAGTCTAAGCTAATATGGAAAATATATTTACCCATTGACTAACCTGTGTGAGCTGTGATTGTGACACATTAGTGGAGACATCCACATGCCCTCCTTCGCACTCGGCCCCCGGCGCAGCCGCCTCCTCGATCCCAGATGCGACCTTCTTGCTCGCATCCTGCTGGATCTCCTCACTCATTGTACCATTTACACACAAATTATAGCATAGAGGGTGCAATTCACTCTTCACTACCCACACTACTATGATATTCGCATCGTACGATATTCTTCTATCGTGGACTGTTTGCACAGGTGTGCACTAACAGCCAGGCTCACGACGACCGATCATAAAAACGGAGAGTTAGCTGACCTATAAAAACAATGAAATCACACGTTCAAACACAACACTATTGCACTACAAAATATAAATACAACTTCCGCGATGACCAAATTGAGAACGAAATTGGAAATTTTGACAGCTCGCGGCAGTAAGTACTGACGACTAAGATCAGTTGTTCCTAAATAGGAATCTAAATGCTAGAGCACGATAACGCAAAACTTGGCATGCTTCGTATTGCAGTTTTTGGCTTCGTTACACAATCTTGTAACATCGAGGCTCCTCAAGGAAGGAATCAGTGCCATGCCATAAGGTCAAGAACTTGTACCACACATACTCGTCCACAGCCAATATCCTAGTAAAACTTGCTTGTGCCCTACACGCCACGTTACAAAAACTATGATAGAATGGTGAAAACAAACCTGGGGAACACGGGAAAAACACAAAAGAAACAATGGAGTAAAAGGAAATTATGTTTTTATACGGTATTTTGACAATTTTTATGTCAATTTACGTCAAGATTATAACGAGATGGCTGGATTTCTTAATGTCATTGTCAAAAATTTGCATAGACTTAATTTATAAGAAGAAATTATTTTTTCCTTCGTCTGAAGTGCCCAGTAGACGCTGGCCCAAAGCGCTGGCCCAATGCACTTGGCGAGAGTTTCGTGATGCCGTCTACACGTTCTTGGTCGTAGGTCTCATTCATCAGATGAAGACGTACGTGAGCGCAATCGAGGCCGCTGCAATATAGTTTCAAATACAGCGCTTTCAAATTTTATATAGATGACTCTAATATATTAGTATAATAGAAGTTTAAGGAAAATGGAACTAGGTCTTTAAATAATAACACAACCAACATATATTTGGTTAAAATTATTGCCATTTTTATTACTCAGGCGTAATTTTTATACAAGAAACAAGCTTACCGCGCGTGGTTTCAGCCGCGTGGACTACAACACGTGCCCAGCAGTGGGATAAAAAGAGGAGAAGCACGGAGATTTTATGGTAGGTTGATGAACAAAAGTAGTACAAAAGACAACGCCTGCAAGAATAAGAATAGCAATCATTATTTACTAGCTTGTGTTATTCTTATTTATGCTTCTTTTTAATCCATACTATCCATACTAATATTATAAATGCGAAAGTTTGGATGTGAGTTTGTGAGTTTGTGAATTTGTGAGTTTGTGAGTTTGTGAGGATGTTTGTTACTCAATCACGCAAAATCTACTGGACGGATTTCAATGAAATTTGGTACAGAGGTAGATAATGACCTGGAATAGCACATAGGCTACTTTTTATCCCGGGAAAAAGCACTGTTCCCGTGGGAAATTCACGCGGGCGAAGCCGCGGGCAAAAGCTAGTCATCAATATATGGTCTAAGTTTCATTTCTCGCTATTGATTACTATTTTTATAAATGAAAGTGATAAACATTCACGATTATCCCACATTTTTTTATTTAAAAACAACGCCTGCAAAAACTATAATAGCAATTATAGAAACCATTCGTCGAGTGTTGGGCCAACGTGTACTCGGCTGTTTGCGGCAAATTCCTTTGACTTGTGCACAAAAAACCGACACTACTCGGATCGCGGGCGAACGTTTGCCGCCAATGGCGAATTAAAGGTAGAAACACACTAGGCCCACGTACACGACGCTCGCTACGCATTATGAAATCTGGACTTACCTACCTAATCATCTTTTTGTGGCTCACGATTCAGTCCAGTCCATTCAGCCCATTCAGTCCAGCCCAATCAGTCCATTCGGTCCAGTCCAGTCCATTCGGTTGGTGGTACCTACGTACATATCACTCGCATAAAATATATTTACTCAAAAATGCATGTAATGTGGTCATTATTTTGATAACCTTGTTTGAGCAAAGTCGACTTTGCCGTTCTGTTTTCAAATAGCGGCCGACAAAGTTTTGCTGGCCGCTCTAACAGGCCGGCAAAACATTGCCGGCCGCTATTTTGACGTTTCAACATTTTAAAAATCGAATGCAAAAAGATTTTATTTAAAACACAGCTGTTTGTATTTTATAGAGATAGATTATTCCATATTTGGCTGTATAGTTCCAACTACCATTGCTTAAACAAAAGCGCGTAAAAAAACAAAGAAATAACAAAAGCGCGATTCAGCGAAATTTTTTTGTTTTTATTTAGTGACTTATTGGCTAAAAATGAGCTCGCAAAGCGAAAATTATTTCGATTCAATGTGTTTAACACCGCCAGACATTAAAGATGAAGTTAAATTAGTGATTGAAAATTGGATACCGCGAAACTCAAAGGAAAAATATAAGCTTGCATATGAAAAATTTGTGCATCAATCCGGGAAAGTCAGTGTTGAATTTTAGTAACTGTACTTTTCATAATTGACATTTTAATTAAATTTCTAGTTAATCAATATATTTTTATTTAAATTACTTGCTGGTTTTATTTAGATTTGGTACTTGCATTTTGAGTAAAGCACTATACAAGCCTTGGCCCACAATGACTGCTTCGCTGGTCACGCTATGATTGCCTCGCGCTAGCCTAGCTACGCTCTAGGCCTTCCAGCTTGGCCATCGTTGCAGCCCTTGCTGTCCTCGCTGTGTCGGCCTCGACCTCCGGTCTCGGCCAACATCTCAGTTCGTCCATCAAGTGCTGCACGCTGACCGCGCTGTGTCGGCCTGGAGCTGCGCTACGCTGCGCTCTCGGCCATCATCAGCGCGACCAGCAAAGTATTCATTATAGGCCGCGGCAGTAATGTACTATAGTCGGTTGTCCGGCCTAACAAGAACGCGGCGAACTCGTATCCGTGCCAGCAATGCGCTACATATACGCTGACGGTTCTTGACGGTTCCTTGGTAACCGTTAACGGAACGTAATACCGACTAAACGTTATATTCGATAACATGAATACTGATATTAGACACTAATATAACCACAGAAGTAAATTTTTTTTTTAAATATAAGGACTGTCACATAACTCTGTCCCTTTCCTTCCTTAGCATTGCAATGTATTGCAACACGAACCACTACACTGAAAGATTTATCATCCAAGCCGGATTTTTCATGCGAAATGATCCTTAACTGTCATATTTGTTGTGTTGTCACAGTTGTCATAAATATTTAAAATTATTTTTTACTGTTTTGTGCTTTTAAACTCAATAGAAATGATAAAATGCAACGTGTACAATATGTGGAAGTGTTTCATAAAAAAATATTCGTGGAATATCGTTCCTTCGGTAAGCAATACATGTTTTTTTGACGTGCCCAATGATAATATACAATTTCGTGTTATTTTTGAAACAATAACCATTATTAGACTTTTGAATGCTATTTATCAGCAATATCATTATTTATTTTATAAAGTACTGTATTAATTATAACCATTTCATAAGTGTGATGAGGTGGTTGCTGGGGAGTCGAACCCCGACCACTGTCTTCAGCATAAAATCCCTGTTACCTGAAGGGTATGACAGGGTTTGATCGAGCCTAAGGGTGATTCTAGTGGGAGGATAAATACCAAATACGGATAGGGTTTAACAATTAGTTATTTATTACCATCTAATACAATGTTTCCTTATAGCTACTTATGCTAGGACACCTTATGAGCTAACATATGATTTACAAGCACTAATTCAACTACCCCTGGTTTTAACGGTATGGCCCGAACGCCCCCCAGCGACAGGCTGCGCGGGCCCTGGTAAACGGGATGCACCTATAGAGGCGCGAAACGGAAACGTGGCGCGAAAGCCGCGCTGACGTTTGGTGATCCTGTAGGAGGATAGCGGTAACACCACACGGGGTGCCGGAACGGATTGAACACGCGTGGGATAGAATTAAGGGTACGGAACGGACCCACGGGTTCGGGTTTTTAGGCGCGCGCGAGCTGCCGTGAAGCGGCGCTATATGGGCGACTACGGGTGCCCTCTTACGGGACGGGGAACGAGTCCCTTACGGGGACCGTATTGATCAAAGGGTTAATAATCGGGATTCCTACGGGGTAGTGTTAGCGGGATGAATTGGGGGTGAAGTAGCCTGCTATCGAATGTGAGGGTAATCACACCGACCACAAACCACGACTCCCGAATTCCAGGGGGGGGAACCACCCCTATCGAACGCGGGAAACCACGCCGACCAGGGTGTTCAATAGGGAATGAAAGAGGGTGGAGCGACCTGCTATCGAACGCGGGAAACCACGCCGACCACACGCCACAACCCCTAATTCCCAGGGGAGGAAATATGTTAGCGGGACGTAGGGGTTAAATGACCCACTATCGAATGCGAGGGTAATCACACCGACCATGGGCCACTGGGAGAGGGAGAGCTGCTTGCGCAGCGAGCACTTGGGAATGAGTGCTGAAGTTACTATGGCCGGCTCGGTTTATATAGGGCCGCGGCGCGTCGGTTGTGACCGGTTAGAACTGGTTTCGGCCGGCGGTCGGGGGGGCGGCTCGCCTGTCGCTGTGTGCGTTGCGTGCGTCCGCATCTGTGTGCCTGTGACGTGCCGGCCCGATGTGGGTAGGTACGTTACATTCCCCCCGGTGTCGGAGGATTTTACCTGTGGGAAAATCACCTATTAAAATACACGGATATATATTTCTCCTTAAACTCATTCTCTAACTTTCTTTCCCCTGAAGAAGTTATGGATCTCCTTGTGTCAGCCTACATGACAATGAATCTGAAAGTGTGTGTAGACATGACTAGGTCTGAGTTTTTTTTTTTCCCCATATTTGATACATTTATGTTTGCATTTTTCTATTACCTTAAAGGAGATTCCCCCCTGTGCATACTATAAAGTTATTTAAATTTTCGGATTAAAATATAATTAACGGACTATTTAGAAAAACGGTAAATTATTATAACCAAAAGGTTTTAAACAAAGTTTCTAAAGGTACTGTACCTACTATTTACAAATATACTTCACTTTCTACTGTAGGTATATACCTATCTTTTAATAACTTTATCTTTCAACTTGTACAAACAAATAAAATATTCTAATCTAAATATTAATTTTCTGAAATGGTTTCCCCATTTTAATTTTTGTATACAAAAAAATCATCGATTACATTAGGTATTTGAGGTCATCATTGCCTCTTTCTACAATAGGTTAATTTAACACTAAAAGCAAAAAATATATGAATATAATCTTTAAATCTTTTACTACAACCAACGTGAACATTCCACTGGTAGTACCTTGCGTATCCGCTAGATGGTGCTACGTGTTCCATTCTACGTTATTTCTAGGTAAACCTAAGACCTAGGGTTTGTCAAAATTATGTCGTACAATAGTCATTAATCTATTGACGATGATTTTCTAACTATGTTAGTGTTACAAGAATTTAATTTGTAAACATGGTTATGCCTTATTTCAAACATATTCCAATTTAAATTGTATCATTTAAATGATTCTTAAACCATGTTAGTCGAGACGCTCGGCGTGGTAAACATTTCACGGCTACCCACTATTATTCTCTGCCGGCTGTTAGCAACTAATGGTTTTTATCGGATACCGCCCCGTAGTCAAAAACCTAGTAAGTACTTAGCGTGTTGATGATTACAATGTTACCTATGTTTGTATGTCATCGCGTCTTTGTCTTACGGGTAGTACGGAGCCTCGGGGCGTTATACTTTAACTTCGGATTCGGATTTTATTTATCGGGAATATTGTTTCTGTGATTCTTTGAAACAAAATTTATTTTACGGATAGGACAGAGCCTCGGGTTGTAATGATCATTAAGGAATTCTTTTTTCGGTATTTATTTATCGGATATTGTTTTCTTATTTCAATATTTATTTTACGGATAGGACAGAGCCTCGGGTTCCGGGTTTTTCAGAACGTTAATTTTTATTTTGGTTAAGCCACAATTTGTGGGAAAAAATAATAATAATTTATTTTTCGGTTTTGGTTTTGTTACGGTATAGGTAGAATCTTTGGTTATTTAATTTATTATTTATTTATTTGTGTAATTACCTATGTGTTTATATTTTGCTATTATATCTTTCCAAGGAGATATTCTCCTGAGACATCGGATTAAATTAAAAAATTTTTTTTTTTTACTTTGTGCAATATCGCGATTTGGCCACATACGGTTTAGTACGGCGGTGACTATTTAAAAAAAAAATTGTTTTAAGTACTAAATATATGTATACGAACTGCTCTTTCTGGGGAACGTATCTTTGTAGGCGGACTACCCCTTTTGTGGTGCCTCCCGTTCCTCCTTCTTCCTCTCCTCTTCTTTTTCGCGCGGTCGCCCTCCTGTTTTGGTGGTACCTCGTGGGTTTGGGGTACCTCCGGCGGTTCTTGGTACTGTGGCGGTGTTTGCCGTATTGCGGTACAATGTTTTTCGGTAGGGGTTGGTGGGATTTTTGGTCTGATTCTTTTTTTCGGACCAACGGGTTTTCTACGGGATCTGGGTAGGGGTCCAATCAGGTCGACTGATATAACTTCCGAGGGGGTTTTACTGTTATTAATATGCATCATCCCTGCTTTTCTTTCTTGGACAGATTTTTGTTTCTGGCATATTTCGCACCGGTTTACATATTTTGCTACATCCCGGAACATTGCTGGCCAATAGTATCGTTGGCTTATCGTGTTTAGTGTTTTCGATGTTCTCATATGTCCTGACGTGGGTGAGTCATGATTTTGTTCTAATATTTCCTGTATTTTTTCTTTTGGGATACATAATTTCCATTCCGCCTCATTGTTCACACGAATGCCGTACGCCGGATTGCTTATTTTTCTATACAATTTCCCATCCTTTATTTGGTAGTTTTGAGAATCACTTTGGTTTTGCTGCGTCTCTTGTTCTTTTCTTTTGTACCAGCCTATGTTATTTTTTCTTGTTATCGTGTTCACGGGTTTCCTTGACAATTCATCGGCTATAACATTTTGTTTTCCGCTTCCATATAATATTTCGAAATCATATTGTTGTGGTTCTAATGCAGATCTTCCTGTAGATTCTTTTACGGTGGGTTTTTCTTCCGGGAATTTCTTTAATTCTTCTTGTAGTTCAGCTGACAGAATTTCTTTGGATTCCTCCGTTTTTTCTATGTCCAACACTTGTTCTTTTTTTTCCCATACGCATGTGTATCCGCACTGCTGTAATACATCCATGCCTAGTATGATACTTGACGTTGACGGCAGGAGGAAAACTGTTTGTTTCAATTTGTATCCCATGAGTTCTAAGTGTACTGACTTACTTCGATTGATTTTTACTTCTGAACCGTCTGCTAGTATCACAGCTGTGTTTTCTTGGTTATCGACTGTTTTCTCCGCCGTTCTACAGTTGTCCCATATCTCCTTGTTAATATATGTGCACGTTGAACCTGTGTCTACTAACGCTTCATATGTCTTGGAATTCACTTTCACGTTGACATACGTTCTGTTATCGTTTTCTGGTTTATTTAGTGTGCATGCTTCCTGTCTCGAACTTCTACAGCAATTTTTGCTTAATTTTCCCATTGTCCCGCATTTACTGCAAAAGATCTGCTTCTGTCCTCTGCACTCCTTGGAGTTATGGTTTGGTTTTCCGCAGTTCCAGCAATGTGTCATTTCATCGAAATTAGGGTGTATTTTTCTGCCTTGTTGCGTTTCGTTTGACTTATACTGCTCCCTCGTGTTTCTGGTTTGCTGGTTCGAATTTTTCTCTCTATTTGGCACTCTGCCTTGATCCGGTTTGTTATAGTTATTAAAATCCCTTCTTGGGTAGCTTCTTGTTTTATTTTCTTCATTGGATATATTTTCAAAATCGCCCGCCATGGCTATTAAGTCCTTTATTTTTGTAAAGTCGTGTCTTTTTACGTATAACTTATATTTCGGATTCATGTTATTATATATAATTTCTGTAGACTCATTTTCATTCATCTTTCCATGTCTACGTATAAGTGTCTGCATTTCTGTTAGATAATCGGTGAATTTTTCATTCGGCCACTGTTTTCTTGCTGCTATGCGGCTAAGTAAATTGGCTTCATAATTCCTCGGGAAATAAAATAATTTGAAATCATTTTCGAAGTCCTTCCATGTCTTCCAACTTTGACTATTATTCCGGTGCCATAATAAGGCTTTCCCTTTTAGTAGTTTAGGTACGAATTGTAGCAATTCGTTCTTGTCCCTTGAAATGGTATGAATCAATTCTTCGATTCTTTCCAGAAATTCCACCGCGTCCCCTGATGTGTCGAAGGTGGTGTCCCATTTTGAAAATATTTTTTCAATGTTTCTGAGTTCTTTTGTGTCCGCCATTTTTGTTTTTTCCGCCTCCTCGAAGTCCTCTTCTAACGGGCAGTCTTCCTCGGATTTTTCCTCGGATGTTTGTTTAACTTCTTCTTCTTTAATTATTTGAGTAAGGATTTTTCTGAGTTCCTCCACGGTTTTATCGGCTGCGGACACACCCCTCTCTTCCAGTTCTTTTACCAGGTCTTCTTTCTTCAACTTGTACACCCGGGACGTTGGCATGTTGATTATCTTACTACTACTTAACCCTAAGTTGACTACGGAACGGTTCACGATTCTTATTTAATTTCGGATAACGGAATATTTTATATGATATTTACTCCCTTTTTCTACCCTCAGGCTCTCCCGGCTTGGGATAATTTATGTAAACAACCCCACAGTGGGTTTTTTAGTTGGGCGCCAATGTGATGAAGCTTGGGCCCACCCGGTTTGGGATTATTTATGAAGAACTACCCCGCAATGGGTTTTTTAGTTGGGCGCCAATGTGATGAGGTGGTTGCTGGGGAGTCGAACCCCGACCACTGTCTTCAGCATAAAATCCCTGTTACCTGAAGGGTATGACAGGGTTTGATCGAGCCTAAGGGTGATTCTAGTGGGAGGATAAATACCAAATACGGATAGGGTTTAACAATTAGTTATTTATTACCATCTAATACAATGTTTCCTTATAGCTACTTATGCTAGGACACCTTATGAGCTAACATATGATTTACAAGCACTAATTCAACTACCCCTGGTTTTAACGGTATGGCCCGAACGCCCCCAGCGACAGGCTGCGCGGGCCCTGGTAAACGGGATGCACCTATAGAGGCGCGAAACGGAAACGTGGCGCGAAAGCCGCGCTGACGTTTGGTGATCCTGTAGGAGGATAGCGGTAACACCACACGGGGTGCCGGAACGGATTGAACACGCGTGGGATAGAATTAAGGGTACGGAACGGACCCACGGGTTCGGGTTTTTAGGCGCGCGCGAGCTGCCGTGAAGCGGCGCTATATGGGCGACTACGGGTGCCCTCTTACGGGACGGGGAACGAGTCCCTTACGGGGACCGTATTGATCAAAGGGTTAATAATCGGGATTCCTACGGGGTAGTGTTAGCGGGATGAATTGGGGGTGAAGTAGCCTGCTATCGAATGTGAGGGTAATCACACCGACCACAAACCACGACTCCCGAATTCCAGGGGGGGGAACCACCCCTATCGAACGCGGGAAACCACGCCGACCAGGGTGTTCAATAGGGAATGAAAGAGGGTGGAGCGACCTGCTATCGAACGCGGGAAACCACGCCGACCACACGCCACAACCCCTAATTCCCAGGGGAGGAAATATGTTAGCGGGACGTAGGGGTTAAATGACCCACTATCGAATGCGAGGGTAATCACACCGACCATGGGCCACTGGGAGAGGGAGAGCTGCTTGCGCAGCGAGCACTTGGGAATGAGTGCTGAAGTTACTATGGCCGGCTCGGTTTATATAGGGCCGCGGCGCGTCGGTTGTGACCGGTTAGAACTGGTTTCGGCCGGCGGTCGGGGGGGCGGCTCGCCTGTCGCTGTGTGCGTTGCGTGCGTCCGCATCTGTGTGCCTGTGACGTGCCGGCCCGATGTGGGTAGGTACGTTACATAAGAAATACTACAAGTAATTTAATAATTTCGTAAATAGCATAGATCATTTGACGGATCCAGTTTTGTTTACTATGGCTGGGCCGAATCAAGGCAAATATACGAATTTAGTACCGATTCTATAAAAATCTCAGGAATTCTTTCTTGAAGATTAAAATGCACATTTAATAAAAATACTGACAGTGAATTTTATTTCAGGACAAGGAAAATATGCCAGAAAATAATACCTCAAGAAAGAGAACTGTTATGGGGAGTATTTCTCTTACGTACTACGAGTACCAGGACAGTGAATGGATGCCAGCAACCATCAACATCATTGCAATGTTTCATTGCACGTGATTTTAAATAATTTAAAATAAAATTTTATTTATTTAATGACTAGTATTTTTTCCCAAAAGGGATAGAATTTCCCTTTGTAAAAAGCTGATGCAGATCTGTCCGCATACCGCGCACGGCTTAAGATTCAGCGTCTCAAAATTTTTGGTTTTGCTACGCTGTACCGAATATAATTAATTATCTTAGATCCGACCCTGTATTCTGTCGTTGTGTGAATAATAATCTTAGTGTGTGTTTTTGCCATGCAATTTCAAATGACATGTTCAGTCTGCTTACTATTATTATATGTCTGTGAATATAACACCTCTACTGGAAAGTAACTTTTTAAGGATCGCTTTATTTGACACTTGAGACGCGCAAAAAACGTTTTGCCGCTGTCAAAAGTGACATCGTGGTACGAAATCTCCATACAAAAAAAACGGTGAACGGTTTTCCAAGCAAGCCTGCTGCAGGCCTGCTATTATTTGACGTCATGGTACAAAATAGCAGGACAGTTCAATTTAGGTCCTGCTATAAAAGGTGATAGTAAGCCTCAGGTCCCACATACCCGTCCGGCTTCCCGTGGCTGGATGGACGAGACTAGGGTATTTCTACATGAAAAAAAGGACGTCAAAGTCAAAGGTATCATTAGCATTCGTTTATTTGGAGAATGAAAACCACACTAACTGTTGCCCGCGGTTCTGCCCGTGGTAAAAAATTCCGCACCGTCTGAAGACCCTGGGTTCGTTTTTCAGCTCTGGCAAGTGTTTGTACTTTGTTTGCGGTTCTCAGCTCAGTATGTTTTGTTCGTTTTTGCGATTGTTATTGTGTTCATCGGATCGAATCCACCACGATACAAGTTTAGTGTACAGTGGCTTAATCTCTCTGACACTCATAAAATTACAAGTGTACGATATGTAATGTAACATAATCTATACATATAATAAAATAGTAAAAATATTTTGTCTGTACATTTAGTAGTTTTGACTGAAATGGATAGAGGGGAGGGACACTTAAAAAGAATAATAGAAAGCAAAAAATTTTTTTGGATTTTTCTGTATCTATGTACGCGTTTCACGCAGAAACTACTGGACGGATTTGAATGAAACTTCTTTGTTGTATAGCTATTAAGCCTGGGCAACACATAGGCTATAATTGATTTTGAAAACTGGTACACCTGATGAAGAACCTTAACAGAACAGCTAAACTATAAGAAATATGTAAATGGTACCTTTGCAAAAGTTTCTTAATCTGACGAGCATTTTCTGTTGACATATAAAAATCGAAGATCAGGATCATTTTATGAAGAATTCCAAGAGACCAGCTACTCTATAAAATAAATTGAAATGGGGCCTTAGCAAAAGTCTTCAACCTGATGAGCATTTTCGTATAAATAGCCATGATACGGGATAGGACAAAGAGGGACTCGTGTACCACCACTCTCAGTGGTACACGAGTAGACGATGATCGTTTATTGAATGAAATATCACTTTTCATTCAATAAACGAACGATTTAGATTCATTTAAACACCGCGACTGTACTACGAGTACCTAATTAATTCCCGCGGGACACGGAATAATCAAACGGCTGAAATTTTGAGTAGGTACTGGAGTTTAGGTTACTACAGTTTGGAACACAAAAAGATTGTTTATCTAAGCAAAACTCACGCGAGCGAAGCCGCGGGCAACAGCTAGTGTAATAATATGTTCAGTTCAGTTTTATTTTGTGAACCTAAATACATACAACTGAATCCAATACTATATATCATACAACGATTGAGTGGGTACATGGAAGTAATAAGTACTGAAGTTGTACGTAAGTATTACTTTCCATTCCTTGAGTGGGTGTGGTGTGAGTGAGCTTCTTAGGAGTTCAGATTCGTATGCGGCCTATATCAGGCGGTGACTAAATTCCGAGTCTTTGACACACAGACTAAATACTCTTTAATCTACTAAAAACATTAAAAACCTAATTTCTACAAATACTCTTATTGAAAAAAATTAAGAACTTCTTAGTTCCATGAGAAATCCTTTATTTTTTCTCTTTGATCATGACATGACATGACTGGACATGACTTGTGATTTCGGTTTTGGGACGGATTTTTGATATTTAATATTTTTAACTATTTTTATTAATTTTACTAAATATATTTTAGTAATTTATCGTTTCAAATGAATTTGAGACACATTGTATCTAAGACTTCAATTAAATCGTCCTCTTTGAAATATAAAGAGCAGTCTTTGGACGAAAAATCTAAATTACTTTTTGAAGTAAAGTTTCTCGGAGAAAGTGTTGAATACCTGAATAAACGTTTAGAACATCAGGACGTGGCAATAAAGATCCTTTCTGACGAGAAAGAAAAATTGATTTTGGAGTTGAAATCTGTACAATTAACAAACAGAAATTTAAAACAAGAACTGGATGATGAAAGGTAAATATAGGTTTAAAACGATGATTCGCCCGCGTGAATTTCCCGCAGGAAAAGTGCTTTTTTCCCGGGATGAAAGGTACCTTAAGTCCTTCTCAGTTCTTCTAACTATGTGTATACAACAAGAAGATTGGTTCAAAGTTAAAGCGTAAAAAGGTAGGTAACAAATAGAATAAGTCACCTTTGCATTTATAATACTAGCCTAGGATGAAAGGTATCCTGTGTCTGTGTATGCGCAATTTCAGGAAGATTGGTTCAATAGATAAAACATGACGATATAGCAAACAAACAAACACATAAATTAACAAACAAAAAAACAAACAAACTCACTTTCGCATTTAAAATATTAGTTAGGACTAGCTGTTGCCCGCGGCTTCGCCCGCGTGAGTTTAGCTTAGATGAAAAATCTTTTTGTGTTCCAAACTGTAGTTCAACACAAAATGCTCATCAGGTTGAACGATTTTCACTAAGGCGCCATTTCCATATATCTTATAGCGTAGCTGAACTCTTGGAGTTCTTCATCAGATGTTCCAGATCGTCAATTTTTATACGTCAGCAGAAAATGCTCATCAGGTTGAACGACTTTTGCTAAGGAGCCATTTCGATATATGTTAGTGTAGCTGGTCTCTTGTAGTTCTTCATCAGATATTTCTGATCTTCGATTTTTATACGTCAACAGAAAATGCTCGTCAGATTGATAAACTTTTGCAAAGGTACCATTTCCATATTTCTTATAGTTTAGCTGTTCTGTTGAGGTTCCTCATCAGGTGTTCCAATTTTCAAAATCAATTATAGCCTATATGTTGCCCAGACTTAATAGCTATACAACAAAAAAAGTTTCATTCAAATCCGTCCAGTAGTTTTTGCGTGAAACGCGTACATACATACAGACAGACAGACAGACAAGAAATTCCAAAAAAATTTTTTTGCTTTCTATTATTCTTTTTAAGTGTCCCTCTATCCATTTCAGTCAAAAATACAAAATGTACAGACAAAATATTTTTACTGTTTTATTATATGTATAGATTAGGATAGCATAGGATCTAGATTATTTGAGATTATCTTTAGTTTAAACAAAACCAAAGTAGCCCATCTACTTTTGTGTTATCATGACATGACTTATGTGATCTATAATATTTATTTATTCTATTTCGATGACTTATTCGCATAAATCTTACTAATACTAATCACTAATATTAAAATGCGAAAGTTTGGATGTGAATGTGTGAGTTTGTGAGGATGTTTATTACTCAATCACGAAACGGATGTCGATGAAATTTGGCACACGGGTAGAAAAACTTGAGAATAGCACATAGGGTACCTACTTTTTATCCTGAAATTCCCACGGAAGCGAAGCCCCGGAGCGCAGCTAGTGATTCCATAATTATGTATGTATAAATGACTTCACTAATCGGTCTACTAAGGCTCATCGAACTTTCGAGTTTTGACTACGACAGCTACAATTTTATAACATAAATGTATAACGAGGATAGACATCGTTAACAGGAATTTATAGGGTCACAGATAAAAGCAGAATATATAACGAAAGTTAAACACTACGAATTATATCTCCGTTAATTATACAGATGATTTAAGTACAATATACCCTTGTCGGATGACATCAGCACGGAATACTACACATATGGGCATGGCTAATAATCGAACTTCACCGCATTAATCTCATCCCACTTCTAATCACATCCAATTCCACTTCGCAGTACTCACTAATATATAAATGCGAAATTTTTGAAATGTGTGAGGATATGTGTATGTTTGTTCAACTTTGTTCTCAATCACGCAAAATCTGCTGGACGGATTTCGATGAAATGTGGTACACGGGTTGAAAAATAATAGGAATAGAACATAGGGTACATGTTATCCGGACGCGACATCCCAGGGCATAGTTCCCTTGTTATTAACTAAATAGGTATATTTTAACCCATAAATATTATATTAATATAGTTTTTTAAATATATTTTTTGTATTTATGACTTCTGATTTGATGATTACAGTGATTGATCATAATTCAAGCGAAAAGACTACCTAATTTCAAATCCAATGTTTTGCTACTTAACTCTATTACGGTTTTAGAGAAATACATTTTAAAGAAAAGGAATACCTTCTTCAAGAAATAAAGAAGTTCTCCGATAATACAGTTTTATCTAATAGAGATTTAAGAATATTAAATAATATCGGTGCTTATCAAAATAAAAAGGTATTTATACCCACTCATAAAACAAAAATTAAGATTTCTTATTGGTTTGCATTAGTTGGTAAATCTTAAATTTTATTCTAGCCGGAAGATAATAATTCAGAATTGGTTCAACAACTGAAGATCAAGGATGAAGTGATTTTTAATATTTGTAGGAAATACATGAAAATAAGTGATTCTAAGAAATATTTACAGAATAGATTATGCTTATTACAGTATCAAACTGATGAAGTGAGTAATAAAGAAAATTAACTTTGATTTATCGATGCTGGAGTAATTTCCATGTATGCTTCTCTTCTGCCACCGATTTGACCTTCTTATATAACACTAAGTCTGCATTTTCTTTAATTTCGCCTATAAATGCCCTTCTTGGTTAGCTATTAAGCAATCACTAAATATGAATTTGTTAATGTAATTTTCAGTGAGATTTTCAGTGTGTTAACCATTCGTAGACAGTTATATTTTTTACCTAAGTACTTATTTTCGGATTATGTTACAGATGTGTGCAAATATAATCTCCCTGCTGCAAGAAAATCAAGAAGTTCTAGATATATTGATAAACAAGTTACTCGTTTTATCAAAAATAACTCAAGATAGCAAAAAAAAATTAAAAGCTATTAAGTCGTATAGTCAGCTCCATTATGAGAACATGCAACTTAAAATTTTAATTCTGTCATATGAGGAAAGAAATAAAGTGATTGGTAAAACTAGAAATTTAAGATGCAAAACATCCAACCCAAATTATTTGACATCGGCATATTTAACTGATTATTCGAAGTCTGAGGAGACTTTCAATAAAGAACTCAAAATGAAAAATCGTAGAAATACAAACAAATTTTTATTTCCAACGAAATCAGATACTTGTTTAGGCTTAAAGTAATTATAATATATTTTTATCTTATTTTGCACTAATCCCGTGAATCCTAACTGTCATTAAAAAATATGCACAAATTAGTTTGTTTCTTTGTTACCTCTACTCTACTCTATACTATCGTAACTGTCGATAGTATCCGTACTATTGAGACTACCTATCGGTAGAATCCATACTACCAAAATTCTATCGATAGTATCGAACTTTAGCATTAGTTTTGCTCAATTTTCCACAGAAATATTTTTTTTTAATAGAAGAAGAAACGCCACAGAAAGATTTTTTTTAAATGTAAGCAGATCACACACTGATGACTGATGATATTTGACAATATTTTGCATCCTGTTTATAATAAGGACTGTCACTTAACTCTTTCCTCCTTTAGCATACGAACCACTACACTCTAAGACTACTCTGAAAGATTTATCATCCGCGTGGCCGGTACAAGCGACATGTTTCTTACCTGTCATGTTTTTTAATTGTCACATTAAAGCCGGCGCCCATATTTGAACACTTGTTTGAACACTGTATGTGGCACGAGACTTTGAATATGTGTTTAAAGTTTGAACAAACATTTGCACTTTGCCATGCGGTGTCGGTTTTTTAGCACACATCAAAGCGTTCAAAGTCCTTCAAAGTTGAATGTGATCAAAAGTGTGCGTAGCCTGCCACACTTGGACAAAGTTCTAGTTGCGCGAGCATTGTCGATGTCTGAATGGTTGTGTTTTCGTGGACTGGGAGATAACTGTAAAATGGACTGTAATAATGACGCCGTCCTTGAATTTCTCGAGTTGCTGCAAAGGGAATTATCTATATGGGACCCTAAAAATAAGAATAAAATCGTCGTCCATCTTGTTTGTTGTCTACCAGCATACTGTGTGGAAAAGTGTTTTCGAAGCATGGCTGGCAGGTTGCGTCACTATGTGTTCAAATGTGTTTTCAAAGCTTTGCAAAGTCTTCAAATAAGTGTGCAAATCTTTGAAGCTATATCTGGCGCCGGCTTTAATCACAGACTTAAAATAATAGTAAATTCTGCTTATATTTAAAAAAAATATTTCTGTGTATTTATGCTTTTAAAGTATGACACACACCAAACGGTCTCGCAGACGTGCTGCACTGCGATATGATTTGTATTATTTGAATTTACTTGTACGCGTTGGTTACCGACGGTGTCGCAGTCGCAGATGCATTGCGTTTGCGTTGCATCGCATCTGCGACACACCGGCACGCGCACGATCGCGGTGCGGACGCGCCACAGATAAACCCCAATAAGGCTCCAGTACACGTTTGGTCAACGCATTGGGCGAGCGTGTACTGTTTCGTGTTGATTTGCCGTTGGCGCCTTATATTTTAAAAAAAATATATATTTCTGTGGTTGGCGCCAAGCGCTCGCCGGCGATTCGAGTACCTAGTGTCGGTTTTTCGTGCACAAGTCAAAGGAGTTTGCCGCAAGCACAGAAATATTTTTTTATTTTTATTTTTTCTTACTATTATTATATGTCTATGGCCGCAAGCCGCAAACAGTCGAGTACACGTTGGCCCAACACCCGACAAATGGTATAAATAATGAGCGATTTTCTGACAGCTAAATTAAGAAAAAAAAATCAGTACAAAAAGTCTCAACAAATAGCGTTCTTCATATATGCGATATATGCTCTGTGGTTTTATGAAAGCCGAGTCGTAATAATGGCTAAACCTATATGGTGCGCTTTTTCTTGTCAACCAGAGGCAGAAAAAAAATCACCTAACAGTTTGACAGTGGCACAAATCACAATATTGATACTTTTAAGATGTTTTTTTTATTAAGTTTAATTTTTAAAAAAATGCTAATCCCGTGGATTTTTGCTTTTTGTATGGACTCGCCTTTTACTTAAGCGCCATCTATGAAGTTATCTAGAACTATATTTTTTTAACTTGGGTCTTGGAAAATCCCTCATTGCCATTATAATTTTTGCAGGCGTTGTTCATAGATTAAAAAAAAAGTGGGAAAATCGTGAATGTTAAAAACTCTCATCTATAAAAAATGGTAAATAATGACGAGAAATGAAAATAAGACCCCATATTAAGGATTAAATAGAAGTTAAAATAAGAATAACCAAAACTAATAAAAAATGATTGCTATTATTATTCTTGCAGGCGTTGTGTTTTATACGTTTCGACTCTTGTACCAACCTACCATAAAATTTCCGTGCTTCTTATATAAAAATTACGCATGAGTAATAAAAGTAGCAATAATTTTAACCCAATATATGTCGGTTGGTTGGGTTCTTATTTAAAGACCTTAATTCCATTTTTTAAAACTTCTATTATACTATTATATTAGAGTCGTCTATATAAAATTTGAAAGCACTGTATTTGTAAGTATATTGCAGCGGCCTCGATTGCGCTCACGTCCGTCTTAATCTAGTGACCAACGATGCAACGATGAATGAGACCCACGAACGTGTAGACGGCATCACGCGAAACTCTCGCCGACCGAGCGCATTGGGCCAACGCGTTGGGCCAGCGTCTACTGGGCGCTTCATATTGCAAAATCTCTTGTTGGCAATACTAACCAGTCATCTCCAGATTTGTGTGCGCCGGCATCGCATGTGAACGTGTCGCTAAATCTCAATAAATTAGTGAAATCACCATGTCTGACGAATATTTTTATGGTTAGTATGAAACTTTATGTTATGGATATTTAATACTTGCTTTTATTTGTGTTAAGAGCTTTGTACTTTGTTTCCGAAAACGTTATTAAGTTGAGCGTTAGCTTTGACACCCGGCTCTCGCCATTTTCATTTGCGTTGCGGCTTATTTACTATTTTCCTTGGTGTATGTTTCATTCCCTAATTATATACAAGTCTTTCGAACTCTACATAATTCTAACAACTTACCTATTTCCAAAATAAGGAAATATTACCACAGAGTTTATGACACACTTGCCGCCATTTTCATCAGTTCAGGCTTGTAAACAAGTAATTTCGTGAAAGTACATAAAAATGATTCCCAGTTTCAGCCTGGATAGTTAAAATAGCTATTGATTTCTGCAAAAATGTGGTCGAAAAGTAAACGTTCGAAAGTATGGCAAGGGCGCGTAATTCGAAAGTACCTATGGCGTCAATCCTGTCAAGCGTCCAAAGTAGTTTTTTTTTATTGTCATTATCATTGTGGTACATGCGTACTCCTATATTAGTTAAATCTAGAGTTATTTGTACGTTAGCTATAAAATATACCTACCTTTGTGCTTAATAGCTCTACTCCCGAAAACGTTTTGTTTTATACTTTGAGGTTATGATGAATGACAAAATGAACGCATTGGGTGTTGCCGACTGTGTGAATTAAATCACAATATTCTGGTGTTTTAGGTGCTACCTTGTCGGCGTCACACCAGTCTGAGACATGGGACCCCGAGGCGAAGGCGGAGTACCCGCGCACCAACAAACTCCTCATACGCCAAGCGTTATTAGGACCAGAGGCAAAGCCTGATGAACTCAATGTGGTACAGGTTAGTAATTGGTAGTTTCCGAAATTGTAAAAACATTACTCTTCTTACTCCATTGGCATTTGTGTTTAAACATTTCATTAGATAAGTTTGTTGATTTACTTACACTACTTATGTACTTTTATTTTAACTAAATAAGCAGCATTGGATATAAAAATCATACAGGATAGGTTTTAAGTTTATTTATTTTTCATGTTTTAATTAATCCTAACTTCTTGTCAAGTTGGAATTGCTACTCAAATCAATTTGGACCAGTACTTGGCCATGCTGATAATTAATTAATTAATCCTAACTAATATTATTGACATGTGAAAGTAAGTTTGTTTGTTACCTCTTAATGCTTTATCTACTGAACCAATAGTTAGAAGTACATACATAGGCTACTTTTCATCCTGGGAAAAGGCACTGTTTCCGTGGGAAATTCACGCGGGCGAAGCACCGGGGCGCAGCTAGTATATGATAAATAACTTAGCAGATAAAATGTTAATACATCAACGTTCAATCTGATCTGATGCTTTGTTATGATTCCATGAAACAAGCTCCTAAACTTTAATTTTGCAAGTAGCAAAATTGCTAAATACCAAACAAGTTAATGTTGCATATGATTTAAAACGTTAATTAAGATAATGTACTTTTAATTTGCAGGTAGAGACAATGTCTCTGCAGGACTCTGTAAAGATCCCAGTAGCCGTCCTAAAGGTCGGCGAGACGAGGCATGCCCGTCTTGATATCGAATTCCCAGATGCGCCAGTCACTTTCACACTTATACAGGTAAGCTAAGAGTTAATCATCAACATGGGTGAAAATGGAATCAATATTATATACTTACTTAATATTCTCCAAGCTACTACCATTTTATAATAACCATTATTGAAAAGAAACTTAAAACTTGCAATGTTTATTTCCTGTTAATTTTTCATTAAAATCATACATTCTCATCATAATGTTATAAAGAGGAAGTGTTTGTAAGTTTGTTGTAGGGGTAATTTTCGAAACTTATGTACGGAACTGATTACAAAAATTCTTTTACCAATAAAAAGGTACATTGGCGTGATAGGTTTCAATTTATGTACCTCCCGAGTGAAGCCAGGGTGCTAGTCCTAACTAATATTATAAATGTGAAAGTGAGTTCGTTTATTTGTTTGTTACCTCTTCACACTTAATCTACAGAACCAATATTCCTGAAATTTTGCAAACACAAAGTACTGAGCGCCCCGGCGCTTGGCTCCCGTGGGAATTTCAGGATAAAAATACTGTGCTTTATCAGGTATTGTGCCTATGTGCCAAATCCATCCAGTAGATTTTGTGTGATTGAGTAAACAAACATCCTCACATGCAAATTTTCGCATTTAGGAAGGAATTAGGATAGTAGTATTTGTATGCTGTAGATATTACAACATAATTTGTGACATGTTGTTTTTATTCAATAGACTGTTCTTATTTAAGAGCTGTGCTCTTGTCGGTGGAGCATACGCCACACCTCTCTATTCTTGGCTTTACCAACTGTTCTAATGATGATAAATTATTACCATGTGTTTAACACATTTGACGGGTGTGTGATGTCGTTTTGACGTCGCTCTGCCTGCTTGTGATGCGTATGAGGCATTTGTCTGACTGTCTGTTCGGAGGCATATTGCCTTGTGCACTAGTGATACTGATACTTGTAACTACAATAAATATATTTTGTACAGGGATCAGGCCCCGTGCATTTGATCGGCCAGCACCTTCTTGGGGCGCTGGTTGATGAGTTTGAAGAGATGGAGGAGATGGAAGAAGAAATGCTGGATGAGGAGGAAGGTGACGACTCGCAGTTTAAGGTCAGTTTAAATAAGGGTTCATGTTTTCAGTAAGGGATAAAGGAGCACAATTTTTTTTATTTGTTGAGAATATTTTACTTTAATATGCTGTACTGGCAACACATGAAGTGGGACACGGGTAGGAGGATGATGATTTGCTAAATTACTATCTGTGAATGAGATGAATTGGCATAGATACAATTTATTTAATTCCATTGTCTAGACAGCGGGAGTAAACACTGATTTGAAGATTTGATATGTATATGAAATGCATTTTGTATTCATCCAATAATATCATAGTATATATTAAGCTTCTACAAAACCAACCAATACAACAAGTATTAAATGGCAATTTATTACCTACTTAATGAATTTATTTTACTTTTTGTAAATATGGATGTTGAAAATGTATGTACTGAAGCATTATATCTGGGCTGAGCTTGTTTGTGTATAGTTCAACGTTAGATAGTTGCTATACTTTGTGATACTTACTTACTCCGCTGGCGCAGTGACCCCAAAGTGGATCTTGATCTTACTTTGTGATACAGTAGATACTAATTTGCAGGACGATGAGAATAAAAGGAAACCGTCCGCAGGCAAACGCAAGACGAATGAGGTACTGAAAACCTTCAACTAATATAGTAGTTTCATAAACTTTCGCGCTTTACATGTATAGAATCAAGAATTTACTAGTTGGAAGTCAATTTGTCTGTAAAGTAAAGCGCAAGGTTCCTTCAAACCACGCTCAACAGAGGGAAAAGGACCTGAGTTACCCAGTTTTGCCATAAAATATGACAGTTCTCAATCCTGAACTACTTTTACATATTATTGTTTATTGACGACACAGAAAAGTAGGTAGCTTTGTAGATTTTCAAATTTCCATTCATTCTAATATTTACATTCAAGTTATGATATTTAACTTTATAAAAACTGTCATATGTATACTGATAAACTGGGATGAGATGTAAAACCAAAATTGATGATATTTCAAAGAACATTGGCTGTTGGTTTTCTGTATGCTCATTCTGCCCTTTACCTTCTGATAGCTATGTTGTTGTCTATAAGGTCTAACAAAATTACTGAAAAGGAGTTAAAAATAGTTGATTTCTAGTTGCCTGATAAATAGCAGAAACTTTAAAAATTGCAATTATTGATTTTTATTTGCTTTGTCCAGCTTTGAAAGGTTCGATAGCTAGGAAACAAATAAAAAAAAAATAGTTAGACTGCAAAGTTCTGCAATATTGTTACACCTTATATGTTTTTTATGGTTATTTATTGTCGCATACTTTTATCTACCTTTTGGTAACGACTTACAAGTTCAAGTAGAAGGACTACAATTATAGTGTGCGTTACCCTGGCAGGAAAGTGTGTCCTGGAGTTAAGTGAATGGAACCAAAACGTTGTGCGTAGTCTAGTGTACTAAAATAAAACTTTTGTGCGTCTTGTAATTTAGGAAAAAAACGGAAATCTAGGATTCTGCTAGGGTAACGTCGTTCTAGCAGGAAAGTTCTAAACGAATGATCGGAGAGATAAATATTCTGGGGGGGCAGAGAGCTTAGAGCTGTGCATTGACCTGGGCTGAAAAGATCATTTGTGCGTCTTCAGGTTTTCGGGATATTGCATTTCCTGCTGGAGTAACGTTTTGCAAAATCGTGGATCTCCTAGATCCATCGTATGTGCGCCTGTAAGATAAATATACATGAGTAGCTATTCATTTGTGCCCATCTGTGCCATAATTAGATTTAAGAAAATATTTATAATTTTTAAGTAATCGCGTTGTCTTTGAAATCACGAAAAAAAATCATAGCGCCTAAATGAAAAGACGTGTAAGCTCGCTGAAAACTGTATTCGATTATTCTATACACCTATAATAACCACAAAAAGTTTTATTCGCGGCACATGTACACTAGACTACGCACAACGTTTTGGTTCCATTCACTTTCAACTCCAGGACACACTTTCCTGCCAGGGTAACGCACACACAATTATAGCATAAGTGAACCCAGAAGAAATTGAAGATTTTGCATGTGTTGCAGCCTAAAGTCCGTTTATTCATAATTGTCCTATTATGTAAACAATCTTGCCATGTCCTTTTATATTTTACAACAATATAAATTAAAATAGACTTTTTGGGAAATCACTTTCCTGGTTAATAAATGTTTTACTTTAGAATGTTTAGGTTTGAACTAATATTTGATTTATTTTCAACAAAATTCAACAAAAAATACTGTGAAGATTGTTTACATAATAGGAGAATTAAGAAATAAGATTTTTAGAAAAAGTTGCTAATGTTACTCACTTAAAATGTTTAAATTGCCAGGACGAAGATGACGAGGAGGGCGAGCCCAAGGGCAAGAAGGCGAAAATGTCAAACAACGCCAAAGGCAAAGCTCCGTCGCCCAAGAAGAACGCCAAGAAGTGAACCGGCCGCCCGGCCCGCCGCCAGCCCGCGGCCGCGCTGTCCCACTCTCCTCATTTCTATCTCTTTTTTCTTTACTCTTTTCTAAATCGTGTCTTACCAAGGGCATACAAAAAAAATGGATTGATTCAAATTGACTTTAAATTGATTTCATTCAATCAAATTCATTTCTAATTTATAATCTGCCTTGATGTATATTATTAATTTCTACATCACGCAGATATAGTTTTTGTGATCTCGAAACGTTCTTGTTAAATTGTAGTTTTGAACAGAAAATAGTTGGAGAAAAGGGCATGTGATGAGACGCTGCGCGCGTCCCCCGGCGGCGGCCGTCGAGCGCTTAGTTGTAACTACATAGCGTGGTAATTCAGCCTAGGTTAGCGTTATATCGACTGAGTGATTGGGAGAGTGAGCGAGTGACTTCGTGATATCCGGTCTTGCGTTTGTACGACCTACGGTCGAGGTATTTTTCAGACTTCAGGCGCGTTTCCATCGTGCAAGTGCTTGCATGCAAGTATGACGTCACACTTGCGTGCAAGTTACTTGAATTGGAAACTTATAGAAATTGAACTTATTTTACAAATTTTCGCATTTTACAAGTTCAAAACTACCCGGCATGCAATTTGCAGCTTATTATGTTTCCATTACTCAAGCTGAAACGCGCCTAAATCCTATATGGTTAGTGAGACGCGTGATTTTTCACAATTTTTTTTGTCTATTTTTTTTCCATTCCTTACTGTGGTATAGTGTAATGGATGTCAAATGTAATATTTAAGTAAATTCATACAGACGTATTTTTAAGTTAAGACTAAGCATAATCAGTGTACTTTTAAGACATTGATCACTTTTGTAGCAGTAGCCGGTCGACATGTAATTGAATTTACTATGTAATGATTTCTCATTTCAGAATGAAAACTGATAATCTATTATAGTTTATTTGTACATATACATTTAAAAAGCGTAAGAACTGTAATAAATAAAACATTTCTAAACATTCTTCTGATTTTTATTTGTTTAAAAAATTTTGCCCTGACACAGGATAATATTACCCTAGCCCTGACGTATAGGGTCGTCGATTCCGTAGTTCAGTCAACTGCACCGGAACGTATTTAGTCCGATTAAACCAGACCACAGGACTGCAGGCCTACCATGAACAGTAACTCTTATTGCGATTCATTAGGACCTAAATTGAACTTGGAATATTTTTTTGAAAGCGTGACATACCAACGAAAACTAATAGCACAGATTATGTACTTAAATTGTGCTATTAGACTATTATGTCGCGCGCATAATATGAGCGGAAATTGTCTCGCATTATTTTTATAGGTATCACTTTTAACAAAATTGTTAGAAGAGTTATTTCAAAGGGTCTGACGCAGAAATGTGCACTTCGCAAAATGAGCACTCATCAAAAATTTTACATTTCGCAGAATGTGCATTTCTCACAAGGGGCACTTCTCATAATGTGCATTTCTCAAAACAATCACTTCGCAAAATGTGCACTGTTCTATGATTTGACTAAATCTATTGTAAAACGATAGAAGCACTGCACGCCTTCCTGTTTACACATTGCCACAACGTATTCCCGTTTTTATTCGTCTTCTTTTTATTGTATCTATTACCATCACAAACAAGAGTTACAGCACCTTTTTGATTATAGTAAAATGCAATATTTTCTTGACTCATTATTATGTCTGTTTAAACCCACATTTATTATAAATAACTTCAAATAAATTGTTTGCAACTAGAACAACAATACAAACACATCCACCTTATTTTATTAAAGTACCGTCACAGTATTCTTGTCAGTTATTTTTTACCGACCCTCATAAACGTACTTTTAAATATCAAAATGTTGCCAGTATAAAAAAAGAATATTTAATTGGTAGATTTTTATTTTCTCTCTATTCTCTCTCAGCCGAAAGACGTCCACTGTTGGACAAAGGCCTCCCTCAAGATTTTTATTACTTAATGATAACTTGGAAAAGTGTTAATTTTATTTTAAATACGCAGTACCCGTACATAACTAATCTGTTTTGAGCCTAAACTTTGTTTTACAATAGATTTAGTCAAATCATTGAACGGTGCACATTTTGCGAAGTGCACATTTTGCGAAGTGCTCATTTTGCGAAGTGATCGTTTTGAGAAATGCACATTATGAGAAGTGCCCCTTATGAGAAATGCACATTGTGCGAAATGTAAATTTTTCATGAGTGCTCCTTTTGCGAAGTGCACATTCTGCGTCAGACCCATTTCAAAAATATACAGAATAATTTGTCTAATGGAAAATCATTCGATCAATTATTCTGAATATTTTTGAAATTACAATTTTGTTGGAAGTGATATAAAAAGACACAATTTCCGCTCATATTATGCGCGTCATAATAAGTAGGGTATATTTTTACCTAATGTATTCCCGACCTAATGTATGATTTTTACCTAATGTATTTACAGACTAGATTCCTCTTAAGGCGAGATGGTAGTCCAAATGTGTTAATGATTGTCATTTTTCATGACGAAATTTACCTACTTAGAGTTTAATTACGAACTTGAAATTAATACAGCATAAATACACAATATGTGAAAGAGTCTGAAACGTATACTTTTTTAAATATATTTGGTTAAAAAAAAACATAAAGACCCCTCTATGAAAAATTTTTCAAGTCAGAATTCTTAATATTTTCAGCATATATATATTTTTTAATTTATAGCAAATATATCTATTGTAATAAAGTCTGAATCGAACACTTTTTTTTCTTGTCTAATATTTCAAAAGATATTTAAGAAATACCATAAAAATTATAACCTCTTCAATCTCCTGAAAATAACAGCAAAATTGTGCTATGCAAAAAACAATCTTATTACTATGCGTCCACGCTTGGCTCTCGCTTCGTTCTTGCGTGTCAGTCGGCCGCCGCCCGCGTACATGTGACTAGTGATGTGCCGTTCCCGGGAACGAAGGAATATTCCCGGAAACGAAGGGAACGTTCCCCAAAAATGGAAATATTGGGGAATATTGCAATTAAAATTTATAATTGTGGTTTTTATCACTTCTAATATAATACAATAATCTAAATACATATCCTCAGATAATAATTACAACATTTTTTTCAAAAATCTTCAATATTCCCTACTTTTCGGGAACGTTCCCGGGAATATTTCCAAATTTCCGGGGAATATTCCCGACTTATGGGGAACATTCCCTTGTTTCTGGGAACGTTCCCTCAAAAGCTGGAATTGACTTTATAGGATTATTAGCTTTTACCCGCGACTTCGCCCGCGTGAGTTTCGCTTAGATAAATAGTAGATTGTTAAGTTAGTCACACACTGCGAATATTAACCTGTAACGTAACATTTGAAGATTCGATTGTGCGTATTAACATTACAATATGCCTGTCACATGGAGAGAATGGAGAAACATTGGAGAGGTGTATGCTCAACGGTGGGCAGTTATACGCTGAGGAAGAAGAAGAAGATGCCTGTCACAGAACATTCTCCGATTAGATTTTGATTTTGCCATTTTTTGAGGTTTTGATTTCAATAGGTCCACATTCGCAAAATGTCATTTTCGCACAAGGTTACTTGCGCAAAAGGTCCACTTTCACAAAATGTCACTTTCGCAAAAGGTCACATTCATCATCCATCCTGCGAAAGAGACATTTTAGGACTAGAGAACCTTTTGCGTCTGGGCCTATTTTATAAATACAATAAATAAGTGCATATTTATTTTTTGTTAACAGGTAAGTTTTTGTAGGCGATAAGGCCGCCTTTTGCGCATCTTCCTTTCTTTTTTTTTTAGTTGTAAGTTACTTTATGTATCTTAAAATGTAATTTCTTGTGTGTTAATAAAGAATTGTTGTATTGTTGTAAGTTTTGCATAAAGTCACTTTTGCAAAAATACATCTTCGCAAACAAAACAAAAATCACAAATTCATTCATCATTTTCACAAAATGTCACTTTCGCATGGTAACTTTCGCAAACGGTCACTTTTGCTAAATGTTACTTTTGAAAATGGTCAATTTTATATAAAGTAACTTTTGCGAAAGGTCACATTCGCACAAAACGTCACTTTCACAAAAGGTCACTTTTGCAAAATGTTATTAATGCAAGTGTCACTTTCATATAAGGTAACTTGCGCAAAAGTTTAGATTCGCAAAAGGTCACTTATGGCATTCTACGAAGAAGACGTTACGAGAAAGGGACATTTTGCGCCCGAGCCAATTTTTTTAATACAATGATGAGGTAACTTTTTTTTATAAAAGATGAGTTTGCTCTTGACCACAATCTTGCCCGAATGATTGCATTTTTTTTTAAACTTTTTTTTTGTAGCTATAACAAGTCCATGCTAGGCAAAAGCCTCCACTCTCTTTCCATGTGTCCTTATCTCTGGCGTTTTCTATCCACTTTCTGTCGAATGCTTTAAGTTCATCTGACCATCTTGTCTTAGGCCTTCCTCGTTTTCTGTGCCCATCAGCTGGGACCAAGGTTTTATTAACATGTAACTTTTTTTTATTGAATTAAAGATGGGTTTGCTCTTGACCACAATCTTACCCGCGGACAGAGATGTGGTCTAAAGTGTAGCGAGCTTACCCAGAAGTAGCTTATTCACTCTGGTTTTAAAAGAGAGTCAGGCTGTATGTGCTCGGGAAAACGCAGGTAGAGAGTTCCATTTATTTACTGCGCGCACGAAAAGCGCTTGGTGCTTGCGGGGGGAATATTAACCAAGAAAGGATGATAGCCCGCCGTGCATTTGGACATAGGGTTAGACGGTATGAGCTCATGCAGCTCATGAGCACGGTACACCCTCATATTACAAATTATTATTTAAAAAACAATCATTTTATAAACAACGCTTGTAAAACTATACATTTGAAAAACATATGCTTTGTCAAACTCATTCTTTTAAAAATGGATCATTTTACAAACTAATTACTAGACAAATATTGTGTTTCTCCAAATTATCATTTTACAAATAAATTATTTTACTAAATTTTCAATTGGTAAAACAACGTTAGACAAAATATCTTATGGCAAATACATCGTTTGATAAATATTATTTACCAAAACTAGAAGATATGAAGTTTCAAGTTTAAACTCACTGATCCCAAGATTTTCATCATAGGGTTAGGAACAGAAGTCATTACTCGTCTTTTATTTGTAAATTAACTCACAAATCATATTGTGACATGATTTCAACATGCATCTACCTTTTATTGTGTCATACCGGGTCCCCACCTGGTAACCTGCAACACAGGATCTTTGATACCTAGCGCGGGCACCAGATCTCCACAACGATACTGTCCTTTATGGTATTAAATTTAATTAATGTTTATCACATACCTATATAATGTAGTCCAAGGCCATTTTTTGTGGAGTAAATAAACAATTTTTAGTTTTTTAATTAAAAAAAAGGCTTAACTTTAGAAACGTGCCACCACCGGCGGGGGTTGGGAGTGGGTGGGGGGGGGGGTGGGGGAGGGTTTGTATGACCCCCTACAAGTTTTTTTTTTGCCGGAACCCCCCCTTTTTTTTATATGAACTTTTGAAAATCTTAAAATCTATCTAGTTAGAAAACGAACAGCGGGGGGCGGTAGCCCCCCGCAATAAAAAAAAAAAACTGGTCACAAACCCAACTCGGTTCGGTTAGGTTAGGCTGGTGTAAACCACACAAGCGGAGCGAGCGAAGCGAGCGGAGCGTTCGAACTGAGTCAAAAAAGGCTTGGATAGGTTAGGTTTAGATAGGTTTCTAAAGTTTAACCTAAACCTAAATCTTTCGGCCAAAGAAGCTGCCAGCCCTTGATTAATAATTTACCTATAGTAGGTTTGTAAAATGATGTTTTTGTCAAGAGAGTTATTTGATGAAATAAAACTTTATAAAATAAAAGTTTTATACTCGATACATTTGTAGAGTAAAACATTTATATAAAAAAAAGTTTGTAAAATGAAACGTTTTTAAAATAACGAGTTTGTAAAATGAAACATTTTTAAAAGGTATAGTTTTTTAAGTGATAGTTTATAAAGTGATGGTTTGTCAAAGGTTGTTTGGTGAAACATTAGTGAACCCTTTTGCGAAGATGTCATTTTGCAAAAGTGAACTTTGGGACGGCTCGGCAAAGAACCAATTGGTCACTTCGGATTCGGTGAAATGCAGAGCCAAATCTCATCGTCTAAATGATGCCTGTCTGTCTGCCTGTTTTGTATGGAGTTGTCGGTTTTCGACCGATTGTACTTTGGGGAGTGTGCTCATGGGTTCACTAATGTTTCACCAAACAACCTTTGACAAACCATCACTTTATAAACTATCACTTAAAAAACTATACCTTTTAAAAATGTTTCATTTTACAAACTCGTTATTTTAAAAACGTTTCATTTTACAAACTCGTTATTTTAAAAACGTTTCATTTTACAAACTTTTTTTTATATAAATGTTTTACTCTACAAATTCATTTCACCGAATCCGAAGTGACCAATTGGTTCTTTGCCGAGCCGTCCCAAAGTTCACTTTTGCAAAATGACATCTTCGCAAAAGGTTACTTCCGCATGGTAACTTTCACAAACTGTCACATTTATCTATCTCTCTCTTTAGTCGTATTTCCTAAATGACTGAGGGTCGTGGTCATTATATGGAATGAAACACACACAACAACTCTCTTGGCAATATAAGTGGAGTGGTTTGCCATTGCCTTCTCCATTTCACACACTAGCTGATAATCATCAACCAGAGGGTAAGTTTCCTCACGATGTTTACCTTCACCGGAAGCAAGTGGTGGTCGATGAAAACTAACATAGGTACATGAGTCAGATTGGTATACAAACTCATGTAGCACGGGCAGGATTCGAACCTGTGAACTTTGCTTCAAATTTATAGATGGTTACATTTGTAAAATGTCACTTTCGCAAAAGGTCTTTTTGCGAAAGTGTCATTATGCGAAGGTGTTCTTTTGCAAAAGTGACATTCTGAAAATGGCATAATCAAAATCGAATCGGTGAATGTTCGTCAGTGTCAGGGCATATTGTAATGTAATGCGCACAATCGAATCTTGAAATGTTAATAAGCAGTGTGGGAGCAACTTTAAATGGCAAAACAATCGTAAGTAATGGTAAAATGTTGGATACTATTTATCTCAGCAAAACTCACGCGGGAGAAGTCGCGGGCAAACGCTAGTAATCCTATAAAGTCAATTCCAGCTTTGTAAGGAACGTTCCCAGAAACACGGGAATGTTCCCCAAAAATTGGAAACATTCCCGGGAATATTCCCCGTTTCCGGGAATATTCCCGGGAACGGAAATTTGGGAACGGCACATCACTACATGTGACGTCGTCTCCGGACGCTCTTTCTTCTGAATTAAACAAATTTTTTTCGTACTTTTGTGAAAGAAAAATTGAGGGATCAGCATTTTTGTGCAATGCTGTAAAAATGGGAAATAAGAAATCTATGAAAATAGCGAAAGAAATGACAAAACAAGAAAAATAAATCACCACGACGGAATGTTTGGGTGAGTTTGAGTATTATATTCCATTCCAATTTCAAAAATGGCGTTTATCTGGAAAGGCTATAAAACTTGTCTCACCCAGCTTGCTTGTAGCAGCTACGTAAGCGTAGAGTAATGGAAAGTACACAGAGCCTGCATGCATATAGCCTGAATAAAGTGCAACTTACATGCATTTTCATATTGTTTATGTAAATCAATGTGTTGTATATTTTATTTTTCAGCTCAAAGAAGAGATGCCAAGATTTTGGTGGTGACAAATTGAATCATTATGATTCGTCAAGCGACAAAACGAAGGCTCGTAAATCTGTTGAGTAAGTACCTTTTTATTATTATTATAGAATTGCTTTCTCATACTTTTAAAAGTGGTGACTAGTTAAAAAGTATGATGTTTTAGATTGCAAAATTATTATATTACACAAAAATTTAGATCAGAATCTCCATGTACACGATTTTAAGATAGTATATTTATTTCAGGCATTGCACCGTTAATCCTAAACTGACCGAGTTACAGACATTGGAACCAGCAGTTATAATAACATCAGAGGCTCGACACCTCAAAGGAAAATATAAGTAAACCATAAAGAGTTTTGCAATTTTTTTATTTTAAAAAAAGGTAGTTTATATATTTGTGTGTGTATTTTTTATGAAATATAGTATCTTTGCGTTTATGAGGTGTGGACTGTTACTTGAGATACTTTGCCGATCTGACTGAGTAAGGCGCTGGTGGAGTTGGAATAAAATACTTGATGAGCTTCAAAGACTAGCATCTGGCTGCGTGCTTGACCATAGTGGAGACTTCTTGGTAACTTGGAGGAGATAACTAACTGGGAACGCTAAACTTCCCGTATTATATGATCTAATTGTATGTCTCACTACGTATAGCTATGGCCGAGCAGACGTGAAATGTAGTCATATAATTGGTTAATAATTTTCACATAACATTATAATTTTACATATGTGCGATATTAAGCTTTTACATAACAGCGTTTGGAGTGAAAAGTACATATTTTGTCTCATTCGACATTTAACGGTTATTACCGTGTTGCGCTATTGTGCGCTTACATGTATTGAACATAAGGTTCATATTTTATTAACAATAAGATTATTTCGTATACATAGCAACATGTAGGATATGATTATACATTATTAACTATGGATATATGATAGTGTGTACATAACTAATGTAGGATATTATAACTTTACAAACAAAATGACTATACAAACTGATTAACTAGCCTAAGTATATTATTAAAATTATTAAAATTATTAAAATTAATCCTACATGCGACAGTCTCCCCCACGTGCGCTAGCACTACTTAACAGAGGAGCATATAACTATTAAACGTGCACTGGGACGTCGAATGGAGCCTGCGACGGTGTTGATGTCTGCTACTCGTACTTTGACTCGTCGTCCATCCGGGCCAGGGTATGTGTTCCGTCTTCCTTGAGGCCAGGTCCCTCGTGGCATCGTGTTGTCTGCCATTCCAAAAGTTGTCAGCTAGTAATTGACAGACTTTCCATGAACTGAGAGATAGTTTATGGTCATTAAAGAAACCAAAAAGGGATATGGCATTGGACCAACCAATCAGGAGATGACTGGGGGCCAGGGCTTTTATGCCCAAATAGGGGTTGACGGGAGTGAGAGGGCGCGAGTTGATGATATACTCGGCCTCTAGAAGCAAGGTGTGGAGAACCTCTTCATGTGGTGATCCTCTGCATGTACGACACCTCTTGCGTTTTTTTGGAGAAATATCGTATTACTCCCCTTGGGCCAACGATGTAGAATCTCTGCTTGAATTTGTTTATTATAGTTGCGTGGTTGCCATGGTTCATTTTCTCATGGCAGTGTTGTAGAAAACTCTTTCTTTGCGTGTAAATTAGGGATGAACGCCTTGTTTCTGTAATTGTCCCATTTTTATCGCGTACAACAGCGACCATATACAACTGAGATTTCTTATGTAATCGTTTATCAGCCTGTAGGTCTTCCATTTCTTCGTGAAATAATACATTTTGACTTCGTCTAATTAGTAGGAGCTCGGTGAGCCTAATGTGCCCCAGATTCATTTCTGTTTCTGTATTCTTTATAAGCAAATGGGCCTTGAATGCCTCGGCCGCAACCAGGACGCAAACCGTAGCCCTAACAAGCCAAATGTATTTACAAAACCTACTTACTAAAGGGAGATAATTGAATTGATTTTGATTCTTATTACTAACTGTACAAATTAATTTTAAAATCAAAGGAGTTGTGCGAGCAGTAACGAGAGTGGCCGTTTTCCCCCACTCTTCGCTCTCGCTCGCAGTGAGGAAGTATACGGTTGCGGCGTAAATCTTTTCACTCGCATCGCAAAACACGTGTACTTTCCTGTTTTCCGCAGTTTTAGTGTAATCGATCGCGTGATATTCTACGTTTTTCTTTTTAACATATGGCACAGTTGTGGGTGACGACGCGAAAATGAAACGGGTCATACGAGACTCCGTAGGCGGCGTATTTCGGTCTTTCCCCCTCCACAAAAAACGTAGACTATCACGGTGTGAATCGATTACTTTGACTTGCAAAAACATTTCGCGGATATTGACTATTAATGCATTTTTATCGAGTCGTATCTCGAGATTATAGAGGCGACGGAGAGCATGGTCCTTATTGTGGGGCAACGTTTCGTTTTCGTTGCGCCACAAGAGGCCAGCTTGGTACCTATTGACGTCGGGTAGTTTTTTACACGTTATGTCAGGAATGTCTAACGCGCGTTGTTCTGGGTCTGCCCTGGGTACCTTTTGTACAACCCCTAAAGACTCGATGTTGCAATGAGCCTTCGTTAATTCCAGATTTTCAGATTTTGAACTCACTGGGGTCATATGATTAACGAAAGCTGTGTTGGATTTAGGTGAAAAATACCGGCCATGCAATACCCAACCTAGGCGAGTTAGTGAGGCGACGGGTTGATTCTGATTTCCACTCAGAATTTGTCGCGACACAATTAAATGCCAGTTATCTTGGCCTATTAAAACGGTTGGTATGGCTTGTTCATATGAAATTTCATCTATTATTTCTTGAAGATGGACGCATTTCGCCACCATATCTCGCGGCACCTCTTGAGGAGAGATATTAAGCTGCGAGATGGTGCATGCTCTCATCTTTTCATAATTGCGACTGCAATGACCGCGAACTGAAACTTGTATGTGACACGAGTCGTAGTCTTTCATCATGTTACCACCTATGCCTGTGATAGTTAACGGCTCACCCCTTTCCCTCGGGGCTATTAAATCAGCCGTTTCCCTTTCTACGAGACTCATAGTAGAGCCCTCGTCTAACAAGGCGAAAGTACAAACGGTACCCAGGGGACCAGACATTTCGATAGGTACGACTTTAAGAAACGTGTTGACTGAATTTAAGTGATTGACATTTGTCACGTTAGCGCGCGTAATATTTACTGTTTGTTGCGTGAGCCCATGTAACAGTTTGTGGTGGCCAGCCTCACACTGGTTTACACCACAAGGTACATACTTACACTTAAAGGGCCTTTTATGGGACGCGGCTAAACACCTAAAACACAGTTTGTTATTTTTCGCGATTTCCCAACGCTTACTTACTGAGGATTTCAAAAATTCGTTGCACTTCGCTAATAAATGGGTATTGCCACATAATATGCATTTATTATCTTGCGCTAAAGGCGCTGACTGCTTCTTATTATTATGAGACGTGCCCGATTTCCTGAAATCCTTAGTTTTACTGACTTTAGCGTTGGCTTGAAACGAGGAATGTTGCGGCGTCGTATCGCACTCGTAGTCCGAGCTACTACTACTGACGTCGCGTGGTGGGGGTGGCCGGTGATCTAGTGATCGCATAGACGACCGCTCGTTATGTGCGACGTTAATATGAGCTCTACCTTTGCGATGTTGTGATTTACGCGCATAACTACTTATTTCGTTTAAAAAGGTGGCCATGGCTACTAAGCCAGGCACACTGGAGTTCGCTGCTTTATACTTACTCCACTCGTAGCGAACAATTAAATTTAATTTGTCCACTATTTTATTCACTAACTCGGGTGAATGTAAATAATTTTCCTGGCGCAGCGACTTAATGGTTGCCACCACATTGGCAACATGGCTCGCGAATGACACAATATTGCTATTGTCTTCAGATAATCGCGGCATACGTTTTGCGTTATGAATTTCAGTGAGGACTATTTCCTCAGGATCCCCGAAGTGCCTCTCTAAGGCTTCCATTATTTCGAAAGGATCTTGGACTTACATAATGGATTTCACGGCCGTGCGAGCCTCTCCTCTTAAGGCCTTACGAATTCGACTTACATTAATGACAGGGCTGAAAAATGGCGCGCTGTCTTCGAACTCGGCCCGGAACGCTATCCACTCTGTAATATTGCCATCGAAGTGAGGCAGTTCGGGGATCGACCTGTGAATTACAGGCGTCGCGACGTCGTTAGTATATGTGCGGGCGTTACGATCGCGCCTACCACTAGGACCCGGGTCCTCGTTGGTGTGTTTAATGGCTGGTCTCGAAACCTGCTGATTAGTGTGCACGGTGCTCCATAGTTTGTGTGATAAAGTAAAAATGAAGCTTGCAGTCGCGCCCATGTACCCAAGGGTCCTCGACATTTTCGTGTTGTTTACTCGGATAAAATTGAGGTAATTATTTCACTTTGTTTTTTCTGCACAATAATTCATGTTATTTATTTTCAAATACTATGTATTGATAGTCATCTTAGTGATTTTATGCAGCACAATAATAATATTATATGCCTATTGTTGTAGAAATGGCAAACAGACCAACCTCACACCAAATGGAAGCCTTAGTGGAATTCCTGGAGCGAAATCCAGGAATAGCACGAGGCCTCCTACGGACGCAGCAGGCTAAAGTGGAAACAAGACGGAAGTGGCAGGAGTTTGCTACTACCACAAATGCCTTGGGTGGGGTAATAAAAGATGGGCAGGCTTGGGCCAAGGTAAGCGAGCAATAAAATACATATTTTAGCAATGTTAATCTTTAATACCTATTAATAATTAAATCACAATAATTTGCTTTCCATGGCTTAGTACTGGGCTGAAAAGAAGTCTGCCCTGAAGAAGCTCTGCCAGCAAAGGGCCCAGTCAATGAGGCGCACAGGGGGTGGCTTTGACATACTGCCCGAGCTGTCGCTACTTGAGCAGAGGTTGGTGGCAGTCAGACTCCTTTGCCACAGGCAGTAGGGGGCTAGCTGTAGACCCCTTTCCACAAAGTAATGTAAGTATATTAATCAATATTCATTCTGCACTCTAATACGATCAATATTGCTATTGAGTTATTAAAGTGGACATTCATTGTTCTTGCAGTTGCAGCCTAGTCCCTCAATTCTGGAGCAACCATCGACGTTACAGGCTGCTGAAGACATTGAAATGTACTTGTTCTTGAAACACAAGAAATTCAAATAGAGCAAGTACAAAATCCATTGTCTCCTGTAATGGAGGCAGGGCTGCGGCGGTAGAGGACAGCGAGCAGCAAGGTGGTGCAAGTTTTGTGCAGTCTGGTAAGCATTGTATTAATAATAATACCCTTACTGGCCATTTACGATATAAAAACGTATCCATGAGCAAAGACAAGACTAAAATATTGTCCATTATTTTTTTCAGCAAGTCGCCGAGCACCTCGCCTTGGTCAACAAAGTCGTCAGAGTCGCCGTGTTTCATTTTTTAGACACACAAGTCCGGCGCTTTGAGGAGATCGAGTCGAGGCGTGTCGAAGCAGAGACGCAGACTGCACAAGCCTTGAGCCAAATTGCTGCTGCTGTAATGGAGATGGTCCGGCTTCTCTCAGTTTATCTAGAAGGAGAGAGACGGACCATTCCATTAATTAATTTATAATTTAAATATAGGTACATAATGTTAGAAATAAATTATAATTATTAAATGTATGTATTAGTAATTATTAGGTATTAATTTAAATAATATAAATTTTACAAATTAAAAGGTTTTTATTTAAAAATTTAGGAATATAGTTTGTGTTGTTGTCTTGATAGAGTCAGAGTGATATGCATCCATGTTGTGTCTTCAGTCGATTGCATGTAAGCTTAGGGTTCCCAACATAATCTATTGACGGGCACGTGCTGCCCACAATTGTTGAACAAGATTTGCTCTTGCCTCAATTCCTCTTTGGAGGTCTACAGAAGTTCCACCTCTCTCATGCGGTGCAGATTCTAGGTTCACCTAGAAAAAAAATAGGTGAAAATTCTGTCAACACAAGGCCTAGAGCTGGATTTCAATCCAGCTCTAGGCCTTGTGTTGACAGAATTTTCACCTTCTCTCAAAAAAAAAATAAATGTGCCCTGTTACACTTATTATGGAGCACACAGCAAGCATTTATTATTTTTGCTGCAACATCAGGGTGATAATGCAATACTCTATGCCCTAACAAACACCTCCACCGATTTTTTAGCACACCAAAACCTTTCTTCATTTTCAGCAGGACGTACTATGGCCACATGTGTCCCATCTATACATCCTATCACTCCAGGGATGCCAAATCTTTCATAAAATCTGGAAACAACTGATTCTCAACACACATTTTGAGCAAAAAATAATAAACAATAATTTAATTTAAATGCACTATAAAAACCTTCTTTTTAACACTATCCCGTTCGTGTTGGGTTTGGGGAAATTTTATGTATTTTTGTAGGATCCCGGGCTGTTTAATGCTGCTGTCACATCACTTATGGCTCGGGATACAGACTGTTGTGACATGGGAGTACCTAGTGAAGTTCCCACTAGACGTTGGTAGCTGCCAGTCGCAAAGAAAGATAGCGCTAGTAGTATCTGTAAACCAATGAAACACTTCTTAGTTTGGCAAACTTGCGTGTTTTATTATTGTGAACAACACAAAATTACAACAAAATTACCTTGTATTTCGTATTGATATCACTTTTTCTTTTAGGATGTGGCATCAAGGGTTCTAGTTCTTTACACAATTCTTCGTAAAAAGCCTTGGTAACTCGATAGTTCGCCTTAAATTCGTTATCGCTCATAGCGAGGGCTTTATCGGCGTACCGGGCAATCCGACGCAAATTACGCGTTTCTCGTAGGTCCTTCCTATAAGCTTCCCTAAGAATAACAGTTTGCAACACCAAACGGCACTTTTTTTGTAAAAAATAAAAAGGACTCAATCCTAACAAAGTAACTCTTTAGCTATTGTGCCAATATACAATAATAACACAATCTCAACGCAATAAGCAGCTGTCAAAATGGCTTCAAGAGTTCCGTTTCACAACTTCGAAACGCAATCTCAATGACATTTAGTTCACTCAATTTCCACGCAATTTAATTCCAATGTGGCGCTACTATCGAGTTCAAGAGTGCCATTTGATGTTTATTGGATTGACATTGGACTTGGATATTGGAATTGTGATTCGAGAGTAAGCCTGCTGTTCATTTTTAAGCGCACGTGGGGTCCCTTTTTTTTTTTTTTTTTGATTCGCAGGGGGAAATGCTATTTGCGCACTGAGTGTGGGACTCCTGGGCCGCAAGTCGGCCCAGGCTACCCACTAAAACCCCCTGCGGATGCCATCGGCCGCTTTGCAGGGAGGCGCCTCGGATCTGACTAACACAAGGCGCCTCAGCGACTGGCCGGTCTCTTATCAGAGACCGGGCTCACCATTTTCAGGGGCCCTCCGACACCTGGAAAGCCCCTGCCGCCGGGTGGGACCTATTTATTGTCCCACCATTTACGGGGGTGCTTCGAGGCGCGCTAGGTAGCGCCTCCGCCGCACCCCCCTCCTCTTCCTCCGGATCGGGTCCGCGAGGGGGTGGTCCTCGCGGTCCCTTTCATCGGCCTCCCTCTGCGACATGATAGTCTCGCAGAAGGAGGCCATTGCCTCCCAAGCTCCGTCGCTCCCCAGCATCGCATTGACGACGCTCGGGAGCGACAGGTCCATCCCGCCGAGCGCAGCTGCCAAGTCGTGGCGCTGCTGGCTCCACCTGGGACACTGCTCTAGAACGTGTTGGGCAGTGTCCTGAGCCTCGCCACAATCGTGGCAGACTGGCTCGGCCTCCTCCGGGCCACGCGGTGCAGGTACTCACCGAAGCAGCCATGCCCGGTGAGCACCTGCGTCATACGGAAGGTGAGAGGTTTTCGCCGTCTCAGCATCCACCTTTCCAGGACGCGGCGCAGGGCTCCCACTGTGCGCACACCGTACGCTGCCTGCGCCAGGTCCCCCTCCCACCTCCGCACGAGTTCCGTCTGCCCTCGCAGGCGGACCCGCCGGATGGCCTCCGGCGAGGGGCGCTCGCCGATTTCCCTCATGTTCGCCACAAAGTGGTAAACTTCGGCGAGCACCTCCGCCACCAATTCCCACGGCGGATCGCCCGCGAGGGCTGTGGCCGCGGCAAACGACACCGTACGGTACCCCCGTATCACCCTCACCGCGATCACCCTCTGCGCCTGCCGCAGCTACGTGGTGGTCCCTAACCAATTTACCTTAATACTACCTAACCCTAAATTTATCACTGCACTACAAAAGTCTTTTTACTCAATTGGTGTACTCGGCGAAGGGATGCTAAGCTTTCGCTCCAACAATCCCCTGTGGCTCGTGGAAGGGTTGCCGTGAGGCGATTTTGTAGGCGGGTTGCCTATACCACGAGTAGCAAGCGTTAGCTCAAACTGACTCGGGCCAGATACCACGGAGAACGAGCGTGTGATGCTCAACTTTCTCCGGGCCTTATACCACGAATAGCGAACAGCTGTTCAAGCTATTTGAGGCTAGATACCACAGGGTAGCGAGCTTAGCGTGCTCAAGCTGCCCTGGGCTGAATACCGACGTAATACAGCTAAAGCTGTCGGCCAGGGTTTTAAACCTGGCGTTTTTTCTTGATTATCCGGCTCGAAGGACAATATGAGGTGTGGACTGTTACTTGAGATACTTTGCCGATCTGACTGAGTAAGGCGCTGGTGGAGTTGGAATAAAATACTTGATGAGCTTCAAAGACTAGCATCTGGCTGCGTGCTTGACCATAGTGGAGACTTCTTGGTAACTTGGAGGAGATAACTAACTGGGAACGCTAAACTTCCCGTATTATATGATCTAATTGTATGTCTCACTACGTATAGCTATGGCCGAGCAGACGTGAAATGTAGTCATATAATTGGTTAATAATTTTCACATAACATTATAATTTTACATATGTGCGATATTAAGCTTTTACATAACAGCGTTTGGAGTGAAAAGTACATATTTTGTCTCATTCGACATTTAACGGTTATTACCGTGTTGCGCTATTGTGCGCTTACATGTATTGAACATAAGGTTCATATTTTATTAACAATAAGATTATTTCGTATACATAGCAAAATGTAGGATATGATTATACATTATTAACTATGGATATATGATAGTGTGTACATAACTAATGTAGGATATTATAACTTTACAAACAAAATGACTATACAAACTGATTAACTAGCCTAAGTATATTATTAAAATTATTAAAATTAATCCTACATGCGACAGCGTTGGTTCAGTATCCCTTAAAATAAGTATTTAGAACTTACTTTGGGACTAGAATCTGTGTGATTTGACAGTATATAATAATTTTTTTATTAACTGTGTCATTAGGGCCCTTCAAAGTATTTTTATGTTATTTTTATGAATGATGTTATCATAAATGTTGATTATTAAATTTTGAAAAATTTATATAGTCCTGGCAGCTGAAAGCTAAAGCACTGAAATATTTACCATTCTACGCTCTTACTGTTTTGCTCTTCAAACATTGTACGCTTAAAAGAGCAAAATAGTAAATTTTGCTCTTTTACCATTTTGCGACCGGTAATCATTTTGCGCTTTTAACATTATGCGCCTAAACACCCCCCAGCTATAGTGTAGCAATGGCTTATATGTATAGGCACTGTCTAGTCTAGCCTAGCACAGTCTAGCCATAAAAATTGTTGTGTATATTTTATAAAAAATAAAAATAAATGAACCATCTTAAACGAATTGTTTTTTTAACCCTTACGATATCGCCGAATAGCTGCTAAAAACGCAAATGGTCTCTTTCGCAAAATGTCGCATTAGGGACTTTAGATTTTTATAAGAACAACATAAGTTATTTACATACAGTAAACAAAAACCCTAAATGTGATAATGTTGGTTGGTACTTAAATTTACTTCATATATATATTTTGCATAAGTGACATTCCACAAAGACATATGATTTTTACGGGGGAAATTTTGTGTAAGAGACCTTGGAGACCGTTTGCGACTTAGCCCAATAGGCACTTTATGAAATCCAATACAATATGTACTTTATGAAAATTCATAGCATAAAATGCAGGGAAATAAAACCAAAACCTCTGAAAGTGTTTATTTTTATTTAGATTATTATGTCTTGATTTATAGTCGTGACATGTTTGTAAACTACAGGTGAAATAAATAAATAATATTATTATTTAAATATTTATCTGAATTTAATTACCCAATTAATTTGATATTAGCTATCTGGGGCTGCGCATAAGCAAGCACATTCCTTGCGACCGTCGCGTTCCGCTGCTCACCACGCCTCGCCACCGCTACCGAGTGTGGCAAGCGTTGACGTCAGCGCACACTAGGTGGCGCTAAAATCGTGGTTTAGCGTCAGCTAAACCACGATTTTAGCGTTGTTTTATTCACATGACATGAGACATGTTCGTATTATTTTTTCAATTTTTTTCTTACTAGCGCTCCGCCCTGTCTTCGCTCGAGAGGTACATACATAAATTGTAGCTTATTGGCAAAATATTTTAAAAAATTAGTTCGGATGGGATTTTAAAAATTTATTAGTTGTGTATGGCAAAATAGATATTATTTTCACCCATTGCACCCCAAATGCAAGTATACTGGAGCCATCAACGATCTCATCTCTGCGTTATGCATACGCTGTACCGGTGTGCCGGTGCAGGTGTACGCGTGGACTATTCTAATTGGTTAATGAGTTCCGCGGGATCCGCCCACTATGTCTATGTGTGTCTAAAAGGGGTATTAGACCTTCCTGAATTTAGGCTCCGATATTCAGTGGCTTCTGAATTCAGAGAAGTCTAATCGCATTTAGGAAGCTAGCATCCGATTTAGCCTCCGTTATCAGGAAAGAACGCCTTCCGACGTATCGGATCCTAAATCAGTCACCGTTCATCTGCCGTCGCGCACGCACGTTTTGTTGGTTAGCTGCGTGTGTGTTTACGTACGCAAAATGGCAGAAAGAGAGATTCTTAATTATATAATTTTAGTTTTATACAAGGACATACCTTTGGGACAAGCGTGACCAAAATTATATATTTACATAAATATTAGAAACTAGCTTTTTCCCACGGGAACAGTGCTCTTTCCGGGATGAAAGGTACCCTATGTCCTTCTCGGTACCTCTAACTATGTGTACCTATGCGAAATTTCATTCAGAAAGATTGGTTCAGTAGATAAATCGTGAAGAGGTAACAAACAAATAAACAAACTCACTTTCGCATTTATAATTTTAGTTAGGTTAGGATTAGGATGAAGGATTCAATGTATTATTAGGTGTAGGTATATAATTTTTTTTATCAAAATGCAACATTAAATCCTTAAAAATATTTCGATTAAGTTGGAGCCATTTTGTTTTAAATGCGCGCAGCGCGGCGCGACACGTCTGTCTCGTAGCGCTCGTCCTTGGCAACTGATTCAAAGCTCTCTGAATCAGTGAATGTGTGATCAGGAGCATCGGCCACTGAATTCAGAGGCCGATATCGGACACTTTTTATCGGACCCTAAATTCAGGAAGGTCTAATACCCCTTTAAGGTGTCTTTGGTTGTGTGCTCGTTAATCGTTTTGAAGTTGAGCTAGGACCTGTGGCAGGAGGCGGCAAGGTCAACCACGGATGCGCTGGTGCGACGAATTGAACAAATTTAATATGTGGTGGCTAGAGATGGGCGCTTGGATAAATTTCCGGAAGGTAAAAATGGGAAAGAATGGGTAGAATTGGTAAAAATTAATTTTTACCCATTTATACCCGATATTTTTTATTTATACCGGGAAGAAATTAAAATGAAAGTAAATTATCCTTATTTTCTTTATACTGATAAAATAATAATCCATACTAATATTATAAATGCGAAAGTTTGGATGTGAGTTTGTGAGTTTGTGAGGATGTTTGTTACTCAATCACGCAAAATCTACTGGACGGATTTCGATGAAATTTGGTACAGAGGTAGATAATGACCTGGAATAGCACATAGGCTACTTTTTATCCCGGGAAAAAGCACTGTTCCCGTGGGAAATTCAGGCGGGCGAAGCCGCGGGCAAAAGCTAGTTAAAGTATAAATATTAGGTGTGTTTTGATTATAAGGAAGATAAATAACTAGTTGTTTTCGAAACATAATATAAAAAAACATAAACAACAGATTTAAAATCATATGTATTCAAATAATATTTTGAAAATAATGATGCATTTTTAGTATATGGCTGTTTAAAGTAGAATTAACAAAAAAATCAAAACATCTTCAGTTGTATTATAGACTAACTTTTGCCCGCAGCTTCGCCCGCGTGAATTTCCTTCGGGAACAGTGCTTTTTCCCGGGATGAAAAGTATCCTATGTCCTTCTCAGTACTTCTAACTATGTGTATGTGAAATAGGAAGATTGGTTGAGTAGATAAAGCGTGAAGAGGTAACAAACAAACTCACTTTCACATTTATAATATTAGTTAGGATTTGGAGGTAACTTCGCAATATTTTTCTATCGAGAAAATTTTATGCAAGCGTGTTTTTGAGAGAGTTAGTAATTAAGTTCCATAACGACCGGTCCTGCGCTGCCCGCATCCGGTCGTTATGGAAATCCTTGGGGGAGACCTTTGTCCAGCAGTGGACGTCTTTCCTCTGACAGAGAGAGAGAGAGTGTAATTAAGTTGGCTGACATTCGTGTAAGGCGGGCCTTACGATTCGATGATCGCCTAGCCGTTCAATAGAATTCCGGCATTTGGCAAACTTGTTCGTCGCCCCGGCATAACATTTATCGTCTAAAACCAGTTGGCTGCGAATGAGTCAGAATAAAGATACCTATATCTTGTCAGGTCTTTTTGTAACCAAAACGTAAATTGTACACTTTATAAGTACGTTTTTACACAGTACTTAATTTAAAAACTAAATATGTGCTTATTTCATAATAAATCTTAACGATATATTGTAAAACTAGCTGTCGCCCGCGGCTTCGCCCGCGTGAGTTTCGCTTAGATGAAAAATCTCTCTTGGAGCTTTTCATCAGATGTTCCAGATCTTCAATTTTTATAAGTCAGCAGAAAATGCTCATCAGGTTGAACGATTTTTGCTAAGGCGCCATTTCCATATATGTTATAGTTTAGCTGGTCTCTTGGAGCTTTTCATCAGATGTTCCAGATCTTCAATTTTTATACGTCGGCAGAAAATGCTCATCAGGTTGAACGATTTTTGTTAAGGCACCATTTCCATATTACTTATAGTTTAGCTGTTCCGTTATGGTTCTTCATCAGGTGTTCCAGTTTTCAAAATGAATTATAGCCTATATGTTGCCCAGGCTTAATAGCTATACAACAAAAAAGTTTCATTCAAATCCGTCCAGTAGTTTTTGCGTGAAACGCGTACATACATACAGACAGACAGACAGACAAGAAATTCCAAAAAAATTTTTTTGCTTTCTATTGTTCTTTTTAGGTCTCCCTCTATCCATTTCAGTTAAAAATATTAAATGTACAGACAAAATATTTTTACTGTTTTATTATATGTATAGATATCGTAATTACAAACATTTTAATTGATTTTAATTTTTACCCGGTATAAATTAAAAATTCCTGGGAAAATATGGGTATAAATGGATAAATTTCCGAGTCTCGGAAATTTATCGGGTAAATGCCCATCTCTAGTGGTGGCGCGATATAGCCTAGATCGAGAGTCTTGGAAGTTGGAAGAAGGAGAGAGAGACCTTTGCCCAGTACTGGGACATTGATGGCTATTAAATAAAGGGTTGTTATTTAACGGGTTAGTTGGGGTTAGCATATTATTCATGATTTGGTTAGCAGAAAAAGTATTGTGGCAACTGCCACAATACTTTTTCTGATAAAAATATATGATTGGTGAGCAGACCATGGCTAGCAAACAATATCAAATCAATCGGCAATTTTTTACATTCCGGACGGCTGTAAGTTTTTTTGAACAGCATAATAATCAGAATAATAATTATATAAGCTGCAATGAGTGACGCTTGTTTAATACAATTTTGATAAGCACTTAGAGGGTAAGCAACTAATCTAATTATGTGCAGCATATAAAAATAGCATACGCAAAATGGGCGCATTCCTTACAAAATTAAAGGGTATTCATCTTAATGGTATTTCTTTAAAAAAAAATGACCTGAACTGAACCTAACTTCTTTTCTGCCTTCAAAGTCTTTCCGGGTGGTCATACAAAAAAATAACCTGAACCTAACTACTTTTCTGCCCTCAAAGTCTTTCCAGGTGGTCATAAAAAAAATAACCTGAACCAACTTCTTTTCTGCCTTCAAGTCTTTCCGGATGGTCATAAAATAATAACCTGAACTTAACTTCTTTTCTGCCCTCAATGTCTTTCCGGCTGGTCGTAAAAAAAAATTACCGGAACCCTTCTGCCGCAGGATACTAAAGTCAACCCGACTTTTCAATAAAAATGCAAGCCAACTAGGTATTCTGCTAACCATGCTTTTAATATGCATACTGATATACCGATCAAATAAACTGCTAACCAGACAAGTATTTTTTGCTGACCAATCGTGAATTCTGCTGATCAAGTAGTTATTTTGCGGATAGGCTGTTTATTTGGCGAACACATATTATTTTAAGCTGACTATTTATGATTTAATTACTGATCATAATCCAGAATATTTGCGAAACAAGGATTGCCGATTGTTTATTTTTGTTGCATACAAAATCTTTAAATGCTGACCAAATGATTAAAATGCTAAATTTTTGCGGCTAACCTTTTAATTACTTCTCTTAAATAAATAAATAAATTGTGCCGGGTATTGTACCTGGTTCTATTTTTTGTCCAATAGAGCTTTTAGGATAATATTCCTCTCTTTTTGAATATCATTGGAGTCTTGCATGGCTTGAATCAGCTTGTCAAACTTGTCTCCACTGTGTCGGTCTTGCATGTCTCTCATCACTTTTCTTATTTCTGACATAGTGTGGCTGTCTACATCCCCACTGATCCCATCCCCAGTTTTATTAAAGCGTTCCTCTAAACAGCCTTCATATATTTTTTCAAAGTAGGAATAATATGGCCATTTATTACACTTCCCATTTTGCGCTTTTTGTTCACGCAATCTGATGTATGTTTGCTTCAGATTTCTAAATTTTCGATCACATTCTTCTGCTGTCAACCCCAGTTTTGGGCTTATGAGCCTCCAAAAGTGCTTCCGTTTTCTCATAGGATATTTAAACTTTTCTATATTATCAATTATGAACTTTAACATCTGTACCACATAATCTTCATCTTGTAACCTGTTAAATGGTGCACCATATCTATTCACTCTCATATTGTTGTATAATGTTTCAAAATCTTTATAGTATTTCCATTTGGTTACAGGTCTGCCTGTATCTGCTCTCATTTTAAGGCGAACATAAGTCTGCTTTAGGTTTCGGAATTTTCTGTCACATTCATTAGCTTTCTTCCCAACAATTGCACCAATTTCCTTCCATAGTTCCTTTTTACGGAAGCTAGGGCTTCTAAATTTATATGCTATTTGAGAGTAGGCATCGATTAGCTGTTTGATCTTGTTACTATCCCAGGGATATATGCAAGGATCATAATCATAGAAAATTCTCTCAAAGTACTGGATATACGGCCATTTAATTTGCTGCCCAGTATTCCTTTTCTTGTCTAACCAGGCAAAATACCTTCTCTTTAGGTTTTTGAACTTTTGGTAACAATTATATTCACTTGTATTCAATGCTGATGCTATTTCTTTCCAAATATCTCTTTGCATGCAATCTCTGTCCCGAAACCTATGGAGATTTTCTATATAGAGCGCAAGCAGCTTCCGTATCTTCTTGTCTTCCCAGGGCACTAGGGCTGAGGGGGATAATGTTTTGCAATCTTTGAAAACTTCATCGCAAATATTATAGTGGATCCACTTTATATTTTCACCAGACCTTCTTTTCTTAAGCATTCTAACATAAGTGCGTCTCAAACTTTTGTACTTTTTTATGCATTCTGATTCATTGATACCTACTATAACAGCGACCTGGTCCCACATAGTTTTGTCCTTGTTGTTGGTGTCTTTGAATCGATCATCTCTCCACAAGGAGAGCAGCAGTTGGACTTTGTTTCTATCCCAGAAGTTATCAATATCAACGGTACCTGGAGTCTCTGCTGGCTCTATTATTTCAGGCTTCTGTACTTGTAAGTACTGGTGGTTATCGCCTGTGTCAACAATGTACCTGGTTTCATGTCCTGCAACTGTAATAGAGGCGTAAATTGCAATACTTTCTTTTTATCTGGTACATTGTTCTAATCAGTGCTTAGAGCATTTGCCATGCTTAATTTAAATACAAATATTCAGTTTGAAGTGCAGATGTACAATATTTTGAAAATAGCACTTGATGGACACCACATCACACCTCTGTTGTCCTAGTAATAATAATAGAATTGGACACTGACTTATTGGTATAGAGACGAAACCGATGAACGTAGAAACTTGAAATTTTGCAGAGGTTCAGCAAAGCCGTAGGCAAAAGCTAGAAATCTTTACAAGATTTATTATTTGAATATACTTACTTTGAGGATTCTGTATGACATTATTCGCACTAAATATTACATTGCTCTGGTCCTCACGAACAACGAACCAGTAACTTTGGTTCTGAGGATTATTCAAGTCCATATTCAAGTACAATTTATAATGTGTGTGTGGAATACAAATCCAGTTATTTCCTTCTATTGCTTTGCAGTTAATACGTCAGCAATGTCTCCCTCTATTAGAATTTGAAATTAAATAATTAATTAATTTACCTAGGTAGGTATTTCAAAACAATGCAATCAAATGCAAATAATGCAATAAAATGCAAATAAATAAAGGTAGAAACATACTAGGCCCACGTCAAAGAGTATATAATCACTACGCCCACGTACGCAACGCACGCTACGCATTATGAAATCTGAACTCTTGATTTTGTATGGAACTATGGAAACCAAATGGAAACAGTTGAATCAGAAACATACTTATCATACGCGACGCTACACACGCAACGTAAGACGACGTAAGATCTGTCGATCCAGATCGGCGTGGGAAGGTGGAGGGGATAATCATATGCCATCACACCAGTGTTGTCAACTTAGTGGATTTTCCTCTAAAACTGGTGGTTTGGACCCCCTTTTTGTGGGGGAAATATTGCGTTTAGTGGCTGGTGGTTTAGTGGGATAGAATTTTTCCTTTTTTTTTCATATTTTACGGGGATTTCCCGTAAAATATGTTTATAGCAGTTTTCTGTCAGGTGAATCGGGGATTTCTAGCAAAATATTTTTTATATTCTAAACTTTCTCCTTTCTCAAATTGGTCTTATTCACTGTCTGAAATTTGTTCGCGAGGGATAGGTCACTTAATGAAAAATATGCCGAAATGAATATGGCTACGTTTTTCATATATCCCTGCTTATTTTCTTTCATATTAACACTAAAAAAGATTTAGTGACAAATTTAGTGGCTTTTTAACTTTGGTGGTTTTTGGTTAGTGGTTTTCTGGTAGTTTTAGAAGTCGAATCTGGTGGACAGCTCGTTCACCTGTTGGCAACACTGCATCACACGCGTAGACCCAGTGTGTTTCTAGGAACTTACGTTCGCAGCGCGTCAGTCATGAATTGATGTTTGTTGCGTTGGGATGTGTATAACAACAAGCTAATTATTTGAATTATTAAAACAATAAAAAACACCACAGACAACTACAACAAAAAGTACATAAAACATATGATATGAGTTATATTCATTTTTGAAGTCGCCTTTTAAAGCCCTTCATTTTGGTATCCCACTCGATAAGATTGAATAAATTTTATCATAACCTATGTCACTTGGAGGAATTCAAGGCATTCTTAAAATACCTCATACATACAAACATACATACATGAAACCTGAAAACATAACACTCCTATTTGGTCAACCGTGTAAAAATGGGAGACTAACACGGAAATATGAATAAGAGTGGAAGTGTTAAGTAGGCGTGGCGCGGTCGCCACAAGTAAGCAATGCATTGCTAACAAACACGGCTCGTCATTCTAGTTGTGTTCTGACTTCGCGCTGAGTAGTTTGTTCGTGACATTGAATTCTCGTCGAAATTCCCTCGTCAAAATGCCATTTTGTTCTATTTTAGAGTGCAAAAATAACAGCAGCTAAATTAATCTTAAAAATGGAGGTGTTTCGTACCACAGGTGAGTAATATTTCGTTTGTTTTCTTTAAAATAAAAGTTCAATAATGATAATAAAAACTTTAAAATATTATTTGTTAAAAGTTACCTTAATGTCATTTATATAAGGTCGATTTTGTCATTAACGCGTGCTCCTCTGTTCTTCCCGAAACGTCTATGCTACTCGATTAGTGATGTACCTAGTAAGGTAATGTTTTGGATTTTATCGATATATTTTGTTTACATTGTATGAAATATTAATTTTAAGGTTTCCCAAAGATCCTGATTTTAAAGAAAAATGGATAGATGCAACTGGCAGAGTTGTTTGGATGCACGGAAATATGAATAAGAGTGGAAGTGTTACTTGATAAAATTAGTAAGTGAACCGTGGTCGCCAAACTCACACATTTAAGTTATAAATCATACACTACACTACAGATGAACAATGAGCTTTATTGGTCATTTTTATCTTATCAAAGTGTATTAAGTCAATGCGACTATATCGGACAAACAAGTACCTTAAGTCTTCGACATATGGCTTAATTTGTACTGTACAAGAACGTACATAAGACGTTTTAAAGTCCAACGTCGACTGAAGAAAAAATTCCGCCACTCGACAATAGATGGCGTTTCAAAACTTTTGAGCAACTATGACCCATAAATCAAAGAGAATAGGGTTTAAATTAGCGTCAAATGAAAGTATTCCTAGTGCTACTCGATTAGTGCAGTAGCGGATTGATTATTGCAACACAATATCGATATCGATAGATCAAATTTTCATACAAACTCAGAATAATAAAATAGATTTTCTTTCTTCTATATTGTTTCGCGGATTTATAGTGTTATTATTTTAATCAAAAATTAACGTAATATTTTGTTATAAAAAAAAGTGTGTCGAAATCAAGAAATTATTTTCCTCGAAATGCTCGGAACATATAGTACTAAATTAGTTGTCATCCAAACAACTCTGCCAGTTGCATCTATCCATTTTTCTTTAAAATCAGGATCTTTGGGAAACCTTAAAATTCATATTTCATACAATGTAAACAAAATATATCGATAAAATCCAAAACATTACCTTACTAGGTACATCACTTATCGAGTAGCATAGACGTTTCGGGAAGAACAGAGGAGCACGCGTTAATGACAAAATCGACCTTATATAAATGACATTAAGGTAACTTTTAACAAATAATATTTTAAAGTTTTTATTATCATTATTGAACTTTTATTTTAAAGAAAACAAACGAAATATTACTCCCCTGTGGTACGAAACACCTCCATTTTTAAGATTAATTTAGCTACTGTTATTTTTGCACTCTAAAATAGAACAAAATGGCATTTTGACGAGGGAATTTCGACGAGAATTCAATGTCACGAACAAACTACTCAGCGCGAAGTCAGAACACAACTAGAATGACGAGCCGTGTTTGTTAGCAATGCATTGCTTACTTGTGGCGACCGCGCCACGCCTACTTAACACTTCCACTCTTATTCATATTTCCGTGTTTCTGGCATATTTTCCTTGCCCTGAAATAAAATTCAATGTCAGTATTTTTATAAAATGTGCAAAACCTTTGATTTGTTTATATTTTGAAATAAGTTTCACTGAAAAGACATCAAAGTGGCGGCCAATAGACGGATCCGCTTTGCCATTTTTAATGAGGAATATAGCGGGACACCAGCGCCCTCCTTGGAGCATGCGAGGAGTAGTGCCAATTCTTTGTAATGTATAGTAATCATTATCTGTATTATCTATGGGCGCGCGCTCGTTCGTGCATTCCCGGTTCCCGAAGGAACCCGAATCGAATCCTGACACGTAGCGACACGCCCTTCGCTCTCGTACGTTGACAGCCAAAGTGAACGGATGTCATGCGCCGGTCGAGCTGGTACCGCTACCATTTTGTATTTCATATCTTTTGTGTTATTATTCCGTGACAAATGTACCTTGTATAGTAAAGTGTCGAATAAACATCGTAAGTGAAGCTGCGCCTGTTTCATTCCACGTCGTCCTTTTCGGAGCTAGCCAAACCCACGCTAAAGGAATTAAATTTTATTAGAAAGGATTTTTTTACTCTTCAAAGTTCAGCCAACATTATTACATATGAACATTTTAATCTTCAAGAAAGAATTCCTGAGATTTTTATAGAATAGGTACTTTTGTATATTTGCCTTGATTCGGCCCAGCCATAGTAAACAAAACTGGATCTGTCAAATGATCTATGCTATTTACGAAATTATTAAATTACTTGTAGTATTTCTTATGAAATGGTAAAATTAATACACTACTTTATAAAATAAATAATGATATTGCTGATAAATAGCATTCAAAAGTCTAATAATGGTTATTGTTTCAAAAATAACACGAAATTGTATATTATTGTTGAATAAGGGTTTATGTTTGAGTCTATGGTACGGGGGTCGGAGGTATTGTCAGGGGATTTGATGGATGATGGATTTCTATTAATAAAATATCTTATGTGCTTTCTATCCAGTGGTTTGTATTTAAACATGGTGGCAGCGGTGATTTAAATAATTATTTAAATTAAAATAACTAGGTAGGTAATGTTTTAATTTTTTTTAAATTGAAAGAACAGAAAAACATACAAAGATGGTTAAAAAGGCCATTAGATTGCCTAATGAATTTAGTTTCGATGGAGATTGGGAAGCATGGCTTTGCCGTTTTGAAAGATATTTGGCAATATCAAATTTCAAAAAGAAGGATGATGAGGAGAAAATAAATTTGTTATTATATGCGTTGGGGGAAAAGGCGGAGCAGTTGATAAAACAACTGAAGATCGAGGGAAAAAAACGGTACGACGAAGTGGTAGCTGCGTTGAATGAATATTTTAAGCCTAAAAAAAATGTTGTATATGAGAGGGCCAGATTTAATTCCAGGAAGCAAAAGGAAGGAGAAAATATTTCAGATTTTGTCAGAGAGTTGCATATTTTGGCGGAGAGTTGTGAATATGCAGAGTTGAAGGAGGAATTGATTAGAGATCGGCTTATAATATTGTGGCCTGTGGTGTGGCCCTAGAATAGCACCAACCCATCTCTTCCCGTGGGTGTCGTAAGAGGCGACTAAGGGATTTAAAACACCGGAGGATGGGCAGCAGCATCCTTCCGCGTACTATGCCATCACACTGCGATCGCCAACCCGCCTGCCAAGCGTGGCGATTACGGCAAAACCCCCCATGGATAAAATCCTTGGGGGAGGCCTTTGTCCAGCAGTGGACGTCATTAGGCTGAGAGAGAGAGATGGCTAGACAGGCAGAGCAGCAACAAGATTTTATTGAAGAAGGAAAGAAAGAGTGGGAAGTTAATAGATTAAATAAAACAAAGTCCGTTGATAAAAAATGTTGGTGGTGTGGAAGCTGGGGCATACATACCAAGGAGAAATGCCCAGCAGCGAAGCAGCAATGTTTTAGATGTAAAAGATATGGACATTTTTCAAGATGTTGCGGCAATAAAGATTTTCTGAAGATTAATAATATTAAGGTTGGAGATGATTTTCAGATTAACGTTGACACTCAAATGGGAGGAGAAAATAAGGTAGTCAAATTTTTAATTGACACTGGTGCAGACTTGGTAGCTATTCCAGAATCTATGTTAGTTAAGGGATTAAAAATATGGTCATGTGATGATGTGATTAGGGGTCCAGATGGGCAGGCTTTAAAAGTCAAAGGTTATATATATGTACAACTTAGGTATTTAAATGGGTTGTATAGTGGAAAAGCGTATAGTATATAATTGAGAATTTGAAGTGTCCTATTTTAGGGAGACCAGCAATACAAAAGATGAATATTTTAAATTTGTGTAGTACATTTAAAGATTGTGGGTCTGGTATTATTTGTAGTCAACAAATAGAAAAGGAATTTCCAGGAATATTTGATAGTTTGGGAACTTTTAAGGGCACATTTTCAATAAAACTAGTAGATAATCCGGAGCCTTATATACAGACTGTACCTAGGGTTGTTCCCATACCATTATTGGAAAAAGTAAAAAAAGAATTAATTAAGATGGAAAGTTTAGGAGTTATTAGCAAAGTAGAAGAACCAACAATGTTTGTATCTCCTGTAGTAGTGGTTCCCAAAGAAAATGGGGATGTTAGGATTTGTGGGGATTATACTGCAGTAAATAAAAGTATTGTTCGACCAATATTTCCTATACTGAGGGTAGAGACAACTTTAGGAAGATTAAGAGGATCAAAAATATTTTCAAAAATCGACGCTACTTCAGGATTTTATCAAATTGTTCTCAGTGAGGATTCTAAGAAGCTTACAACAATTTTGACACCTTTTGGTAGGTATATGTACAATCGTTTACCCATGGGTCTTAATTGCGCACCTGAATATTTTTCGATGAAATTTGCAAATTTATTTTATGACTTAGAAGGGGTGGTTGTGCATGTAGATGATATTTTAATATTTACAAAGGATAGATCTAGCCATAATATTTTGTTACGGGAGGTATTAACTCGATTAAGTAAGGAAGGATTGACAATAAATAAAAATAAATGTGTTTTTGGAGTAGAACAAATAACTTATTTGGGCCATATCATAAGTGAGAAAGGTATATCTTTAGATCCGGATAGGGTAGAGAGTATAAAACAGTTTAAGGTTCCTGGTAACAAGAAAGAATTAATGCAATTGTTAGGATTAGTGAATTATGTGGGAAGGTTTATACCTAATAAAACTAATATATTGCAACCATTAAATGAGTTATTAAGAGATGGGATAAAATTTAGTTGGGAAATGTACCAGAACAAAGCATTTGAAGAGATAAAAACATTAATTTCAAATTCTCCCGTTTTGCGACATTATGATCCAAGTAAAAAAATTATTATTTCAGCGGATAGTAGTTCTTATGGATTAGGTGCAGTATTGTTACAAGAGGATCATATGGGTAATAAAGAAGTTGTATCTTTTGCTAGTAGAACTTTAAATAACACGGAAAAGAATTATGCACAAATTGAAAAGGAGTGTTTGGCATTAGCATGGGCTGTTCATAAGTTTAAAGATTATGTTATAGGTATTCACGTCACTTTAGAAACAGATCATAAACCACTTGTACAGATTTTACAAACGAAGCCCATTGATGATTTAACTCCAAGATTATTAAGATTCAGGTTGCAATTAATGCGATATTTATATACAGTTATTTATGTTCCAGGGAAAAGATTAGTAGTTGCTGATGCTTTATCCAGATCTCCTATAGTTGGTCGGTCAGGAGATGATAAGGAAATTAACATGATTACTGAGAACTGCATACAGGATGATAAATTGAATTTAATAAAATTAGAACAGAAAAAGTGTCAAATTTGTCGATTTTTAGTTTATTTCACAGAAAATGGTTGGCCTGAAAAGGGTAAAATTGCTTTAGAATTAAAAGATTATTATCAATTTAGACATAATTTTTCTGTGCAAGAAGAATTTTTAATTTATAATAGTAGGTTAGTAATACCTCGAAGTTTGCAAAAACAAATATTGGATGACATTCATAAAGGTCATTTAGGAATAACAAAATGTAGAGAGAGGGCTAAACAAGCAGTGTGGTGGTTAGGTTTATCATCACAGATAAAGGTTTTGATAGAAAATTGTCCTGAATGTATACAGGAAAGAGTTAATCATAGAGAACCTTTATTTGTGGAAGAAATGCCTGTGAGGGCATGGCAAAAAATAGGTATTGATTTGTTTAAGTATGATAATAATTGGTTTCTTGTCATGATTGATTATTATTCTAGATTTATAGAGATTTTTAAATTGTATGATTTGACAGAGTTAGCTATTATTAAATGTTGTAAAGAAACATTTGCTCGCTATGGTATACCAGAAATTGTTAGAACGGATTGTGGAACGCAATTTAAAAGTAAATTTGTGCTTTTTTCTAAGGAATATAATTTTATTCATATAACTAGTAGCCCTTATTTTCCACAGAGTAATGGATGTGCAGAAGCCGGGGTTAAGATAGCAAAAAATTTATTAAAGAAAAATAAAGATATTTATTTAGCATTACTTAGTTATAGAAATACTCCATTGGAAACTGGATACAGTCCTAGCGAGTTAATGTTTAATAGGAAAATAAGGGAAATATTACCTGTGTTTCCTAATAATTTGAGTGTAAAATTAGATATTCATAAAGATTTTAGAGTAAAGAGAAATTTAGGAAGGGAGAAAGTAGCAAGGAATTACAATAAAAGTCATAACGTAGTGAGTTTGGAAGATATAGAGGTAGGTGATAATGTATGGGTCATTGATTTACGGGCATATGGTATTGTTGTCAGAAAGGCAAAAGAGCCAAGGTCATATTTTGTTCAAGTTAAAGGAGTAAATTATAGAAGGAATCGTTGGCATTTGGTGCCAGCACCTTTTCAACAATTAGCTTTAAAGGAATCTGGTAGCATGGGAAAGAATAGGACAGAGGATTTAAAAGAAACTGATAAATTTCATGAGGATTTTGTAGATATATCTGAAAGTGGAGATAGTGATTTGGAAATCACTGATGGAGGTGATGGGGAAAGTAATGTAATGCAAGATGAAGAGGAGCCGCGTAGGTCAGAAAGGGTTAGAGTAAGGCCTAGGTTCCTTAATGATTATGTTTGTAATTTTTTACATTTGGAGAAATTGTAATTGAGTTTAGGTTTGTAATATTCTTAAAGTTAAGTACTTAAAAGGGGGGATGTTGAATGAGGGTTTATGTTTGAGTCTATGGTACGGGGGTCGGAGGTATTGTCAGGGGATTTGATGGATGATGGATTTCTATTAATAAAATATCTTATGTGCTTTCTATCCAGTGGTTTGTATTTAAACAATTATCATTAGGCACGTCAAAAAAACATGAATTGCTTACCGATGGAACGATATTCCAGGAATATTTTTATAAGAAACACTTCCACACATTATACACGTTGCATTTTATCATTTCTATTGAGTTTAAAAGCACAAAACAGTAAAAAATAATTTTTAAAATATAGACAACTATGACAACACAACAAACATGACAGTTAAGGAACATTTCGCATGAAAAAACCGGCTCGGATTTTAAAACTTTCAGTGTAGTGGTTCGTGTTGCAATACAGTGCAATGCTAAGGAAGGAAGGGGACAGAATTATGTGACAGTCCTTATCATGAACAGGATGCGAATATTGTCAAATATCATCAGTGTGTGTGTGAAATTTGTGTTCCTTCTGCTTATATTTAAAAAAAAAATTACTTCTGTGCATTTGACAACCAAGCTTATCAGAATGATTTTTTTTTTCTATGTGGCCAACCAACCATCTACGATGTTTCACTGGCTGGAGCGACCGCTATCGCAGCGTTCACTCTTTTTTCCAAAGAGATTCTTTTATCAAAGACAAAACTAGCATGCTGAACGCGTCGTCTGTCGTCATATATATTTTTTCAATGTTGGATGCACTGACAAAAAAACCGACGCCATGATATTTTTTGTTCGTTGTTTGATTTGTTTGATTGTGAAGTGAATATTTTGTGTGATTTGATTGTGATGTGCTCCGATTATTGCTTGTTTTAAATTATTTTAATTTTCGTAACTTTGTAATAATTACCTATAATATGTGCTGCTAATTTAAGGAAGTGACATTCTTTTACATTTTCAATCTTTTACTGAGTATGTTTTGGACATTTTTTTTGGAATCTTGAAGAAGACTTGACAACAGTGAGTAAAACCAATTTACAATATCAATTTGCACGTTATTTATAGTACTAACAGGATGATAACATCGTTGTATAGCGTTGTGCGTTTTGTGTATGATAAACACATCAAAACATAACATAACCTAATGTTACACAAAGTGGCGGGAAAATAATCTCCACACAGATTTTCTGCAAAAGCGTAGGGTTCATTAGGAGCAGCGTTATCATGTAATATGTTGAACTGCATTGAAACACTGAAACATGGAATGATTAAATAGCGCCTATTTGGCTCCATCTGTTCCTTTTTGTCATCCGTCCGGTTTTTAATTTTTCATGGTTTTTGGGCTAAAATTTTGCAGTAGGTAGAAAATAATTGTGAAAATATTGGCAGCTCCATAAGATGATCCCCTAGATGTGCCCTAGGGGAGACATGAGTTTCAAAGCATATTTACATCTTTGTGTCATTTGTTTTAATAAGTTTTTTAAATAATTTGATGTATTAGGAATGTCAGGCGGCCAGTTAGTAGTGCTGGACCGCTTGGGGCGCGACGTGAAGCGCTACCCACTGCCGGAAGGGCTTGCCACCCTGGGCAGTGACACCGCATGCGACATCCGGGTGATGCTGCCCACTGTCAGCCCACACCATGCCACGGTTGTGGTGCATGCTAATCAGGTAGGCTTTTCTTGACTTGAATGCTGTTTTGTGTTAAAAATGTAAAAAAATATTGTTTATTTATGTTTATGATAAGTATAAGTTGTCTGTAGCTTTTTACAATACACTAAAATTAATTCTCTAAATGTAATATGTAATGTAAATAAGCAATAATGCTGCTTAATTTATTTTAGTCTTTTGATTCTTTTGAAACTAAAGTATGACCTGAAAATCAGCTCTGTTCAAACTTTCTAGAGTTCAAGTGACTCCCAGTCACTTGAACTCTGGGTAAAGTGTTTTTGTGCTTTGGTTTAAACAGACAGTGGTACGCAACGTTAGTACGGGCGAGACTCTCGTCAACGGCCGACCGGTGAGCGTGGCCGCGCTGCGACACCGCGACACCATCGAGATCGGAGGCCGAGCGCTGCGCTGGGAGTACACTGACCAGCATACGGAGAGACCACTGGCGCCACAGCCAGGTAAGACCTAAGGTCGTCAGGAGAGCGTGACCTGACCGTCTAGATCGGAGGGCGAGCGCTGAACTGAGTTAGTGTTAATTTTAGATTTTTTTAACAGAGTAATTTTGCGTTCCAGCACTATACCCTAGCACGCGCGCCCTCCGCGGCTACAGCCCCAAGCGCGGGCGGCGGGGCAGCGCGGCCGCACCCGGGCCCGCGCGCGAGCCCGCCGTGCGGCTGGCGCTGGAGCTGCAGCACCGGGCCTCCATGCCGGGGCAGCTGGGCCGCCAGGTGGCCATCGTGCAGCCGCAGCGACGCGACGCCGCCGCCAGCAACGGTGAGGGGCTCTTGCTATAGCATCATCTGTGTTCCAGCTCTGTACACACAGAGAGCTGCATTTGTTAATAATAAAATATCAGGGAATGATCGTGTGATATTTTTGTCAGGAGCGGCATCCCCGGCGCGGGCCAGTGCGGCCAGCAAGCGCGGGTCCGCCTCCGAGCCCGAGGCCAGCGGCCGGTCTCGGCGGGGCGAAGCTAGCTTGCAGGTATGTTCACTGTCTTCCAACTCGGGACTTCCAGGGTACGACCTAGCATGATGACCGGTAGCACAGAATAATAAATGTATTCAGACAAATTCCACAGATTGAGCTAGTTTTAACTTAGTTGCTCTGGTAGTGGTCAATAATTTATTTAATATATATTTTTTTTTCTGGTGGTCATTTATTGTTTGTCCCTTTTCGGTTATTTTCGTTGCATTTAATAATGTTGAGGTTTACTCATTTAATCATAATAAGTTCTTATTAGATCAAAATAATCTATACATATAATAAAACAGTAAAAATATTTTGTCTGTACATTTAATATTTTTGACTGAAATGGATAGAGGGAGACCTAAAAAGAACAATAGAAAGCAAAAAATTTTTTTGGAATTTCTTGTCTGTCTGTCTGTCTGTCTGTCTGTCTGTCTGTCTGTCTGTCTGTATGTATGTACGCGTTTCACGCAAAAACTACTGGACGGATTTGAATGAAACTTTTTTTGTTGTATAGCTATTAAGCCTGGGCAACATATAGGCTATAATTCATTTTAAAAACTGGAACACCTGATGAAGAACCATAACGGAACAGCTAAACTATAAGTAATATGGAAATGGTGCCTTAACAAAAATCGTTCAACCTGATGAGCATTTTATGCCGACGTATAAAAATTGAAGATCTGGAACATCTGATGAAAAGCTCCAAGAGACCAGCTCTCTCTCAGCCGAAAGACGTCCACTGCTGGACAAAGGCCTCCCCCAAGGATTTCCACAACGACCGGTCCTGCGCTGCCCGCATCCATGTAGAGGTGTTCCAAACTGCTATATTTTTGTAACGGTTATACTGCTATTGCTGTATTTTTCATAACCTATTATGTTAACTGCTGTTGCTATAACTGCTGTAAATGCTGTAACGCCTAGTCGCCTACCTCGTGTGTGTCTCTCAACGCGCTTGCGCTCTTGTTTCTTGTTTTGAAAATTGGAATTCATGTACAATGAAACGCAAAATTTACAAAAAAAATTATTTAAAAGAATTAAAAATTAAATTTAAGTCCTTAAACGAATTTAAATGAATTTTTGTTTGTTTCCATTTAGAAACATTAAATTTTGACGAATTGTGACGAATTTAATTAGTAAAAAAACTTTAAATTTTTCATTATTATTTGTATAGTCCGATAGATGGCGCATAGAGTAGTGAACTAGCGATGCTAGTAGTAAATCGCGGTCGCGATTCTGCGATCGCGGCTGTCGTGATTTTGCAATCGCAGCTCGTGCGATGAATATAGCAGTTAGCAGAATATAGCAATAGCAGACTACAGTGTTATTAGAATAGCAGTGCTATTCGTTATATTTTAATAACGAGTTATATTAAATGCTGTCTGCTATAACGAACACCTCTATCCATGCGGCATCCCGCGACCTTCACCAGGTCGTCGGTCCACCGAGTGGGAGGCCTGCCAACACTACGTTTTCCGGTTCGTGGTCGCCACTCGAGAACTTTTCTGCCCCAACGGCTATCTGTTCTACGAGCTATGTGCCCCGCCCACTGCCACTTAAGTTTGGCGATTCTGCGGGCTATATCGGTTACTTTAGTTCTCCTACGGATCTCCTCATTTCTGATTCGATCACGCAGGGAAACTCCGAGCATAGCGCGCTCCATCGCCCTTTGGGTGACCTTGAGCCTTCTTATGAGGCCCATAGTAAGCGACCACGTCTCTGTTCCCTATGTCATTACTGGCAACACACACTGGTCAAAGACCTTAGTCTTGAGACACTGCGGTATTTTGGACGAGAAGATATCGCGAAGCTTCCCGAACGCTGCCCAGCCGAGTTGGATTCGACGGTTGACCTCTTTCTCGAAGTTGGACTTACCTAACTGAACTGTTTGTCCCAGGTATACGTAATTGTCAACAACTTCGAGTGTAGAGTCTCCAACCTTTAGAGGAGTGGGTGCGACACGGATATTAGACATGATTTTCGTCTTATCCATGTTCATTTTTAGACCCACTTGTTGAGAGGCTCTACAGAGGCCATCGAGCATTGTGCCTAGGTCTTCCAAGGTCTCAGCCACGAAGTATGTATGGAGAGGAGATGCGCATAGGCATTTTACATATGAAAGACAGTGTCCGCATTGGGAGGGGAGCGGGGGACGTATACTTACCGTAGACAGAAATTAAAAAATGAACTCTTATTGGATAGACATACGACTTATTTTATCTAATTTTACAAACTGTATAGCCACCTATTGGCCAGTAGCAGAATTATTTTCGCAAACTGTTTTATTAATTCTCTTGAGTTCTGCTATTACTCACTAGATGGCTGTACTGACAGGCGCGTATCCACCGCTGTGGGAATAATTACGTAAAAATACTTACGAGTGAAAATATATACTTTTATCGCGTGATTCCTTGTTGTGTGTGTTACTTTTACACCCCACAATACAGCACTTCATTGTTAATGAGCACAATCTAAAATTTCGCGTAACTTCGACACATCTGCGGCACGTGTTGACACTATGAAGTGAACTCCGCGAATGCGACAATTGTGACGTCTGGTGGCCAATAGTTAGAAGCCTCAAGTTTGTCGACTGGGGACAGGTCTACTAGCTTATGAACAGCTCTACTATAAATGCTCTGTGGTCTCAGCCATGACTACGATATCGTCAGCGAATCGAAGGTGAGTGAGGTACTCGCCGTTGATATTGATACCGAGTCCGCTCCAGTCCAGAAGCTTGAAGACATCTTCCAGGGCGGCGGTGAACAGTTTCGGAGAAATAACGTCTCCCTGTCTCACCCCTCGCTTCAACTGGATAGGTTTCGAGCCTTGATCCTGGAGACGGACCGACATGGTGGCGTTTTCGTACAAACACTTCAGCGCTTCGATATATCGATAGTCAATTTGGCACCGTTGGAGAGACTGTAGCACAGCCCAGGTCTCGATCGAATCGAAGGCTTTCTCGTAGTCCACAAACGCCAAGCATAAGGGCTGATTATACTCCTCAGTCTTCTGTATAATCTGCCGCAGCGTATGTAAGTGGTCTACTGTACTAAAGCCTTTTCGGAAACCGGCTTGTTCGGGAGGCTGGAAGTCGTCGAACCGAACCGTTGACCGTCGAAGAGACCAGCTACACTATAATATATATGGAAATGGCGCCTTAGCAAAAATCGTTCAACCTGATGAGCATTTTCTGCTGACGTATAAAAATTGAAGATCTGGAACATCTGATGAAAAGCTCCAAGAGAGATTTTTCATCTAAGCGAAACTCACGCGGGCGAAGCCGCGGGCGACAGCTAGTACATAATAAAATGAGACATTATAATGATACAACATGCATCTACAACACAGATGATATTGTTACATGCGTCCCTGTGTACCCGAGGTGGAGGCTGAAAATCAGTGGTTTGTTCTGTGAGCAAACATATTGCTGAGCCTAAACCTATTGCTATCGCTGCGGCACACATGTTTAATTTTCATGTTTTTATTTATCTTTTTGTCATACTGTTGTGTTTGTATTTCTCTTATTAATGTAATTATAACGTGTGTGTCTTTTTGATATCAATAAACAAATTATCTATCTATCTAGTCCCAAAGTAAGTTCGAGACTTGTGTTTTGGAATGCTAACTCAACAATACTATATTTTTTAACAAATACTTTAATGTATAAACGTCCAAGACCCAGGTTAATTTGAAAAAGACCATTTTCCATCTTGACCGACCAGGAATCGAACTTTGAACCTCCTGTGTGACAGTCTGGCATGATGTTGTCATAATCAAAGTTTATTTCCATGAATACAAGTTTATACAATAAAGGTCATAATAAAATAATAGTAATGTATTCAGTCTGTTAATATGCATGTAAACTATTGAATACTGGCTTTTGCTCGCGGTTTCGCCCGCGTGTATTTCTCATGAGACCAAGTATTTTTCCCGCAATGAAAGGTACTCTTATGTCCTTTTTAGTACTTCTTACTATGTGTATGCGAAATTTCGGGAAGATTGGTTCAGAAGATAATGCGTGAAGAGGTAACAAACCAATAAACAAGGGCCCTAATTCTGACCACATAGCGATTCCTTGTTTCGAAACCACGTCAATTCCTTAAATAGTTAGATATCAGTCAAAATCCTGCTCACTTTGCATTTATTTTATTTTTTGTTTATTGGTAAACCAACAGCGTAATATAGTAACTTATTTATACAAATTTTATATAGATTTATCACTAAGGCCAAAAAAGGTTTACACTAATAGCTATTCTTATTTACAATTCATCTTCATCCATTGAATTATAAATAAATATGAAAGTGTAATTCTCATACAACGAACGCTCTAATCTTGGTTCCATTTACGCAAACAAATGTACAATACGACAAGACACTCACACATTCTCATAGAAAAAGCTAGTACACGATTGGGCGCGTCAAGGTCACGGGGCGGGGTCAACACACCGCGGCAGCCGGCTACCGCTCAAACAAACGGCTCAGCCGCTTGGCGTTTGAAGTCTCGGCACAGAATTAATATAAGTACTACGTAGTCTCGGCAAAAGAAAGAAAGGTAATTCCGCTGTTCTTCATATCTGTGTGATTTCTACACCACTTTACGACACACGATGGCATATTTTTTCTAATTAAACTTGCGAAATTACTCGATGATACGTACAATTGACACTTATGTGTTAGGTACAAGTACAACCGTTGAACTCGCAGCGCCACGGCGAACTGAGGCGAAGTGAGGTGTGTATTTTACGCCCCGCCCACAGAGGTGCATATTTCGTGGAACCATTTTTTTGCCGTTGTTAGAGTTCTATGGTATATTAGTTCGTTGTCTTCATCTGTGTTGTTAGGAGTATATTTGTACGGGTCAATGCCTCGTACAATTCGCGAGCGTGAAAAAAAAATGATTGTTGAACAGGGCACGACGAAGGCGAGCCTGTGGATCGAGTTGCGCAAGCGGCGGCCGGCATCTAGCGGCGGCCGCTCCCTGCCGCGGCCGTCCCCTGGCGGCGGCCGCTCCCCGTCACCTGGCGGCCGCCGCTCTGTGGGCGGAGGCCGCGCGCGCAGCGCCCCGAGGCTGAGGGTCACCAAGATCGAGGCGCCCACCACTGTCGGTCAGTAACTCTTGTTATATACTGTGTTACAGGAGTTAGGGATCATATATAACTATATATATATCTGTGGCGTCATATTGGTCATCACAAATTTGTCGAGTCGACACGCTAAGAAGATAAAGTTATATACAGCGGTGGCCAGCTAATTAGGGACACCAGTCGATTTTCATCATACAAACAAGGTTACTTTAAAGCTTTGGTTCAACGCCAGGATTGATCTGAGCTGTGATCTGATGATGGCCATCCAGGGATAGAATGGAGGACATCCAGATCGCTATACACACCCAACTGGATCAGATCAGTATTCTAAGAGTTACTCAGCTCAGCTTTCAGAGTTTCAGGATTTCCATACATTTTAATGCTATTTTCGCGGTTTTTTTAAACATATCCAATTCCCGGTATTTTCTAACTGTATAAAGTCAAAGTCAATTATTTTTATTCATATTGCCTTAAAAATAGCACTTATAAATCGTCACATTCTTGTTTTTTAGTTAGTTGACGTCATAAAATTACTTAAAGCTAAGTTTACCACCGCCTCCAAAGCGCAAGTGAAGAAGAGACGGCGCAACAAAACGTCGATATCGTGTTTTAATTGTGTCTATTTATATTCGTCCACATATGCAGTCATTTAATTGTAAGATATATGTTGTAAAGTGACGTCTTTGGAGAAAATGCAGCAGTGGAGTTTGTTGCGCCGCCTCTTCTCCACTTGCGCTTTGGAGGCGGTGGTAAACTTAGCTTTAAGTAATTTTATGACGTCAACTAACTAAAAAACAAGAATGTGACGATTTATAAGTGCTATTTTTAAGCCTATATGAATAAAAATAATTGACTTTGACTTTGTCTCAAAAGCCAAAGAAATTGAAATAAAGTGACAAGATCTCTGTAAGACTCCTATGTTTTATTACTATTTCTTTGGCCTTTGAGACACAACTGAGGCACGACATCTACGTTTGTAATTTGTAGAATCAAAGGCCAACTTTGATTACACAATTGCTCCCTTCTAGTAGATCGCGCCAATGAAATCGTGACACGTCGGTTGCACGATTTTGTGCATATTTTGACAATTCGACCTTATTTTTAGCTATACTCTATTCGCCGGAACGAGTTAATAGCGCGCCGTCTCTGTCGTACTTTGCCATAAAGTCAAAGTAAATCGTCAAATTTTTATTTAAATAGGCTTATAAATAGCATTTTTAAATAGTCAAATTCTTGTTTTTTAGTTAGTTGACGCCATAAAATTACTTAAAGCTAAGGTTACCACCGCATCCAAAGCGCAAGTGGAGAATACAAAAGATGAGGATAAAAAAAACTTTATAGTTTAGTATTACGTCAACAATGCCTTAGGAAAGTAAGGGTTTATTCACACGACTGATTACGTTTGCTTAGTATTTGCATGCTACTTCACCTATAACGCGCTCCCAGTATTGTTTTATTAAAATATCTTAACAATTCATTTTTTTTATTATTTGCAGTTATGTAAGTATGTTTATGTCAGAAAAACTAATGTTGTTTAATATAAATTGTTATTTATTAAAAAGGACAATTTTATCATAAATAACATACATAGAGTACATTTAAAAGTAAAAGATAACTAAAATAACTTAAACCATTTCTTTAATTAATTTATACAGCGTCGTTCTTTTAAAATTACCCAATATACCATCATCATTAATTTTATTTGAAACCCTGTCCAAAGTTACAATAAAATAAATACGCCAGGTCACAATTACAACTAATAAATATAATCAGGTAGGTCACGCACGTCCACTCAGTACTAGTTGCACAAACTGACTAAAAATGACTCGCATTGTGAGCACTGCTTTAGGGCTTTTTCTTAACCAATCATGGTTAACAGACAGAGATGCCGCGTTATTAACTCGTTCCGTCGAATAGAGTATAGTAATGAGTCATGTAAACTTTTCAATCTTTTTATGTAGGTATTTAATTTCGATTAGAAGATAAATAATCTTCATCGTTCGAGTTTCATGGACAAGTCGTTTCAAGTGCAGGCTATTAGGTTTTGGAACGCCCTTCCGGAACTGATTCGTAGAGCTCCCAGCCGTTTCGCTTTTAAGCAGGCAGTTAAAAAACACTTTTTACAGCAAATCGCTGAATCTAAGTCATCCTGATATATGTATTTATTTATATTTATGTGTTTTTATATATAAATATATATATTTAGCTACACATATATATTTAGTATTAGATACTTCAGAAAAATGCAAAAAAAACAATTACAACTTTAATATTTATCAAGCACATTAGTATTTTTCTCCAAATAATAAAACATCGCTTGCATCTTTCTTCCCGCTCCAAATCTAACGTCAAGAACCCCAGCTGTCATTGTCGCTCTGTGACGTCACCGAAGTGTTGCAAGCCTATCAATCCATAATAGTACCATCTTAGTGTTGCCAGCGAACATATCCTTAATAGTCGACCATCCTGATGTAACCATACGGCCTCGTATGACCTGTAATAAGTTCATGTTATTTCACCTGGGTTAGGGCCTCAATTAAGTCGGCGCTGGTCCAACTACTCCAACAAACTGTACTATAGTTGATTGAACCAGCTCCGACTGGACTTCAACCTTGCGCTTTAGAGGCGGTGGCAACCCTAGCTTCAACCGTAACTTCAAAAGCAACCCTTCTGATTCTGACGTCAACCAACTAGAAAACAAGTATACGACGATTTAAAAGTGCCTTCTTTTAGCCCATTTAAATAAAATCATTCATCATCATCATCATTTCTCATTGCATTTTTTTATTTATTTTTTTTTATTTCTCATTTCGTATCATTTCTAATTTCATTTCTCATTTTGTTTCATTTCGTTCCATTTCTCTTTTCGTTCCATTTGTCATATCGTTCCACTTCTATTATCGTTCCATTTCTCATATCGTTTCATTTCTCATATAACTTCATTTCTCATATAGCTTCAATTCTCATATCGCTTCGTTTCTCATATCGCTTTGTTTCTCATATCCTTTCTTTTCTCATATCGTTTCATTTCTCATATAACTTCATTTCTCATATAGCTTCAATTCTCATATCGCTTCATTTCTCATATCGCTTTGTTTCTCATATCCTTTCTTTTCTCATATCGTTTCATTTCTCATATGGTTCCACATCTATAATCGTCCCATTTCTCATATGGTTCTATTTCTCATATCGATCCATTTCTATAATCTTTTCATATCAATTCGGTTCATACTGTCTGAACTGGTTGTGACTGACGCGGTTCTGGCTGAACTAGCCCTGACTGAACCTTTGGGAGCTAAAGCTGAACTAGCTTTGACTCATGCGGTTCGAGCTGAACCAGCTGTGACTGACGAGGTTCTGGCTGAACTAGCCCTAAGCCTGTGCGAACTGCACTAGCTCTAAGCCTGTGCGAACTGCACTAGCTCTAAGCCTGTGCGAACTGCACTAGCTCTAAGCCTGTGCGAACTGCACTAGCTCTAAGCCTGTGCGAACTGCACTAGCTCTAATGTGCGAACTGCACTAGCTCTAAGCCTGTGCGAACTGCACTAGCTCTTAGCCTGTGCGAACTGCACTAGCTCTAAGCCTGTGCGAACTGCACTAGCTCTAAGCCTGTGCGAACTGCACTAGCTCTAAGCCTGTGCGAACTGCACTAGCTCTAATGTGCGAACTGCACTAGCTCTAAGCCTGTGCGAACTGCACTAGCTCTTAGCCTGTGCGAACTGCACTAGCTCTAAGCCTGTGCGAACTGCACTAGCTCTTAGCCTGTGCGAACTGCACTAGCTCTAAGCCTGTGCGAACTGCACTAGCTCTAAGCCTGTGCGAACTGCACTAGCTCTAAACCGGTGCGAACTGCACTAACTCTTAGCCTGTGCGAACTGCACTAGCTCTAAGCCTGTGCGAACTGCACTAGCTCTTAGCCTGTGCGAACTGCACTAGCTCTAAGCCTGTGCGAACTGCACTAGCTCTAAGCCTGTGCGAACTGCACTAGCTCTAAGCCTGTGCGAACTGCACTAGCTCTAAACCTGTGCGAACTGCACTAGCTCTTAGCCTGTGCGAACTGCACTAGCTCTAAGCCTGTGCGAACTGCACTAGCTCTAAGCCTGTGCGAACTGCACTATCTCTGACTGAATCTGTGCTGTGAACATTAAAATTATACTAAATCGCAATTACTGTTCTAACAAAATTATAAAGTGACACAATAGTAATGAATATTCTTATCATTATAATCAATCAGATTTATCAATTACATTATCAATACCAGAAATTTGAGCTGTGTGGTTTCATTTTATCATCTGCTATGAAATTTTTACATTTTCCACCTTGTAATATTATGTTGAACCTGAGACATGTAATCTTCCCACATATTATGCCTATCACCCATTATTTTATTTTATTTTATACATTCGGAATACCAAATAACCGAAATACCTATTATTATACCTTCCCATTTGATAGCATTCATAAAATGTTTGATGTTTCTGCTAAACAATAATCTGCCATATGTTGATTTGTAACAAATTTACCATGATGATGTGAAGTTTTCATAAAAACAGTTCCTGATTCTAAACTTTTCTCATAGGTACTCTGAGATTATCACTACAACTCGATTAAGTCCACAATAAGAATAATGTCAGAAATTACAGACAATTTCAATACTTTATTTTCGACTGAGATCCGTTCTCCGATAGGGTATCATTGTTCAGGTCAACACCTAAATTTTCAAGAAGCAACAAGTTCAACAAATTCAATAATGTCACTACCTACAACTTTTATATTTTTTTCTCTTTTGACATTCACTAGCAACATCCATGTACTGTACTGTGCTCCTTTCTTTAAATTTATTACATACAAGTTTTACTCTAAGTTTGAGTTTTTATTCAAGCATCTGTCCACTGTGAGACAATTATTTTTATCATTTCGGGTAATTTATGTATCAGAGCATTATGCAACTCAAACCCCCTTAACAATGTGCAAACCTTATTTAGAAAATTAAAATTATTAACTGTCCCATGGCTGTATATTTTCAAAATATCTGTATTTCTCAAAAACTGTTACAACTAAACGAAGTGACATAAATTAGTTAGTTGTAGACATCCAAACAGACTTCAGTTACTTTCATCAACCACGGTAGTTAATAGCGGGGACAGCTTTTAAATGGCTGGTTAAACATTCAATTATGATATGTCTCCTCTTTCGTTGAACTGAAACTAACTGAAAGATTGGTTGATTAATTTTATTTTGATCAATTAATTAATTTAAGAACCTCGTTCTTGTCAGTGGAGTTATTTCCATGTATGACTCCCCTCTGCCATTGATTTGACCATTGTTTTGATAATACCTACCTCATAAATAATCACTTTTGTAATAGCAAAACTTTCAAACGTTATTAGACATTCAACAAATAACTGGAGTAACCCATTTATGGTGAGCACCAAATGTTTTTAATACAATTTATATGATTTAGTGAGATTTCTATGATCTTGTTTTATTTGCATCTAGTATTCAATAATGCATGGTGTGATACTTTCACATGAACTTTTAATTTCTGCTATGATAAGAAAATCTGTTTTCTCCTGTTCTATTTCTCCTACTAGTTTTATAATTATTATAAATATATTTTTTTTTTTTTTATTTTAGTTTATAACTTCTGGCTATTGGGACACTTTGTTTGGTTGAGTTTTTAATTTCTTACTTTTTTTATCTGGCTGTATTTTTTTTTTTTTTTTTTTTTATTGGCTTCTGTTTCTTACTTACACTATCTATTGTTACATCTTATTTTGTAAATCTTCCTAAATCTATTAAACAAATTTTTATTTTTATTTTTTTTTATTTGCATTACTTTTGTTGGCATGTCTGGTTAAATGCAAGAAACTATAAAATATGGCAGCAAATTGTACACATGTGGTGTAATTAAATCAAAATAAAGAATTTGTATTAATAATTCTCAACATTTCTAATAAATAATACTTTGCAATTTTTTTTTTTTTTAAAACAAACACAAGAGGTAAGTTCTTCTGTTGTTCAATCTGTATTTGACTTTTAACACAGAGGAAAGTAGTGAAGTATGGTCCAATGCCAGTGTTTAATTCTCCAACAAGAGTAATAAGACTACTACCATAGGCTCAAGTAAACAAGATGCCGACTGTATTCTAAGGCAGTCAGTGATATAGCACTTAGTAAGAGTATTACAGGCACTATGCTATTAGCTGAATACCATTGACAATAACAACTGTTTATGATATTTCTTGTCATTTCCTTTTTAACACGCTTAACTCTCTATCACTATAAATAACTTGGATTGTGTACTCTGAGATGATTCTTTTTTTTTTTTTTTTAACAACTATATATTTTACTTGTATGGCCCATTCTATGAAATATATTACAGCTTTCTTCTTTGTAATCTGATATACCTAGTACGTCTAAATTTACTACTTGATCACATTTTCATTGCTCAATGGAACAAAATTATACCATTTTGAGGCTTTCCCGTGCCTCATGCCTCTGGGAAAATTAACAATTAATGTTTTACATTGACACCAACTAAACTATGTCTTGTTGATAATTGATGATAGCCATGCATTCCCTAAAAGTAGTAGTCATATGATAAATAAGGAGATGTTCATTAAATCTGAATCTAACGATTCTAAACAAAATAAACAATAACAAAATAACCAATTTTGACCTGTCGTTTGATCATTACTATAGTTCCCACTAGACACAGGATCATTGTCTGAACTGAATAATAATTAATTCATCTGACCTTAACTTGGTGAACAAACCATGATGGAGCTTTGGTCGTGGTCGGCGAACGTGAGATATCGCAGAGGCTTTGCGCTACCAGCTCTGCTGCTTATTGACAGTGCTCACATCGGTCCCACGAGCGACACCGGCAGAACTACTATCATCGTTTCCCGCCTCCTGGCAGCTACGTTCTGGGGACTCCTCTCTGACACCAAAACTGCAAGCAGATCCAACAGCATGCAGTAAGGCAAAGTTGCAGACACAACATAGCTGGGGACACGCCATCATGCTTTCCGTGGTTTACAGATTCAAAACTTTAACAATAGGATTTCCATATAATCTGGTCTAGATTTTAACGCTCTTTTCTTGCATTTTGGTGATCATTCATTACGAGCGACCGGGAATGTTTTTCCATTGTATTGTTGTACTTCTTCACTTTTATAGGCGAGAGTCACAATTATCCCGCTTTCTGATCTATTAGATACTTCAGAAAAATGCAAAAAAAACAATTACAACTTTAATATTTATCAAGCACATTAGTATTTTTCTCCAAATAATAAAACATCGCTTGCATCTTTCTTCCCGCTCCAAATCTAACGTCAAGAACCCCAGCTGTCATTGTCGCTCTGTGACGTCACCGAAGTGTTGCAAGCCTATCAATCCATAATAGTACCATCTTAGTGTTGCCAGCGAACATATCCTTAATATTAGTTATATATATATATAATATTATTATTAGTATGTATGTATTTATAGTCATTATAAGTATATTCTTATTATTATTACGTCTATATTTTATGAGTTAATTATTTATCGCGTTGGACTTTATCGCACCACCTTACTACTCTCTGTTTGGTCTAATGGTTGACTGGTAGAGAATGCCTTATGGCGTTAAGTCCACCATTTGTACATAATTTTTTTAAAATTTTGTGCAATAAAGTTTTTAAATAAAAAATAAATAAAATATTTGAAGCCTGCTTCCACTTTTATTTTGTGTTATGAACTTTATACATTTACTAAAAACTATTAACATGTAACAAATGAACTCCATATTTTAATGAATCTATTAATTATGATTTGTTTTTGTGCAAATGTCAACTGTGCCAATAACTAATACTTTTCTTTCGTTTCTATATTGTTTATGAATTTTCTGTTTACACAGAAACCATAGAATTTGGCCCATGTTATCACTCTATTAGACAGGGTATTGAAACTCAATGATACCAGCTATTGTTTCTGTCTGCCCCGTGCCACTGCCCCTGTGTGTACCCGTAATGTTCCCTCTACTATGGTTGAGCTTTGCGATGGCTGACCCTCGCGTCAACTCGGGAACGGGTGTTGCCAGGGGGAACTGGTCTGCTCGATACTGATTCGATTTTTATTTTTTTGTTCTTAACCATTTCATTATGGTTACTCGATCACAAACATAACATGTTTTATTATATTAATATTTGTTTCTTATATTTTATTTTTGACTGTACACAATTTAGTGTATGTCTAAAGATAATAAATAGCCCCTCTGGCATGCTAGGCGACCAAGACTGTTTCATGAGTTTCTTTCGGCATTTCTTCTTAGCAGTGGTCGTTCCGAAATGCTAGTAGTTTGTAGCTTTGAGGCATAATATATTATGATTAAATATTTAGTTTTTGACGTGAAAAAGAGCCTTTGAAGGCCAAGTTTCAATAAATAAATTTTGATTTTGCAGATCACACGAAGCAAGCGGCGTTGCTGCTGATGACTCGCCGCTCGCAACCTAATAAGGTATATTTGCTACTAGCTGGGCCTCGGGGCTTCGCCCCCGTGGGAATTGTGGAATAACACAGTAGCCTATTTATTTATTTAATGCATACAAAACAGATTACAATTATTGAAGCACTTATAATCTAGATTAAGGAGCTGATCAAAAATATGTACGCCTAAACACTTTGAATGAAAAAAGGTAATTTGACAAACACTAGAGACCTATGTGCTATTCCCGATATTTTTCTACCCGTGTACTTACCTTTCATCAAAATCCGTCTTGTCGATTTTTAATTCACATACTAAAACTTACTGCATTTATAATATTAGATTAAACCATTGCATCCAAGGAATATTTTCTACTAGTTGTCTGCGGCTTTACCCGCCTGATTTTCCTACGGGAACAGCGCTTTCCTAGGATGAAAGGTATGTCCTTCTCAGTTCTTCTAATAAACGTATTATCTATCTATCTATCTACATCTATGTGTATGCGAAATTTCAGGAAAATTGGTTCAGTAGACGTAATACGTGAAGAGGTAACAAGCAAACAAACCTTCGCATTTATATTATTAGTAAGTTCTCAGTTGTTTTTTATTTTTAAATAATTAATTTGTTCGATGAAATTATTTTTCGATGAAATAATTATTAAAAAATGAAAAACACGACTGACAACTCACATAGCCCTTGTCACTCAGAGGAATGCAAGGAATCTAAAAGAAACTTACATACTTACATAAAGTCCATTTATTCATAATTGTCTTATTATGTAAACAATCTTACCATGTCTTTATGATTTTACATCAATTTAAACTTTTTAGTAAAGTACTTTCGTGGTTACATTTCTGATTTAATAAATGTTTAATTTTGAATGTTTAGCTTTGAACTAATATTTGGTCTATTTTCAACAAAATTCAACAACAAGCTAATTATTTAAAAATAAAAAACACGACTGACATCTTACATAGCCTATGTCATTCGGGCTAATGCAAGGAATCTAACAATACCTCTCACATCAAAATCTGTTAAGCCGTTCAGGACTTATGGTGGAATAAAGAAATTACATACATACATACATACATACATACATGAACCCTGAAAACATAACACTCCTTTTTTGGTCAGTCGTGTAAAAAGTACTGTAAAGATTGTTTACATAATAGGATAATTATGAATAAATGGACTATACATACATGAACCCTGAAAACATAACACTCCTTTTTTGGTCAGTCGTGCAAAAAGTTAATTGTGTATCCAGACGCCCCTGTCTAAATCGCGTGCGTCCAACGCGACGCCGACCTCGGTGACGTCACAGCGCGCGAGCGGAAGGAAATCGCGCGGGCGGCCGGCGCGTGCGCAGAACATAACTAATGATGTAAGATACTTAGCTAATTATATTACCATGCAAAATTTCAATATTACAACTTAAATAATACAACTTTATATACTAATGTCAAAATGTCTCAAAAATTATAATATATTCATATGTTCGTAGTCATTTATAATTTAAAAATTCATCAATAGTTTAAAATACATTATTTTATAGCCATGTCCTTAGGTTTTTCTTAATACTTCACTTTAATTTCATTTGGTATATTATTATACTTTTCAATACTCGATTTTATTAACAGTCAAGGGCGGATATACCTGACCCCCTGATATAGGATTCAGTGAGATAGGGGAATCAGTTTTAGCTGTCCCCGACTGAACAATTTTTTCTGATATTAACACTTAGAAAAATTACTTACGTGCTAATACTTATAACCTACTAATTCTTTACTTTAATGTGCTGAAAAACGTCCTAATAACTTACTTCAAAACATTGATTAGAACTATATTTTGCTATGATATTTTTGAAAAACGTTGACTTCATAATTCCCAACACCATAAAACTTCATTTCATCCAAGACCCATTTATATTAAAAACAACCATTGTTCCAGGTGACGCTAGTAGAGCTCAGCGATTCCAACCTCTCCCAATCCTCCAACAACACCTTCCACTCCCCCGCCACCACCCGCTCCTCCCGCGCTTCCCAACTTTCCCCTCTCCTCCCCTCCCCCAAAAAATCCGCTCTCAAAGACCCCACCGCGAAAAAATCCACCCGAAAAACTGAATCCATCAAATTTGACCTCAGCAATCTGGAAAGCGAGCAATCTCAAGATGTATTCATGATCAGTGACGTCACAAAAAATGCAGACAACAGCCAATCAGAGAATGACATCACTTTGCACTACGATTCAAGTGTAAATTCCAAATCGCCATCGCCATCTCCACGGAAATCAATACATTCTCGCAGTAGCAGAATACTTGAACATGGTTTGGGAATTTCTCTATCTGAACAACAAAATTCTATTCGGACATTGACTCCCAATTCACCAAAACCGAGAAAATCGTCAAGAGTGAGCATGATTGTGCAGAATGCACTAGAAACCTCTGGGAATTCTCGCTATTCTCAAAGAACGACTAAATCACTATCAGATGAAAGTTACGACACGACGGTTGCTTCTGCGTTTAAAACTCGCACTTTGAGTCCTCGATCGATTCAGAATAACATGGAATCTTATTCCATAGTAGATCTAGTGTCAGTTGACTCGAAGCAATCTGAAAGTTCCATTTACAACTCCATGAGATCAACGAAAAGCAGCGATACAGCGTTTGGCACGCCACAGAACAGTGTAGGAAGAAGGACTCGATCCACTATAGATCCATCATTACTGACTTCCAGTACGCCTTACGTCGCTAAAACGACTAGGTCGAAGAGATCTTTATCCAGCCCTAACATATCAAAGAATAAAAATACGTCTCAAGTGTCACGTGGATCTTCCAGAAGGTCGAAATCGTTGTCTACCCCAGAGAATTCACAGAAACACATACCAGTGATTAGTACGAGAGTGTCACGCGCTTCTCGCAGTCGCTCGAGAATAAATGATAGTGATTTGCTGCTTATTTCAACCGTTTCCGACGACGATTCGCCGAAATCTTCTAAACGAATAAGCAGGGCTACCAAGTCTGTATCGAGTCCTAAATCTCAAGTGATAAGTCGAAAGTCTTTAAGTGCATCTATGCGTAGGTCCAAGTCTGTGTCAAGTGCTGAATCAAGTCCTAGGTCCAATACTGGCAGGTCCAAGTCTGTATCGAGTCCTAAATCTCCAGTGATAAGTCGAAAGTCTTTAAGTGCATCTATGCGTAGGTCCAAGTCTGTGTCAAGTGCTGAATCAAGTCCTAGGTCCAATACTGGCAGGTCCAAGTCTATATTGAGTCCAAAATCGCCTATCACAAGCCCCAAGTCTAATGTAAGCTTAGCAATTCGCAAGAAGTCTGTAAGTCCTAAATCGCCTATATTAAGTCCCAAGTCTAATATAAGTGTAACCCGCAAGACTAAATCCAAGACGCCTCTATCAAGCCCGAGTTATAATACAAGTCGTAAAACGAGGTCTTTAGGGAGTCCAAAATCGCCTTTATTAAGTCCAAAGTCGACTTCCGCTAATATTACACGCAAGACTAAGTCTATATCGAGCCCTAAGTCTTCTATAGCAAGTCCTAAGCCTAATACAAGCGCTCGTACGACTCGTAATAAATTATCGATTAGTCCCACAAATGATGGATTTAGTACCCCAGAGAATAGACAGAGCCCAGTCGAAGTCGGGACTCCAGTTCTGAGTATACAGAGTCTTTTAGACTCAAGCCAGAGTTCGTTGACCTCGCTTAGGTCTGCGAAGCGGGGAAGAGCATCATTGAAAAGAAAGACGATTGGGGGAATACCTCCGAAACCTAAGAAAGGTCGGACGTCGCTCAGATCGAAGTCTTTCAACTTCGGCGCTAGAAAAACAACTTCAAGATTAAGTAGAGAATCAGATGACACCGTCCATGGTACATCTCCGCGTGAACAGGATGTCGTGACACCCAAAAGTGCCGTTAAGTTAGTCCAAGAAGCGGTCAAAAACAAACATTCGACGGCCAAGAAACCGCTGTCGAAGCGGTCCATCATCGACGATTTGAACGAAAGTGATATCGTTAAACAGCTGTTCAATAGTCCAGTGAAGCGGAAATTATCGCAAAGCATGACAGAATTCTCCCGTAAGCAACTATTTGACGACGACGATGTAGTGTCGGTTAAGAGACCGACGAGGAACACAACGTTGGGACAAATGCCTGACAGTTCGATATCCAACGAAAGTGGATCTTACACGCCGGAAGTGTTCGTCAGTCCTCTAGGAACTCCCAATAACAGTCCCAATTTGACAGGAATCAAAAGATTATTCAGAAAACAGACCCCAGAAAATGATTTGCGTAACGTTAGAGGCGTTAAGGGTTTGTTACGCACGCCGCGTGCTAGACGTTCGGTTAAGAATGACCTGACTCGCGTTTCGGGAGTTAAAAATGTATTCGCGAGGTCTCCTAAGAACCGTTTGAGTGATGTCAGGGTCAAAGAAGTATTCGTGCCGTCTCCTAAGAATGATTTGAGACGAGTTACCGGAGTTAAGTCCCTGTTTCAATCGCAGAAGGAAAGGAAATCTCCTAAAAATGATCTGAGGGATGTAAGAGGCGTAAAACAACTGTTTGCAGCAAGCAGTCCTGTAAACGATTTGCGTAATGTATCGGGAGTTAAAAAGGTTTTACGTAAGAATTCCCCGCGAAACGACTTGAGAGATGTAAGGGGCGTCAGAAACATGTTCAGACAAGAGAAACAGCAAGAAAACGTATCCGATGTCAGTGGAATCGAAGAGTTATTCAACGAGTCCAACCATTCGTACAGAGACAGCGAAGCTCTATTCGACAGGCTGATCGGCAAGCCGCCTATCAAAGCGGTATATTCGAGAACATTCACTAAAAAGTCGGAGAAACCGCTTAAAAAGCGCCGCCGTTCATTGAACATTCCTATAGACGAAATAATTGCAAAACCTGAAGAATGGATACAGAAGGAGTTAGAGAGAAGTATACAGAAAAAATCGCGCGAATTGCAAAAATTAGCAACAGCTACTGTGGAAGGGAACGCTCCGATACGTGCATCTCGCGTTCGCAAAAGCACTATAGTCCAGGCGGACAGTGTTCCAAGGAAACGGTCTACAGCTGAGAATTACAGCGCGCACACTCTGCCGATAAAGAAGCGGTCTTTAGTGCAATCGTCCCGAGAGAATTCCCGTGTTTCCTCGAGCAGTGGTGCCCGCATGTTGCCGATCAAGAAGCGAGCGCTGGTGCACTCGACGCCGCTGAAGGGCCGCGCGTCACTCGTCATGGCGGACTTGGGCAGAGTCTCGCCTATTGCTCTCGATCAATCTCAAGGGTTCGTATTTATTTATTTATTTTTATTTACATGGAAGACCAACTTTCTTATAAAAACTATAGATAACAACTTAAAAAACAGATAGTCATTTACAGGTCCTCACATTTAGAAACGGGATAAAGTAACATTCAATTGTGATCTCAGAAAACCAGAATAAAGACAATAAAGAATATTAATGCTAAAAAAATAAAAAAATAAGTTCTCTCCTCTCACAGCGTTAAGATGGTAAACTAGTTAATTATAACTAGTCCCTGGTCTGAAGGCTTTAATGTTTTATTTTATTTTAAACTAAACTTACGCATGTATAACATAGATGACAGTACTAGACATACTCGTACAATTTTATGAAATTATTATTCTAATACTAATCACATACTCATCCTTCATCTGTTATAGGTTCTCGACAACTGTGGTAGAAGCACCAGTATTACAAACATCAAGACGCAATACAAAAGCGAAGGCCATAGTAGTTACATCACCCAAAAAGACACGCGGCAAAATTTCAGTCGTCGTGTCACCGAAAAAAGCACCAGTGGTCGTCTCACCGAAGAAGACAATAGTTATCTCACCAAAGAATACTAGAAATGCTCGTAAAAATAACTCCGCAACAAAAAAACGTGCGGTCTTGGCTGTCCCCAAGAAAGCTCCAGTCATGAGCCCCTCACCAAGTCCTAAGAAAGAAGAAAGAAGAACACGCAGAAAGAAACTTACTGAAACAGAGCCGGCTGCTGATGTTGAAAAACCGAAATCGCCAAAAAGGACCAGAGGAAAGAAAATCAGTTTGGTTGTGAGCAAACTATCGCCGAAAGTGAAGCCAGCAACCAAAGTAAAAGTGTCCAATGTGCCAACAAGCGTAGAGGAAGTACCTGAGAAACAAAAACGTACAACAGAGACGGTTGCTGATGTTAAACCGAAATCACCAAAAAGGACCAGAGGAAAGAGAGTCAGTTTGGTTGTGAGCAAACCATCGCCGAAAATGAAACCGGCTACCAGAGCTAAAGTGTCCAATGCGCCAACAAGCGTAGAGGAAGTACCTGAGAAACAAAAACGCACAAGGAAAACTACAGCACCCACGGAATCTGTAGACACAAAGACCGAATCTCCTAAAAAATCTGTGCGCGTGACTAGAAATCGTAAAACTACTGAAGTAACTAAGGAAGCTATAGACAAGACTAAAACTAAAGCACCAAAGACAAATAAAAAAGAAGAAAGTGTTAAAGAAAAAGCTGTCAAAACCAGAGGAAAAAAGAATGATGACAGTGTTGAAATTAAGAAGGCGGAAGGCAGAGCCACACGTGGTAAAAAGAGTGATGCGGTTGAACAGAAAGTTGAAGCGCCAAAACGGGGAAGGAAAGCTAATGTGGAAGTTGAAGAAAAGCCTGTAGTACCATCAAAGAGGGGCAAAAAAGCTGAAACTGAGAAACCGGTAGCTCAAAAGAAGGGTAAAGTAGCTGAAGTTGCAGAGCAAAAACCTGTTGCCACAAGAAGGGGTCGCAATGCAGAATTGGAGGTAGAAAAGGTCGTCTCACCAAAAAGGGGACGAAAAACTAAAGAAGTTGAACCACAACCTGCAAGAAGACGAAATACTAAAGCAGTAGAAAAGCCCGAGTCGCCGAAAAGAGGTACAAAAACTGAAGATAAAATCGAACAGAAGCCTGCACAAACTAGAGGAAGGAAAACTGATAACGCACAAAAAGAAGTTGAAATACAAAAGAGGGGACAAAAAGCGGACAAAACTGTAGCACAAATGAGTAATACTAGCGTGTCTCCAAAAGGAAAAAGGGGTAAAGCGAGTGAACCGGCGCCAGCCAAGAGAACTACTAGAGGGAGGAAAGCAGAGCCGGAGATCGAGGTAGGTTGTTCACACACTTACAACACGAATGAGTGATTTTCTGATAGCAAATTAAGAAAAAAAACAGTATTGAAAAGTCTCAACAGATAGCGTTAAATGAAAGCCGAGTCGTAATAATGACTGAACCTTTATGGTGCGCTTTTTCTTGTAAACCAGAGGCAGAAAAAAATCACCTAACAGTTTGGCAGTTGCAAAAATCACAATATTGATACTTTTTAGATGTTTTTTTACTAAGTTTTATTTTTAAAAAATGCCAATCCTGTGAATTTTTGCTTTTTGTATGGACTCGCCTTTTACTTAAGCGCCTTCTATGAAGTCATCTGGAACTATTTTTTTTAATTTGGGTCTCGGAAAATCCCTCATTAATCTGTTGATCATCATCGTCAGCCTTCAATGACCCACTGCTGGGTATAAGCCTTCTTTTGTCTATGCCAAAAAGGTTGATTACACCTGTCGATAAACCTTTGCAAAACTTATATGTCATATTGGAGCAGTTAAAATCTCTTACGTATTCTTTTTTTCCTAACCTATTTTACATTTGTCTCATTTAATTTAGTCTGTGGGAACTTTCTTCTTCTTTATGTGCCTATTCATTATTCAATGTTGGCAGTCAGCTCGTTAAATTTAGCTTTTTTCAGAGCCAGTCAGCTTGGAAATTTTCTACCCGTGTATCACATTTCACGGAAATCCGTCCAGTTAATTTTTCTTGACTGAGTATCAAACATCCACAGATCCTCACACACATATAAACACTTTCTCGTGCATTTGCCTCACAATGAACCATTTTATAGAATACATTTGGATGTTTCAGACGTTACCAACCCGCAGCGCCAGCAAAGCAGTGAACAGGAAACGGAAGTCCGCGGCCTCGGAGGAGCCGCCGCGCAAAGTGAGGAAGACTAGAGACGCCGCGCAGGTAACGTACTGTGCGATTTCAATTCTATCGGTTTTTGTCATTTTCGTCAGGTTGTGTCGGCTTGTCAGTCAAAACCATTCGAAACTAACTCCACTACACCGACTTTTTGCACGGTGTGCAAAAAAAAAAAATTGAAGAAAATTTGAAATAATAATAAATGTTTATTTGCAGTATTTTATTTTCTTTCTTTTAAATAAATTGAAAGTTAAATTAAATGCACATATAATTTTAATAAAAAAATTGATTCTTCAAATTATGTAATTGCCACTAACCAACGCACCAGCGCGGTCAAGGTCGTAGGACCGTATGCGGCAGTGTTTCCGAAACAATACGACATTGGAACCTTCAAAAAACGAGTCTACATCTTGAAAGGCTGGCAACACTTGTGACATAGCTGGTGTTGCAGTAGTCCATGGGCAGCGGTGATCGCTTACCATCAGGTGACCCGCTTGCTTGTTTGCCTAAAACATAGGATGTATAAAAGAAAGAAAGATCACCTCGTAGTTTTTGCTTATTTTTTTAACTAGATTGTGCTCGTGTCTTTTCATATTATTGCACGACTCACCAAAAAAGGAGTGTTATGTTTTCAAAGTTCATGTATTATATATTGTTCATGTATTATATTGTTTCTTTATTCCACCATAAGTCCTGAACGGCTTAACAGATTTTGATGAGAGAGGTATTTTTGGATTCCTTGTATTTCTCTGAGTGACTGAGTGAGTGAATAGGCTATGTGAGTAGTCTCGTATTGTTTTTTTTTTATTTTTAATAATTAGTTTGTTCACATTATTAATATTTTCTGTGATATTCATTTTTTTTTGACAGATTGCGACAGAAGTAATGCCGGCGACTCGTAAGAGGAAAACGGCCGCCAGAACACCCGTCAAAGCCGCGAAAGGTATGTTGGCTTGTCCTTTTTTACAAGCTTGTAAAATCTTGCAAATGAAATAAAACCCAGTCTCCATAATAGTATAAAAGTTGTTTTTGTTACAAAATTTGGTTCTATATTTTTTAATTTCTGTCTACTTGCGATCTCGTGAGGGACAACAAAATTCAAAATTTTGATAGTTTTACTTAGTGGTAAATTTTTTTGCCCCAAATAATGTTATTATTGTGACACGGGCCCAGCGCTCCCCCAGAGGTAATGTTTCTAATATTCTCTTTTTTTTTAATGACAACTGTCTAATAAACTGTAGCGTCGTCGTCGCACAGTGGTCTGAAATTCAAGCTTCATACTCGTAGAAACTGATTGTCAGAAATTGATAATTAAAAAATGTTATTGTAATTAGTACACCTCCCTTTGTTAACTGTTATCGTATGAAGGTCGTGACTAGCTCCATGTTTGATGCACCACGCGATGCACCGACGTGTCACGATTTGCGAATTATAGGCTTGATCTATACTAAAGAGCGATTCCATAATATAGGGCTAAAGATTATTACATTGTATTGATTGTTTCAGAAACGAAGAGAAATACGCGCGGTAAGAGGTAACAGACTGACGAGACGTGTGGTTCAGTACAAAGTACAAATTATTTTCTAAGGTGAGTCGCGGCATTCTCAATTTTGAAGTTGTAAAGCCGGCAAACAAAAGACAGTTTATACTTTTAATTATATTTATTTACATAACTTACAGCTATATGATATAATTTATCTTACTGGCTAACGTATAAAACGTATAACATAATAATTCAACGTATGACATAGTAATCCCTTTATACAGGTATGTAAATATTCATCATTTTGTTTTTAGGTGCAAGCAGGCGCTAGCGAAATAGACTATAAATTAATACGGTATAGACAATAGGCTACCTGACTAGGTCTAGAATTGTACATAAATCATGGAAAAATTTGATTCAATCATTTTTTGAATTTAAAGCCTGATTTACTTTATTGTAAAGATATACCTAATTGGTTCGGAATCCTTTTTAGAAAAATATAATTCCCTTCAGACGCAAAGTTTGAATTATCAAACTACCCTTGTACACGTAGCTGTTGAACAAAGTTCTCGCTACGAATAAAATATTTGTGACGTCATAAATATAACTTTGGGATCGAAGGACCCGTTTTCGTGGGTTAAAGTAGTACTATTGCAGAGATCGAACTTCGAATGGTTTACAAGACGAGTCTTAGTCAAGTAGCCTTATCATCTTTTAGTTCCCAAATATCAAGAATACACGGCAGTAGATGTTTTTAGTACATTAGTTTTTAGATCGCTTTAATTTAATTTGTGTTCCATTTTAGTTATTTACTTATTTTATCATGATTTTAACAATTTTTTATTGCGCTTAGTTGCAAAAACGCACATTAAGTCGTGCCGCTATTTACCTTAATGTTACAGTAATTGTATAAATCGTTTATGCAACTTAGCGATTTTGGTTTTAAGTATTGGAATGTTTTAAACAGCCTATCAAATATAAGTTGGCATTAAGATGCTCTCTGTTTTTGTCAATATTTCTCAGTCAACAAGGCTAAAAGACAAACTCGTGATATCAGTTTCAGATCTCTGTATAAAATAAACTTGACTATCTCCACTACCCATGATCCACTTCCTAAATATTTAAAAATGAACCTTACAAGCAGTTTGTAAGGTTCATTCTGCTTAGTCTGAGCAATAAAAGTATGACATTTTTCTCCATAAAATTAAACCTCGGTTAAACCCGTTTGCTTCATGCCCAGATGCCAACTTATATTTGACGCTTATTATAGACGTCGATTTAACAGTACAAAAGGTTATCGACAACCTGAGCTTAAGGCGACGCTTTGAAAGTTCGAGCACAGTTTATTTGTTTTGAAACAGAAACTTGACTTATCTTACTGAACTTATTATTGATCACCAAAAGGCCAATTATTTTACAAAGCTTCGCAATAAGCTCTATAATTTTGTCCTTATTTTTAATAAACTCATTTTAATTTAATTTGTCAATAGTTCATCGGGCAATATGAGACAATCATATAATGATTTCTCCAATGATGAACCGAGATTTTTAGTATGGAATTGAAATCTTTTTAATCAGTTGACTTGTATAGTCAAAAATGATAGATATGGGTTGTAATTTCGTAAGAGGCTGCCGAAATTATGTTTACGTTTGAGTTGACTGCATTCTTTTTAAATTTTTTTTTTGGGGTTATTACAATAAAAAAAACCACTGACCAAAATTTGTTCAAAGGACATAGGGCACCAATGTATGGGCTCCGTCCCCACCCACACCAACACAAATGGGACTGATGCCAAAGTGTTCCTAAAATGTCTATTATTTCATTAAAACACTGTTTTTTTTTCATAAATCAGTGGGGTTAATTTAAAAATAATTGGGCTCCATATAAAAATGTATGGGATCTACCAACACAAATGAAACTGATGCCAAAGAGTTCCTAAAGTATCTACTATTTCATTAAAATCCTATTTCTTTCATAAAACAGTGGGGTTAATCAAAAAAATAACATTTTGTAAAAATATTTGGGCTCCGTACAAAAATGTATGGGATAAATATTTGTAAAAAGTTCGATATCATGAAAACCCCATGCATTTGGGCAACGACCCCATAGTAAAAAATATCAGCTTGCCAAGATATGTCGATTGACATGTTTCGTTTCTGTTGGTGGGTGGGGACGATTCCGCCCATAGTCCTTTTGGCCGCAAATTTAAAGCGAAGTAATCTTTTTTTAAGGATTTTTGTGTACTCAAGATGCGCTCTTATTAAATATAGAAATTAGATATGATAAAAAAATCCATGCGAAGTACTCTTGCTGTTGCTGTCTCACTACATTGTCTAGTCTGGACAGCGGCATGAGGATTCGGATGCGCATGCGCCACCAATCAGACTTATTCAGAATCTTATTTGTCAGTCGGTGTGATACGGTACATCAATCGCACAATTACGAGTGCCCGAAAATATTTTTGTTTTTAATTAGTAATTTATGATTTTATTTTTCTGATCTTCTCCTATTTTATTATAATGAATAATGTGTAGAGTACTATTCTTTGTGGTGAAAATGACGCACAAATGCATATATTTTATTAAATGGGAACAAAAGACAAATGTTGTTTTAGATATAAATATTGTCAGGCATTGAATTTATTCATTAGGTTATTCGCTATTTTGAGTAGGTATATAGTTTTAATTTTTTAAATAAATATGTGATTGAATACTTGTTTTTTGTTATTGTACAACATTAATAAGCATCCCGTTCCGCACAAACGCATTTTAAAAGTTAATAATTATCTGTGTGTTTTGCATTTTGCTGTGTGCGTAGTGCGAGATTTAATGTCGCGCGGTGGATTCGGACTTCCCCGAACATGAAAAATTCCGGACTTCCCCGAACATGAAAAATTCCGGACACTATTAAAATCCCACCCGGACGCTCCAAACTAGGACAAATCCGGGGAAATTTGGGCGGTAGGCAGAGATTTCAGTGTGTCCCATACAAAAAGATGCTCATATTTATGAGTACCTTCACCCCCTAGCAAGGTTGTTAGAAGTAACCCTGTATAATCTGTGGTAATGTCATAGAGCTAGAATTTTTTAAATTTTACTTAGACAGCTGAGAAAGCGGGATGTCAGATATGGTTTTTGCCTATGTTGGTGAAGGACAGGGAACATCTTCTGTGAGGCTCATTTTTGTCAAGTTTGACATTTTTGGTGTTTTATAGAATTTGTGAATAAGCTGCGAAAAAATTTGAATTTGGAGCACACTATTTTGAATGAACGTTTTTGGGCTTCATTTGACAATCAAGTTTATATAATAATCTAGTCTATGGGTAATGTCCTAGTGAGCGGGTTGCTTGGCCTTGACTGGCGCGGACACGCGGAAGATGGCGGGCAGCAGCTGCGCGAGCTGCGCGAACACCTGCGGCTGCGTGCTGGGCGGCGCCGCCACCTGCACAGACAATTACCAAACTTATTTCAATAACCGACGAGTATCTTATTTATTTGGGTTATCTGCGAGAGTGGAAGCGGGTATCTCTGGACAGGGAATTATGGAAGGAGAAAGGGGAGGCCTTTACCTAGCAGTGGGACACTTCAATAGAAAAAAAATGGGTTAACAAACGGTTACACAAGAGTAGCAAACAAGAGAATTTATAGTAACTTAAGTATAACCATCACCGTTATCCACGAATTACATATATGGAGCGTACGTGTCTGTATTTATAACTTAAGTAATCTATATACTTAATTGCAAATAAGATCTAAATTAATAATAATATCAAAAATACTGAAAATACTGTAACAGCGAAATGATCGATAATTTAATTTAAAGAGTATGTATGAAGAGAATGTATAGAAGAAGCGAGAGAGATCTGTAGCAAGTGGAAATCGCTAGTCTCTGCCTAAAAAGGAAAAAGGCGTAAAAAAGTCTCGCCGGGTCAGACTGATCGCGATAAACGGAAAATTTTGATGCGGTTTCCAACAATGGACGAAAAAGCGGATTGGACGGGTCGGTTCATGAGAAAGGTTTTCGTACTGTAATATAATAAACAAAAGCTATTTCATAACTAATTTAATAAAGTTTATTTTTTTGGTCACGGACTAAACTGAGACTATCCTATCCATTCTAGACGGAAAAATAAAAACTACTAAGAACTGATGGGAAGGACATAATTTAAAGACTTGAATCATGTCATGCATTTGGAAGCAGTAGTACGACGTAGCGACCAACTGCAAGTAGGCTTCAATTTAAAAAATCTAGTCGTGTCACTTAGTTTGTAGCGACACATAGGCATTCGCCTAGTCAGCGTTTTTGCCGGCGAGCGCGCAGCGCTCTAGCCATTCCTTAGTCTCTCCCGGTATTCCGATAAGCCACCTCGTTGCATGGCACTTCGTTCGCGAGTATAGCTACGCGTAAATACGTCATTCCATTTTCCTTAGTAAAATTTGTGAAATTGTGTGGACAGTGTCAATAAACTTAAATATTCGGTGAAAGTGACTTTAATTCATATACCTGGCACAAACACTTAAATCTGGAGTCAAGACATTTTATTTCTTTTTCTTAACACTACAGTGAACTTACAAATATACCACATCGGTCAAGTACAACATATATTTACAACATTGGTTTCCGTGGATATACAACATTAGTGATTTTACTACATACATACATACGACATTGGTGACCCAAGACTGCATAGGTAAGAAGAAATTATTGTCGTCACTTACCGGGAGAGGCTCAGCGCAATAGTTAAGGGCGATTATCGCGCATAATTTAAAAGCCCACTTAAATAGTATTTGTACTACGCATTGCTGGAAAAATGTCGACCAGTGGCGAAGACACTAAACCGGAAATTTCATCAGTGTCACTTTCTGCTCGCATACCGGAATTTTGGACAGATCTTCCTCGGCATTGGTTTTTCCAAGCAGAAGCTATTTTAGCACCACAAAAATGGTCAGATGAAAATAAGTACCAATTCATCATTGGGAAACTAGGAAAAGAGGCAATTCAGCAAGTTTCTGACATATTAATGAACCCTCCAGCGACGGGAAAATGTGAAGCGGTAAAAAACAGACTTTTAGAAGTATATGAGGAATCCGAAAATAAAAAACTCCAAAAATTGATTGGCGGACTAGAACTAGGAGATCAAAAACCATCTCAACTCTTGAGACGTATGAAAGATTTGGCACAAGGAAAATTCAAGGACGAAACTTTGAGTGTTATGTGGCTAAATCACATGCCGACATGGGTGCGCGGCGTTTTAACAGTGTCAGATATCAAAGACCTAGAAAAATTAGCCCTGATGGCAGATAAGGTAATGGAGAATGCGCGCCCGGCGGAGGTAAATGCTATCAATCCTAGTCCAACTAATATAATAGCCGAAATTCATAAATTAGGTGAACGCATCCGGAAAATGGAGCAAAATCAACCCGGATCATACCGTCGGAACAATAACGGAAACCGAAATCGCTCACGATCGTCGTCTAGGACACGACAGGGGACGTCGAGTCAGGGTAATAAATCCAACCCTAATTGGCTTTGCTACTACCACTACCGTTACAAGAAGAAGGCCAATAAATGCGTGCAACCCTGCAACTGGAAAGCTGACAGCAATCCGGAAAACTAAATACAGTGCAGTCAGCGGCGGGGGGCTGCGCGGTCAATTCAGTGAATAACCGCCTCTGTGTTACGGACCAACGTTCTAAATTGCGTTTTTTAGTGGATAGTGGTGCAAATGTGTCAGTGCTACCGCGTTGGGCAGTGCGTAAAAATAATAAACAAAGTGAGTGTGACGATTATAAACTGTATGCGGCAAACGGTACATCTATACGAACTTACGGTTTACATAGCATGGTGCTGGACTTAAAGCTGAGACGTGCATTCCAGTGGACTTTTATTGTTGCTGACGTAAGACAACCGATTATTGGTGCGGATTTCTTAAGTAAATATAAGTTACTAGTTGATTTTAATGCAAAAAAATTAGTTGATCAGGTAACAAATCTTAATGTTATTGCTTCTATTTCGCAATTAAAAGATTGCTCAATTAAAACTTTGGACGATAAGCATCCTTTTTACGATTTGTTATCTAAATATCCAGAGCTTACTAAGCCAGTAACATTTAAAGAAGTACCTAAGCACAATGTATGTCATTTTATTGAAACTGAAGGCCAGCCAGTTCGTTGTCGGGCTAGACCTTTGCCTCCCGACAGGTATAGTAAAGCTAAAGAAGAATTTAAACTTATGTGTGATATGGGGATTTGTAGGCCCAGTAAAAGTGCGTGGGCCAGCCCTCTGCACATTGTCCCTAAGAAAAATGGGCAGATAAGACCTTGTGGGGATTATCGACGTTTAAATTCACTCACTAAACCTGATAGGTATCCTGTCCCAAGGTTGCGAGATTTTACTTATGTTCTAGCTAATAAAAAAATATTTTCACGTTTAGATATAAATAGAGCGTATAATTGCGTACCCGTAAATGAGAGCGATATTGAGAAAACTGCAGTAATAACACCTTTTGGACTATTTGAGTTTCCGCGTATGCCTTTTGGCTTAAGAAATGCAGCTCAAACATTCCAAAGATTTATGAATCACAGTGTTTTTCCTGATTTAGAATTTTTATTCATTTTTGTTGATGACGTAATTATCGCGTCAGATGACGTCATTCAGCATCGTGAACACTTAAAAATGGTATTTGACCGATTAGAAAAATTTGGTATTACAATAAATGTTTCTAAATGTATTTTTGAACAGGAAAAACTAGACTTTTTAGGACATGAAGTTACCACTGAGGGTATAAGGCCGTTGGAGGAGAAGGTGAACGCCATCATCGAGTTTCCCCGCCCCACCACAGTGGAACAACTTAGAAGATTCCTAGGTATGTTAAATTTTTATCGACCCCATATAGCTCAAGCCGCGGAGATCCAGTCAGAATTAGATAAGTATCTCCATAATACCAAGAAAAAAGATAAAACTTTAGTTGTTTGGACGGAAACGGCGAACTCACAATTTAATCTGTGCAAGGAAAGTTTAAGGAAGGCAGCCTTATTAGCATATCCTGACTCTAGCACACCTTTGGCGCTGATGACAGATGCATCAGAGACATGTGTTGGCGCCGTACTTCAGCAAAAACAAGGTAACGCATGGAAACCTTTAGGTTATTTTTCTAAGAAACAAGTTGTTGGACGCTGTCTATTAGTAACACATGAGATGAAAGTCAGATGACATTGTCTGCGTAACGGGAAAGCGATGGATGAGACTGGCACAGGACCGTAGTAAGTGGCGTGAAAAAAGGGAGGCTTGTGTCCAGCAGTGGGCTAGTACAGGCTGAACATAAATGGAATGGAACATAGATGAAGCGGTGGTGGCCAAGTGGTAATGATACCCGCCTGCGGTTGGATAGGACCCGGGTTTAAATCCTAGCTGTGCCACATGAGTTTGTTGACCAATCTGACTTGTGTGGTAGTTTTCTCATAGACCACCACCTGCTTCCGGTGAAGGAAAACATCGTGAGGAAACCTGCACCTTGGCTGACTGTTTAGTTTACTAGTGTGTATACGGCTACTGCCACTAGCTGGCGGTAGTTGTAAGTCATGTCAGAAGCCTTTAGGCGACTTGAATAAAATCTGACATCAGTGTTAGTGATAACACACTCGATTATTGTTGCAGCAATAGTGTTGACTATCGATAGTATTGTCAATAGTATTGTGACCTTGAAAAATAGTCATACTATCGATAGGCCTATCGATAGAATGACTATTTTTTAAGGTCAACTATCGATAGTCAAAGTATCGATAGTCCTGCAACGCTACACTCGATAAGAAGAAGATAGTGGTATCAAGCACTGGCCTGCAGCGTGGCCGGGCGGGCGCCGCCCCAGCCGAAGGCCTCGAGCACGAACCCCTTGAGGCACTTCAGCCAGATATATAGGATAGAGAAGCTAGTGTTAAGATACGGCACTGGCCTGCAGCGTGGCCGGGCGGGCGCCGCCCCAGCCGAAGGCCTCGAGCACGAACCCCTTGAGGCACTTCAGCCAGATATATAGGATAGAGAAGCTAGTGTTAAGATACGGCACTGGCCTGCAGCGTGGCCGGGCGGGCGCCGCCCCAGCCGAAGGCCTCGAGCACGAACCCCTTGAGGCACTTCAGCCAGATATATAGGATAGAGAAGCTAGTGTTAAGATACGGCACTGGCCTGCAGCGTGGCCGGGCGGGCGCCGCCCCAGCCGAAGGCCTCGAGCACGAACCCCTTGAGGCACTTCAGCCAGATATATAGGATAGAGAAGCTAGTGTTAAGATACGGCACTGGCCTGCAGCGTGGCCGGGCGGGCGCCGCCCCAGCCGAAGGCCTCGAGCACGAACCCCTTGAGGCACTTCAGCCAGATATATAGGATAGAGAAGCTAGTGTTAAGATACGGCACTGGCCTGCAGCGTGGCCGGGCGGGCGCCGCCCCAGCCGAAGGCCTCGAGCACGAACCCCTTGAGGCACTTCAGCCAGATATATAGGATAGAGAAGCTAGTGTTAAGATACGGCACTGGCCTGCAGCGTGGCCGGGCGGGCGCCGCCCCAGCCGAAGGCCTCGAGCACGAACCCCTTGAGGCACTTCAGCCAGATATATAGGATAGAGAAGCTAGTGTTAAGATACGGCACTGGCCTGCAGCGTGGCCGGGCGGGCGCCGCCCCAGCCGAAGGCCTCGAGCACGAACCCCTTGAGGCACTTCAGCCAGATATATAGGATAGAGAAGCTAGTGTTAAGATACGGCACTGGCCTGCAGCGTGGCCGGGCGGGCGCCGCCCCAGCCGAAGGCCTCGAGCACGAACCCCTTGAGGCACTTCAGCCAGATATATAGGATAGAGAAGCTAGTGTTAAGATACGGCACTGGCCTGCAGCGTGGCCGGGCGGGCGCCGCCCCAGCCGAAGGCCTCGAGCACGAACCCCTTGAGGCACTTCAGCCAGATATATAGGATAGAGAAGCTAGTGTTAAGATACGGCACTGGCCTGCAGCGTGGCCGGGCGGGCGCCGCCCCAGCCGAAGGCCTCGAGCACGAACCCCTTGAGGCACTTCAGCCAGATATATAGGATAGAGAAGCTAGTGTTAAGATACGGCACTGGCCTGCAGCGTGGCCGGGCGGGCGCCGCCCCAGCCGAAGGCCTCGAGCACGAACCCCTTGAGGCACTTCAGCCAGATATATAGGATAGAGAAGCTAGTGTTAAGATACGGCACTGGCCTGCAGCGTGGCCGGGCGGGCGCCGCCCCAGCCGAAGGCCTCGAGCACGAACCCCTTGAGGCACTTCAGCCAGATATATAGGATAGAGAAGCTAGTGTTAAGATACGGCACTGGCCTGCAGCGTGGCCGGGCGGGCGCCGCCCCAGCCGAAGGCCTCGAGCACGAACCCCTTGAGGCACTTCAGCCAGATATATAGGATAGAGAAGCTAGTGTTAAGATACGGCACTGGCCTGCAGCGTGGCCGGGCGGGCGCCGCCCCAGCCGAAGGCCTCGAGCACGAACCCCTTGAGGCACTTCAGCCAGATATATAGGATAGAGAAGCTAGTGTTAAGATACGGCACTGGCCTGCAGCGTGGCCGGGCGGGCGCCGCCCCAGCCGAAGGCCTCGAGCACGAACCCCTTGAGGCACTTCAGCCAGATATATAGGATAGAGAAGCTAGTGTTAAGATACGGCACTGGCCTGCAGCGTGGCCGGGCGGGCGCCGCCCCAGCCGAAGGCCTCGAGCACGAACCCCTTGAGGCACTTCAGCCAGATATATAGGATAGAGAAGCTAGTGTTAAGATACGGCACTGGCCTGCAGCGTGGCCGGGCGGGCGCCGCCCCAGCCGAAGGCCTCGAGCACGAACCCCTTGAGGCACTTCAGCCAGATATATAGGATAGAGAAGCTAGTGTTAAGATACGGCACTGGCCTGCAGCGTGGCCGGGCGGGCGCCGCCCCAGCCGAAGGCCTCGAGCACGAACCCCTTGAGGCACTTCAGCCAGATATATAGGATAGAGAAGCTAGTGTTAAGATACGGCACTGGCCTGCAGCGTGGCCGGGCGGGCGCCGCCCCAGCCGAAGGCCTCGAGCACGAACCCCTTGAGGCACTTCAGCCAGATATATAGGATAGAGAAGCTAGTGTTAAGATACGGCACTGGCCTGCAGCGTGGCCGGGCGGGCGCCGCCCCAGCCGAAGGCCTCGAGCACGAACCCCTTGAGGCACTTCAGCCAGATATATAGGATAGAGAAGCTAGTGTTAAGATACGGCACTGGCCTGCAGCGTGGCCGGGCGGGCGCCGCCCCAGCCGAAGGCCTCGAGCACGAACCCCTTGAGGCACTTCAGCCAGATATATAGGATAGAGAAGCTAGTGTTAAGATACGGCACTGGCCTGCAGCGTGGCCGGGCGGGCGCCGCCCCAGCCGAAGGCCTCGAGCACGAACCCCTTGAGGCACTTCAGCCAGATATATAGGATAGAGAAGCTAGTGTTAAGATACGGCACTGGCCTGCAGCGTGGCCGGGCGGGCGCCGCCCCAGCCGAAGGCCTCGAGCACGAACCCCTTGAGGCACTTCAGCCAGATATATAGGATAGAGAAGCTAGTGTTAAGATACGGCACTGGCCTGCAGCGTGGCCGGGCGGGCGCCGCCCCAGCCGAAGGCCTCGAGCACGAACCCCTTGAGGCACTTCAGCCAGATATATAGGATAGAGAAGCTAGTGTTAAGATACGGCACTGGCCTGCAGCGTGGCCGGGCGGGCGCCGCCCCAGCCGAAGGCCTCGAGCACGAACCCCTTGAGGCACTTCAGCCAGATATATAGGATAGAGAAGCTAGTGTTAAGATACGGCACTGGCCTGCAGCGTGGCCGGGCGGGCGCCGCCCCAGCCGAAGGCCTCGAGCACGAACCCCTTGAGGCACTTCAGCCAGATATATAGGATAGAGAAGCTAGTGTTAAGATACGGCACTGGCCTGCAGCGTGGCCGGGCGGGCGCCGCCCCAGCCGAAGGCCTCGAGCACGAACCCCTTGAGGCACTTCAGCCAGATATATAGGATAGAGAAGCTAGTGTTAAGATACGGCACTGGCCTGCAGCGTGGCCGGGCGGGCGCCGCCCCAGCCGAAGGCCTCGAGCACGAACCCCTTGAGGCACTTCAGCACCAGCTCCGCGCGGCGGCCGCACCACGCCGCCGTCGTCTCCTGACAATCAATACATCAATGAGCGATATTCTGACAGCTAAATTAAGAAAAAAAATCAGTATAAAAAAGTCTCAACAGATAGAAGATACTGAGAAGTAACAATTTAAATTAAACCCTAATACCTACATCATAAGATCGCAGTCGCACGCCGCCTCTTGAGGCCGCCTCAACGCGCTGCGCGCCGTTTTCTCTTTTTTATGCCATGATATTTTCAATCTTATATTATAGAAGTTAGAGTTTAAATTTAAATTATTAAAGTCTTAGTATCTTCGCTGCGCGCCTCCCGATGTGCGCTGGGCCATAGCGTTTTATGAAAGCCAAGTCGTAATAATGGCTGAACCTATATGGTGCGCTTTTTCTTGTAAACCAGAGGCAGAAAAAATGACCTAATAGTTTGACACTTGCACTAATCAGAATATTGATACTTTTTAGATGATTTTTTTACAAGTTTTATTTAAAAAAATAAAAAAATGCCAATCCCGTGAATTTTTGCTTTTTGTATGGAACTTTTTCTCTCGCCTTTTACTTAAGCGCCATCTATGAAGTCATCTGAACTGTTATTTTTTTTTAATTTGGGTCTCGGAAAATTTTTGTTATTATTTAAATAGGCTTAAAAATAGCTCTTTTAAATCGTTTTCTTGTTTTTTAGTTATTTGATGTCATAAAATTACTTAAAACTAGGGTTACCACCGCCTCCGAAGCGCAAGTGGAGAAGAGGCGGCGCAACCAACAAACTCAAAAATGCGGCGCAACTATACTAACAAACATAAATAAATAAATATATAGGTACGGACAAATCACACATATTGAGTTAGCCCCAAAATAAGTTCAATACTTGTGTTATGGGATACTAACTCAACGATACTACAATAGGTACATTAATAAACTGGTTTGTGTCTGTACATAGAGACATTTAAGAAAAAATATGACGCGTCTTTATAGGGCCAATAAAAGCCAAAAAAAATATTTGAAAAAAAAAAATCCTCTGTCTGTATGTTTGTACGCGCATCACGCACAAACTACTGGACCAAATTTGATGCGGTTTTCACTGTTGTATTATAGGTCTAACATAAAATCGAGCGTAGGTTTTATCTTGATACGCCGCTTAAAAGCTGAGATATAAACAATAGTAAATTACGCGCGGACGAAGTCGCGGGCACAGGCTATTTATAAATTCCTCATTTTTTTTACAAATAAAGTTAATTTTTATCCTAAAAGCGATACGGGGGTGGAACTACGGTGCATCCCATACAATAACAGTCAGTCACCTCTGAAAGATCATGCCTCAGCAGCAAAGGCAGCGAGATGGTGGTGATGTCGTTGGCGCAGGCCGCCTTCAGGATGTTGCGCAGCCCCAGGATCACCGGGTGCCGCGACGAGATCTCGCCCGCCAACGCTGGCGCAACAAAAACATTCAACTATTAAAATACGACGTTTATGAACTGTAATCAATACATATAATAAAACTGTAACTGGTCTGTGTCTGACAAAGGAGATATATAAGAAAAAAAAACGAGGGGTCTTTATAAGGCCAATAGAAGCCAAAACAATTTTTTTTTTATTTTTTGTCTTTCGCGTGTTCGTGTATTCACAGACAGTAGATCAGAGTTACATATTTATTCATCAAGATGGCGGACATTTTTTTTTTTAATTTAGAGGTTTTTGGGGACACTGATGACGAAAATAACATTTATTTTGAGATCCAACATGGCGGACAACTTTTTTTTTAATTTTGCAGATGGCGGACTTTTTTTTACTATGTAAAATAAAATAAAAAATGGCCGCCATCTTGGATCTCAAAATAAATGTTAATTTCGTCATCAGCATCCCCAAAAACCTATAAAACGATACACATATTGTAAAATAAAATAAAAAACTGCCCGCCATCTTGGATCTCAAAATAAATGTTATTTTTGTCATCAGCATCCCCAAAAACCTATCCTGTTGTGACATGACATAAGATTGATCTGATGATAAAGCTAAAAGGTAACCATAAAATTCTGTAAGGATTTACAACCCATCAAGTTTGGTTTGAGCTAGTTTGATTCGTGATGCAAATGTCTCTGATCCTAGATAAACATTACCCTTTAAATAACCATCTATAACAGTAAAATCCATAGTCCATTGTACTCGGAATGCAAGTAATAGAGAGAAGCCATTGTAAAAATGTTACTTTCCCAAAATATCCCACAAAATGTCCCTATGTCGAAATGTCCTTTCTTAAAACGGCTCATGCGCAAAATGTCGCTTTCGCAAAATATCCCCCTAGTCGTAAAATGCCTCTTTTGCAAAACGTCGCGACAGGGACTTAGTGATAATGATTGTCCTTAAGAATCGAAATATTCTAAGTTCAAGTAGCGAAATTTTGCGAAAGAGACATTCTGCGAAAGAGGCATTTTGCAACTAGGGGACATTTCACGAAAGAGGCACCTTGCGACTAGGGGACATTTCGTGAAAGAGGCATTTTGGGACTAGAGGACATTTCGTGAAAGAGGCACTTTGGGACTAGAGGACATTTCGTGAAATAGGCACTTTGGGACTAGAGGACATTTCGTGAAAGAGGCATTTTGGGACTAGAGGACATTTCGTGAAAGAGGCATTTTGGGACTAGAGGACATTTCGTGAAAGAGGCATTTTGGGACTAGAGGACATTTCGTGAAAGAGGCACTTTGGGACTAGAGGACATTTCGTGAAAGAGGCATTTTGGGACTAGAGGACATTTCGTGAAAGAGGCACTTTGGGACTAGAGGACATTTCGTGAAAGAGGCATTTTGGGACTAGAGGACATTTCGTGAAAGAGGCATTTTGCGACTAGGGGACATTTCGTGAAAGAGGCACTTTGCGACTAGGGGACATTTCGTGAAAGAGGCATTTTGGGACTAGAGGACATTTCGTGAAAGAGGCATTTTGGGACTAGAGGACATTTCGTGAAAGAGGCACTTTGCGACTAGGTGACATTTCGTGAAAGAGGCATTTTGGGACTAGAGGACATTTCGTGAAAGAGGCACTTTGCGACTAGGGGACATTTCGTAAAAGAGGCATTTTGGGACTAGAGGACATTTCGTGAAAGAGGCATTTTGGGACTAGAGGACATTTCGTGAAAGAGGCACTTTGGGACTAGAGGACATTTCGTGAAAGAGGCATTTTGGGACTAGAGGACATTTCGTGAAAGAGGCACTTTGGGACTAGAGGACATTTCGTGAAAGAGGCATTTTGCGACTAGGGGACATTTCGTGAAAGAGGCATTTTGGGACTAGAGGACATTTCGTGAAAGAGGCACTTTGGGACTAGAGGACATTTCGTGAAAGAGGCATTTTGGGACTAGAGGACATTTCGTGAAAGACGCATTTTGGGACTAGGGGACATTTCGTGAAAGAGGCATTTTGCGACTAGGGGACGTTTCGTGAAAGAGGCATTTTGGGACTAGAGGACATTTCGTGAAAGAGGCACTTTGCGACTAGGGGACATTTCGTGAAAGAGGCATTTTGGGACTAGAGGACATTTCGTGAAAGAGGCATTTTGGGACTAGAGGACATTTCGTGAAAGAGGCACTTTGCGACTAGAGGACATTTCGTGAAAGAGGCACTTTGCGTTTAGGGGACATTTCGTGAAAGAGGCATTTTGGGACTAGAGGACATTTCGTGAAAGAGGCATTTGCGACTAGGGGACAATTCGTGAAAGAGGCATTTTGGGACTAGGGGACATTTCGCGAGAGGCATTTTGCGCATGAGCCCCCCAATGTCCCCCCTCGTACCGTCGTCGTCGGCCACGAGATGGAACACGACATGCACGTCGGCCAGGTTGCTGTGGCGCGTCACGAACACGTCGCCCGTCTGCAGCGCGTGCCGCGAGCGCCGCCCGTCCTGGCCACGCGCTGAGTTGCGCTGCGAGGCCTGGAAACGTAAGCTTCTTTATGTCCCTACTCCCTATCCAGCTCAATAGTTATACATATATACATTTATAATAAAAAAAACATGACTGGCAACTCACATAGCCTATGTCACTCGGAGGAATGCAAGGAATCTAAAAATACCTCTCACATCAAAATCTGTTCAGTCGTTCAGGACTTATCCTAATCCTAACTAATATTATAAATGCGAAAGTGAGTTTGTTTGTTTGTATGTATGTTGGTTTGTTTGTTACCTCTTCACGCTTAATCTAATGAACCAATCTTCCTGAAATTTCGCATACACATAGCTGGAAGTACGGAGAAGGACATAGGGTACCTTTCATCCCGGGAAAAAGCACTGTTCCCGTGGGAAACTCACGCGGGCGAAAGCTAGTGGTGAAATAAAGAAACTTACATACATGAACCCTGAAAACATAACACTCCTTTTTTGGTCAGTCGTGTAAAAAGGGTCTTGAATATCGAAAGACCAAAAGTCAAAAGTTTAAAAAGTAAGTTAAAAGTAAGTTTTAAATAAAAAAAAAGTTTCTATTTCATTTTCATGAAGGTTATGGGCCCAGCAAGCTTTTCAACATTTAAATTATGATAATACTTTCATACAAATATTATAAATGCGAAAGTGAGTTTATTTGTTTGTTATCACTTCCCGCTTTATCTACTGAACCAATCTTCCTGAAATTATGTATACACATAATTAGAAGTACGGAGAAGGACATAGGGTACATATCGTCCCGGGAAAAAGCACTATTCCTGTGGAAAGTTCACGCGAGCGTTGTAGCGAGTTAATAAATATGTAAGAAAAATAGCTCTCACCGGTTCCTTAACCTTCTCGAGTATCTCCTTGAGCTGCAAGTCGATGGAGGCGAAGTGGTGTTCGGGCGCAGCGGACGCAGCTCGCCGCAGCCCCGCGCCCGCGCCGGGCCGCGCGCCCGCCGCGCTCAGCAGCACCACGGCTGACAGCTCAGACGAGTACAGCGACAGCGACGTCTGCAGCCGCCGCATTTCGCATGTCGGACTGGGGCGGGACTTATGTTACTAACTAGCAGCGACACGCGGATTCGCACCCGTGGAAATTTCGGGATTCCGAAACTTTATTGCCTTCCTTGTAAATAGCATACACAAAATAGTAATTTATGCAACTGATACATAATGAGAGCATTAAAACATGAGTGTGGTTTAATAATAATAAGATCACAAGAGTGTTTTAATGCCTAATTGTGTACAGTTGCATACACTACTTTATCTTCACTCATAGGAACAATTTATAGAAAATAACAAAATAAATAATTTATGGCAGGAAATTAAATTCAAACTGCGAATGCGTGCGCCTCTTTTTTACATTCATCCTAAAACTATAGCCTAATATAATAAATTAAAAAATAAAAGTGTACTACAATTATTAAAAAAATATCTTAAGATACAGCTAGCAGTATTGTAATGACATAACGATACAGCTAGCGGTACTATAATGAGTTTCATTTTTAATTTTATGTATATGCGTTTATTGTTGCGCGGGACGCGCATGAATGCGGGCAGCGCAGGACCGGTCGTTGTGAAAATCCTTGGGGGAGGCCTTTGTCCAGCAGTGGACGTCTTTTGGCTGAGAGCGACAGAGAGATGTGCGTTTATAAAGTACGTCTTTATAAAACCACCTTTAAATTCGTAATTTGAATATTTCGACAGGAGTGTAGATAAAAAAAATATTCAAATCAGATCGGTAGTTCCAGTGTGACGCGTTTGAAAAAACAAATTTTCAAGACTGACTCTTGTGCAGCCGCCCCGCTTAGAATGTGTTGCTGAGAAACTGACTCACTTGTCAGGTTGCAGCCGGCAGAGGTCCAGCAGGTCGCAGGCCACGATCCTGACGTTGTGCGTCTGCTTGAGCTGCGAGCCGAGGTGGATGGTGAAGCTCTCCTCGAGGGGGGGGCGGGGCGCAGGGGAGGGCGCCGGCAGCAGCCCCGCTGAGAACGTGCCTATAGGGGAGTTGCTGCGGACAACTAATATGGTTAACTAACCTTTCGGAATAAAAAGTACCTTATGTACTTTTGGTATTTTTATACTTGTGTCAGGCTTGTCACACTCCGCGGTAGGTATTAAAAACGCAAGTACGTACGGCGGCCACGCCGGCGTGGCTATTCAGTAGGTCAGAGAAGGTAAGCGATAGTGAGGCTCAAATATATTTGAGCCTCACTATCGCTTCAACTCAACTCTAATATAATATCAACTCTAATAACCTACAGTTATAACTGTAGGTTATTAGAGTTGTGCGATCTGAATTGCACTTAATTGTATCGTAGCGAGATTCGATATTCCTTCAATTAATTTTTGAAGTGTTCCTTCTGTACTATTATGTATTCTGTGCCTGTGTATTAAATTTCATCGAAATCCGTCCAGTAGATTTTGCTTAATTCAGTAACAAACATCCTCATAAACTCACATCCAAACTTTCGCATTTATAATATTAGTAGGATTAAATAAATAAAAAATAAAATATAATTTATTTCAAGCATATTTAGTGAATACCCTAAATAAATAAAAAGGGCATTTTGCATAGCGGGCTATATCATGAGCAGTTCCCCAAAAATCAGAAATAATATCAAAAACCGATTAAGACTATCATATATTTGTTTTTTCGTGATCTTGTTATGGTACAAAAATACATTTAATATCGCCTAATATCGTATAATGGCGATACTGACATGGCGCCCGTACGTATGTTCAGAAATTATGATACAGAAAATCGGATACAATGCTCGATATTTTCATTATATTTTATAAAATTAATTAAAGTAAATGTTCCTAACACATGTTATATGCAATATCACAAAAATATATGTGTATTTCACATAAATAGATGAATAATAAATAAAATAAACAATTCTTTCCTGCGGGCATGTATGTAATAAAAGTACATTTTTGAACGTATCGGAAATGGGAACTGTCAAATGAAGCGCGTCAACGTCAAATCATAATGGGTGTCGGCCATTTTGGCGGAACTCGCCTAACCTTCATTACGATTTTGTTGACTAAATGTACCATAGAAAGACTACGAATTTATCGGATTTACTTATAAGGCATTGATACTTAACCAAAAATGAAAAGTTCAGATAGGTGCTTATGATATAGCCGGTTCCCCACACATTTGTGCAACAACCCCTTTATTTATTTATTTTATTTTATTTGGAGAACATTACAACTTTGGAATATCTATAAATATTATTGGTATACATATATGATTGCTAGATAGCCAATTACATTGTTCTCGCTGATAGGTGATAATCTTCGAGCAACAAGGACTTCCGCGCGCGGCCCGGAAGGGAGGCGCCATAGATGTCTTTCCCCTCTGGCAAAGCTTAGGTCCAGGTGGACTTGAGCGTTTATAAAAACTGTTTGCATTCGGACTTTTCGCTAGACAGAATCCATCAGTCAGTGTGAATGACACATAGGCCGCAATACAAAAAATTCCGAATTGTTCAATTTTGTGCTGCAAAAAGAAGTCTGGGGCATCTATTTTACAGAAAGATGGTGTTACATTTTTCTAGTAAGTAAATTCTTATCATATGATTATAAATTAAACAAAAATTCATACATTTTATTACAATGTCATTGTTGGATTTGTTTACCAACATCAGTCCGGTCGCCTATAGAAACACGGATTTGTCGAGTGATAATTCCGTCCAACATCTAGATTTAGTGATGTTACTTTGCTTACATTGTGTTTGTAGTCCTGTATCGATAAACTGCGATAGGTAAAGTTTTAAATTGTTGTATGTTGTAACGTGTATTTTCTTATTTTATTACAGCTTTCCTAAAAATACCTACTTAGAGATGTGTTTATGGAAAAACTTGTGCAACAACTAGCAAACCTGGGATGCCAAAAAGACAAGTCCCGTTTAGCTCATTGTAAGGCATCTGATTTCTACGAATGGTGTAAGTCAGCTCGGATGAATAAGACAGTGATATGTCAGAGAAAATTACTAGAAATAGTTAAGTTATATTTAGATAATTTAAATTTTATAAGTATTCCTTTCTTGTCTTTGTGGTACTTAACTAATAAACGTGATAACTTTGCAACTCTGATTTTATTTATTATTAGCTTTCGCCCGCGGCTTCGCCCGCGTGGATTTCCCATGGGAACAGTGCTCTTTCCCGGGATGAAAGGTACCCTATGTTCTTCTCCGCATTTCCAGCTATGTGTATGCGAAAATTCAAGACGATTGTTTCAGTAGATAAAGTGTCAAAAGGAACAAACAAACAAACTCACTTTCGCATTTATAATATATAGTTAGGATTATGCTAATTCTGCGAAGTGCACACACTGCGAAGTGCACCAATTGCGAAATCCACCTTTTGTTCGAGTGTACGTTTTGCGAAGTGCACATTCTTCGTCAGACCCACAGATAGAACCACTAGTATACTAGTAGTTCGCCGCGAACTTAGACCTCGCGATTATTACCCGCGTTTTTATTGATATAGGACTCTTATGTATGTACAGTGTTTGTAATATATTGGGTAAAACTAAACGCAGGCGTTTCCTGTTATCGCCGCCAGGCGTTTTGGGGTTCTCACATTGCTCGCGTAAAAAATGGGTCGTGGACGGTCGCCATTGTCCTATGCGATATCGGTTTGATTTTTAATACGCGAGAGGTCCCGCGTTCTTTGATTGCTAATTGATTTGAGTTATAATTGTGAATTTCCTGTTTGTTAAATAACTATTGAACTTTGTGTTTGTGTAACCCGTCATTGTGACTTTCTCCTGTGGGATGTGACGCGTGGCTGCTCGCTCACATCTATCTGTTGCCGAGCCGATTTCGGGAAGAAATCTATTTATTTGTTCTGGGGAATTGAGATCTCATGGGTTAGGTAGGGTGATTAGGAATTCCCCCTTCCCGAAGACACTCAAGTTTGGATCCGAAGAGAAAGAAGATTTAGCTTGGTAAGTGGTTTTCCATTGTAATTAATTTATAGGTTAGGTTATTATATAGGGCCCTGTAGCTCCCTTCATAAGCTACGGTGGTAGCAGACTGCGTTAAGTTAGTTAGGTTTTAGTCGGGCAAACGTGGTGCCGCGTGGAGATTTTTTCCCGGTACTTATTTTTACCGGTGGTTTTTTCCCGGTGAAGTTCCGGTACAGAATTCTTCCCGCCGCTTCGTTTGTCCGGATTCTCTCTGCCACATTTTCTGGCAGCAGAGCGTAGTTGCTCTGCACAATTTCTGGTAGCAGAGCGTAGTTTATCTACCCTCTATTTGTTCGTTTGTAAAAAATAATTAATTGTTTGTAAAAATTATTAGATTTTTCTTAGTTTGTTTGTATAAGAATATTTGTAACCTTTTTGTATTTGTTTTCGGTTTGTACCGTGCGTTCCGGGTTTGTGCCATTCTCATACCTACCGCGGTTTTTCGTGTTGTTGCTTGATCTTGTTCTTTATTTACCTTTTTTATCTTTTCTTATTTGTTTGTTTGTTTGTGACTTGACGCGATGGCGAAGGCCTCCAATGCTAGGGCGACACTCGCCAACGAATTGAGATGGTTTGTGACGGCCGGTGGACTCCTGTCCCGGAAGGACAGGGAGGCCGCTATACTGGAAAGAGCGGATCAGCTCCGCTCACGATTGAACAACGCGGAAGCGGCCATGGCGGCGCTTACCGAAGCCGACCTTACCCCGGAGGTCTACGCAGGTCACGTGGCGGACCTGGACCAGATCCTGAGTCTGCACGATGACATCGTGGAGGCGGCGGCCGCAATAAGGGCGAGACAGGCTGGCGGACCAGCCCCTCGCACACCTGTTAGACAGGAAGGACCAGCGGTTACTGGTCGGCTCCCCACCCTTCAGCTGTCCCACTTTGGGGGTAGGATGGAGGAGTGGGTGGCATATAAAAATATGTTTGAGTCCCTGGTCGTAGCACGACAGGATTTGTCGAAGGCCCAGAAGATGGCCTACCTCCTCTCCACTCTTGAGGGTGAAGCGCGGTCGCTCATCCAGCACCTCCGGGTGGAGGACGACCAGTACGACACGGCTTGGGAGTTATTGAACTCCCGCTACCAAAATTTACGTTTGTTAGCGGATGCGCACGCCGCACAGTTGATGGCCCTGCCCAAGGTAGCCAACAGGGCACAGTTGCGCCTGCAGTTGCTCACGCCCGTTACAGTGGCCTGTAACGCGCTCCGCACACTGGGGCTGCCGGTGGACCAATGGTCTTTTTTGCTGGTGCACATTGTATTGGGCAAATTACCCAATGACATCCGCTCGCGATTTGAGCGCGAGAATGCGGAACGGGATAGCACCACCCTACCAACATTCACTGACTTGGTGAAGTTTTTGGAGTTTGAGGCACGGGCTGCTGAGAATACCATGACGGACTCAGCGCCATCCAGAGCGCCTGAACGTAGGCCCTTGGAACCCTCATGGCGAGGGAGGCCCCAACAGGGACGGCAACCGCCACCGCGTGGAGCTGGTGCGCGGGTTGCACACACGGCAGCAGTCGCGAGGGACGCGGACTGCCTGCAATGTGGTCGGATGGGCCACAGCCTGCTGCAATGCAGGGACTGGCAGGGACTGCCAGTACAAGATCGGCGCCGCATGGCAAAGCGGCATGAACTTTGCTTTTATTGTTTGGGCGGTCACTATGCACGTGACTGTCCCAGTGCCATACCATGCAGTGCATGCCGTGGGCGGCACCACGCGATGCTTTGCATGAACCGCAACGGGGATGGCACCCGGATGTTGAGGCAGGGGTCCCCTATGGGCGGGGGCGCTCCTGCGCGAAGCCCTCCACCACCGGACGGAGGACGCGGCTTCGCTCGTCGCACCCCCTCGGGAGGGGGTCGCGTACCTGCGCGGGTCTTGGCGGACCGGGACCACGCGCCCCAAGGTCATGGCCAGTATGTAGCTGGCCAGGCCCCGGATAGGGCCCCCATGGGCGGGGGCCCTAGATCGGACGTGAGAGTGGGGACACCCCCCTCCACGCGGGTTACCAATGCCCAACACATGCAGCCGCAGCGGTTTTCTCCACCGCTGCACGAGTACCCACGGCTGGAGTACCACCCGCCGTACCATAGGTATGGCCGGGCCGCGGGTTATGCCCCCCTCAGATGGGGATGTGCACTCGCCCGACATATTATCCGGGTCAGTGGCGCCCCCTGGTTTGGAGAGAGTGGGGAGCCCGTAACTAGCTTGCTCCCTTGCTGGGACAGAGCCGCGGACGGTTCTGCTCCCTACCGCGGTGGTCCGCGTATGGGGTCGTGGGGGAAGCCATTAATTTGAGAGCTCTGTTGGACTCAGGGGCTCAAAGCAGTTTGGTTACCACTCGAGTGGCACGCCAGTTAGGTTTAGTCGTGGAAGACTCGCCTGTGCCACTTCTTGGAGTTGGTGGCATACAAGTGAAGTGTCTGACGGGCCAGACACTTGTCACCTTTTCTTCGCTGAAGTCCTCCACAATGAGGATCACGACTTCGGCTATGGTAATGGATACCATTGCGGGTTGGCACCCCTCGACAGACATACCGCCGGGTGTGTTGTCTTTGGTTTCGGGTCTGGATTTGGCCGACCCCTTTGTCTTTCATCCCGGCCCAGTGGACTTGCTCCTGGGCTCGGACGTATTGGGTTGGATTTTGTTGGGTACACAGAAGGCTCTGGGTTCGTCTTCACTGATGGCAGTGTCTACGATTTTTGGTTTTGCCCTGATGGGCCCTGTGTTTGATAATGGCACCGCGGAGGAGCCACCGGTTGTCGCATCTGCGTCCTTGGCCAAGACCATGCAAAGGTTTTGGGAGGTGGAGGAGCCACCTATGAGTTCCAGGATGGATCCGGAACACGCTGAGTGCGAAGCCCTTTTTCGATCGACCACGGAGAGGTTGCCCTCCGGTCGGTTTGTAACTAGGTTACCCTTTGTTGCCTCTCGTCCTAGCCTAGGGCAAAGTAGGGCGCTTGCGGAGAAACGACTGCTGTCCATGGAGCGACGTATGCAGCGTGACCACGTACTTCGCGATAAATATATTGAATTTATGCGCGAGTACGAGGATTTGGGTCACATGTCTCCGGCTCGAGTTGATTGGAGCTCAACTGAGCATTATTTTTTGCCCCACCACGCGGTGGTGAAGGCCTCAACAGGCAAATTGAGGACCGTCTTTGATGGGTCCGCACCCACTTCGAACGGAGTTTCGTTGAATCTGTGTTTGCATTCGGGTCCCAAATTGCATAGGGACATAATTGACATCATCTTGAACTTTAGAAGACATCAAGTGGTTTTTGGTGCGGACATCCGGATGATGTTCCGCCAGACAGTCATACATCCTGAGGACAGGCGATTCCAGTTGATACTCTGGCGTGAGCGCCCTGAGGATCCTGTGACGGTGTATGAACTCAACACAAACACGTATGGTTTGAAATCTAGTCCCTATATCGCCATCAGATCATTGCTTGAATTGGCAGAGCGGGAACGGATCCGCTTTCCCCGTGGGGCTTCCGTGCTGTCACGTGACTTGTATGTTGATGACGTGTGCACCGGAGCCCAAAGTATTGAGGAGGCCCTCCTACTGCGGGATGAATTGATTGAAATATTGAAGACAGGTGGCTACGAGCTACGTAAGTGGTTGTCTAATGAGCCTAAAGTTCTAGAAGGGATCCCGGAGGATCACCAACAGAACCCTCACCTGTTTGAGGATGTGGATGATCCCAACAGGATAGCGGTGCTGGGCATGCAGTACCAGCCGCTAACCGATATTTTTACATTCCAAGTGGACTTGGAAATACCAAAGGTCTGGACTAAGAGAACGGTGTTGTCCGTAATAGCCCGTATGTTTGATCCAAGCGGTTGGATCAGTCCAGTGATATTCTCTGCGAAGTGTCTTCTTCAGAGACTTTGGACTTTGGGCGTCTCGTGGGACGAGCCGCTGTTTGGTCCTCCATTGGATGATTGGCTCGAGTTGTTTTCATCGATTAAGGAAGTCAATCGGATTGCCTTGCCTCGTCGAATATTGCCCCCGGGAAATATCGAGCCAGCCTGCATGGCTTTTGTGACGCGTCGGAGCGAGGCTACGCCGCGTCAGTCTATATGCGGACAGTTGACGCCGATGGCCGGGTCAATGTCTCGCTTTTGTTAGGGAAGAGCAAGGTCGCCCCCATCAGGACTAGGCTGACTATTCCCAAGCTTGAGTTGAGTGGAGCTCACCTTCTCTCTAAATTGTTGCATCACGTTGCATGTGAGCTGGCGGCCACGGTCGAGATACGGGACATCTTCGCCTGGTCGGATAGCCAGGTCGCGCTTGCATGGTTGCGCGCGGCTCCACATACCTTGGAGGTTTTTGTGGGAAATCGGGTTTCCCAAATCCAGAATATCGGAATTGATATAACATGGAGACATGTGCCGGGAGAGCTTAACCCAGCGGACTGTGCCTCCCGAGGTTGTACGGCACCAGAATTGGTGTCACACCCGCTCTGGTGGGGTCCAGAGTGGCTGATGGGATCAGAAACTTCTTGGCCTGTCTGTCAGACAGATGTTACTTCTTTGAGTTTGACTGGGCTCCGTGTACATGCTGTAGTCGCTGAGACGACGTCGGAGTCGGATTGGCTACTTGCTCGGTATAGCAGCTTGGATAAGCTTCTGGGTGTTACCAGTTGGATTAAGCGTTTCATACATAATTGTAGAAACCCACAGGCAAAGCGGTTGGAGCCGATTGCAGGTGCAGAAGAGCGCCGGAGCGCATTGTTGCATTGGGTCCGTGTCGTGCAGACCGGACGGTTTGAGTCAGAGCTTCGTATTTTGCGCGACGGACGCGCTAAGTTGAAGGGCGCGGTCGCTCGTTTGAACCCGTACATCGACTCGGATGGGCTTCTTCGGGTTGGAGGCAGGCTCCGGAAGGCGGATCTTCCATATGAGACTCGCCATCCTCTGTTGTTGCCCAAGGGCGGACCCTTGGTGCAGCTTTTGGTGTCTGATCGACACATTCGTAACGCCCATGCTGGGTGCAATGCTTTGTTGGCTATTTTGCAACGCGAGTTTTGGATTTTGTCTGCCCGAAGAGCAATCCGTAGTGTCCTGTTTCGATGTATTGCATGTTATAGGTTGAAGGCATCCACGATGCAACCACAGATGGGTGATTTGCCCGCTGATCGAATCCGACCTTCGAGACCGTTTGACGGCGTTGGAACCGATTTTGCCGGTCCCTTTTCGATCAAGGCTTCTCCCTTTCGTAATGCCCGTATTGTGAAGGGCTATTTGTGTGTATTTGTTTGTTTGGCCACCAAGGCTGTCCATTTGGAGGTGGTATCGGCTCTGACTACGGAGGCCTTCGTCGCCGCGTTGGATCGCTTTGTTTCGCGTCGAGGTCTACCTTCCCTTATTAGGTCTGACAATGGCACAAACTATAAAGGAACTGTAAATTATCTTAAGGATGTTTCTGTGTTTATTGATAAAAATTGTACTAGTTTAAGTCAAATTGCTGCCCAAAGGGGAATAACCTGGAAGTTTAGTCCCCAAGTTGCCCCCATTGGGGAGGGATTTTTGAAGCGGCTGTGAAATCCGCAAAGACCCACCTCCGCCGCATTATCGGAGAAACGGCTCTAACTTTTGAAGAGCTGGCCACAGTGTTTTGTAAAGTTGAGGCGGTCCTCAACTCTCGTCCTCTCTGTCCGCTATCTCCAGATCCAAATGACTTGGAAGCTCTCACCCCTGGTCATTTTTTGGTGGGAGGGCCGTTGAATGCCCTGCCCGAATACCCGTGGAAGGATGAACGCGTATATCGGTTGTCGCGTTTTCAAATGTTGCAGCAAATGAGCCAGGACTTTTGGCGTCGCTGGTCGCTTGAATATTTGCATTTGCTGCAGCAAAGAGTGAAGTGGACAGACAGGACTGAGCCTCCCAGGGAGGGTGATTTAGTATTGTTAAAAGAGGCAAATTTGCCCTCATTGCTTTGGCGACGAGCTCGCATATTACGTTTGATTCTTGGCGGAGATGGCACTCCGCGTGTGGCTGAGGTGTTGGTCGACGGTTCGATTTTAAGGAGAGGTGTGACCTCTCTCGCCCGCCTTCCCGTAGAGTAAGCTAGCGGTCTGCTTCTCAGACCGGGACGGGGGATGTTTGTAATATATTGGGTAAAACTAAACGCAGGCGTTTCCTGTTATCGCCGCCAGGCGTTTTGGGGTTCTCACATTGCTCGCGTAAAAAATGGGTCGTGGACGGTCGCCATTGTCCTATGCGATATCGGTTTGATTTTTAATACGCGAGAGGTCCCGCGTTCTTTGATTGCTAATTGATTTGAGTTATAATTGTGAATTTCCTGTTTGTTAAATAACTATTGAACTTTGTGTTTGTGTAACCCGTCATTGTGACTTTCTCCTGTGGGATGTGACGCGTGGCTGCTCGCTCACATCTATCTGTTGCCGAGCCGATTTCGGGAAGAAATCTATTTATTTGTTCTGGGGAATTGAGATCTCATGGGTTAGGTAGGGTGATTAGGAATTCCCCCTTCCCGAAGACACTCAAGTTTGGATCCGAAGAGAAAGAAGATTTAGCTTGGTAAGTGGTTTTCCATTGTAATTAATTTATAGGTTAGGTTATTATATAGGGCCCTGTAGCTCCCTTCATAAGCTACGGTGGTAGCAGACTGCGTTAAGTTAGTTAGGTTTTAGTCGGGCAAACGTGGTGCCGCGTGGAGATTTTTTCCCGGTACTTATTTTTACCGGTGGTTTTTTCCCGGTGAAGTTCCGGTACAGAATTCTTCCCGCCGCTTCGTTTGTCCGGATTCTCTCTGCCACATTTTCTGGCAGCAGAGCGTAGTTGCTCTGCACATACAGTATATGATTGAAAAGTGCTGATGAGCAGGGTAAAATCACAGTTGAAGAAATAGTATAATTTACAATATAAAAAATTGGAGGACCTCTTAAGGGCCCGTACTAGGCTAGATTGCTTCACATGATCGTCTGTAATATCTACATTTATGTAAAACTGAATGTAAAATTAAGATATAGCAAACTTCAGGACTAGCACGAGGGATTATGTTACTCAAAAACACGATTGCATAAAATTTTCTCGATAGAAAAAAATTGCGAAGTTGCCTCCAAATCACCTATAATTAACACTTTAAACTGCTATTATTCAAGCAATACATTAAAAAAAAGATTGAGAATTTTTGTATAAATTACTCTAAAGATAAGGCAGGGATTATGTTACTTACTTTTGTAAATATCTTTTCATAAAGCTTTAAAAAAAATAATACGTATAATTGCCCGCATGCTTTAACCATCCGCCTCTGAGCCGCCGCCGCGCCTCCCGCGACCCCGCGAGCATTTATTTAGAACGCGGATTGGATGCGTGCGGGCGAACTGGGTAGCGGGTAGCGGGGGAAAATCTTAGTTGTCATTGGCCTAGTGCGGGCTCTTAATAGCCCAGGCGCTAACATTATATCAATCAATCATCAAAATATATAAAATCTTGCGTTACGGAGTAACTGACTGACTTACAGACAATGCATAGCCGAAAACGACTGGGCGTACGAAGCTGAAATGTGTTGACTGACTTACAGATAATGCACAGCCGAAAACGACTGGGGGTACAAAGCTGAAATTTGTTGTTTTTTTTATTGAAAATTTGAGTGCGTTTGACCTCTATCTAGCTCGATGGGAAGCAAAGATGAAGAAAAAGTTTGACAGACAGACAGACGGACAACAAAGTGATCATAAAAGGGTTCCGTTTTTACCTTTTGAGGTACGGAACCCTAAAAATAATCTGAACCCAACTTATTTTCTGCCCTTTTATTGTCTTCAGAGTGGTCATAAAAAAATAACCTAAACCTAACTTCTTTTACGCCCTGAAAGTGTCTCCGGGTGGTCATAAAAAAAATAACCTGAACCTAACTTCTTTTATGCCCTCAAAGTCTTTCCGGTGGTCATTAAAAAAAATAACCTGAACCCAACTTATTTTCTGACCTCAAGCCTTTTCGGGTGGTCATAAAAAAAAATAACCTGAACCCAACTTCTTTTACGCCCTCAATGTCTTTCCGGGTGGTCATTAAAAAAAATAACTTGAACCCAACTTATTTTCTGCCCTCAAGCCTTTTCGGGTGGTCCTAAAAAAAATAACCTGAACCTAATTTCTTTTACGCTCTCAAAGTCTTTCCGGGTGGTCATAAAAAAATAACCTGAACCTAACTTGATTCCTGTCAATAATAATATTTTTTGTTTTTTTTGTAAATATCTTTTATTACATAAATATCTTATAGTTTTGGTAAATAATATTTTTCAAACGATGTATTTGCAATAAGATATTTAGTCTAACGTTGTTTTACCAATTGAAGATTTTGTTAAATAATTTGTTTGGTAAATGATAATTTGAAAAAATCAATATTTGTCTAGTAATTAGTTTGTAAAATAATCATTTTTGAAAAGGATGAGTTTGTCAAAGCATATGTTTTTCAAATATATAGTTTTTAGAGGTGAGGCATAAATATTAGATTAGGTGCGTGGATTAGGTATTTTTCGATACCAGTGCGTACCTAATATTTGGCACCCCGGATTAGGTATTTTTCGATGCAAGCAATATTCATCCTTAAATCATACGACGTAAAGTTCAAAATCGACTGAGAAGATTTTTGAATATTCTCGTCGGCTCTTGTATTGGGTATGTACAGTCTAGAGTCAAAAGTGGAGTCATACCTTAAATATCATATTGCCTTGCAGGCGCGCAGTCCTTCATTGTGTGCGTTACGTCCATATTACGGACGTATAATTACAATAAGAACACTACTCACACTAAGCTAATTATCATATTACCCACCCACACCAAGACACAACTCTGCTGCATGCTTGTGCTTCGTGCTCATACTGCCTACGTGCTGCCATCTATCAAATTTACGGGGTACTAAGTAGTGGATTCTGACACAGAAATATTAATACACTACCTATAGTTTATTATAAAGCAAACCAATAGTGGTGAGTACGGTGACACGCAACCAATTGATAATTTCGTCACAAGCTAATGCATCTGCTGGTCTAATCGGGAGTCGGATGGACTGCAGTTGATACAGGTCAAAGTTCGAGTCACATCCAGATATTTTATTTTTCATATTAAACTCAATTCATAAGCCAAGAGTATTTTTATATAATGTAATTGATATGCTTTTATATATTTGTTATGAAATAAAAATTCTCAAAAATCATGACAACTATTTATTCATGTAAATAGGTATAGTATACTTATGTAAAATTTATTATTATAAACTACACTAACAAATTCAAAATTTATGTTTAATCACTTCCCTATCTAATTACAGAATAAATAAGAACTTAAAAATAAGCATTCTGTAGTAAGTTACTTATAAGAATCTGTTCATTTATTTTATATATTATTACTAAATTATACTTTCGCTTTTTGTTAGTAAATATTGAGGTTATAGCTTAAGTATTCGTTTTCATCATGAAAAGAAGATTGAAACTAAACCTCAACATCTAACAATTTATCTCCTATTATGAAACATAACCTTGTATTTGTAATGCAAAATACAAAAACAAGTAATAAGTATAAAAATAATTTAAATAATGTTTATACTTTTTATAAAACCAGATTTGATACAATAGAAAGAGGACAGTTGGAATATACCTACTTAATGAATGAACTCACTGATTAAATTTAAACACAAATAATTAACTCACTATTTTGTAAAGTTGCCGTTGTTGTCTTTTCTACACATATTTCAATCACAAAAAAACTGTCCTAAACATCCATACAATGAGAAACTAATTCTTCCTTGCTCATCTTCTATGCACCATCAGGCCCCATAGATTTTCTATGGAGTTGAGGTTAGAAGACCGCGCTGGCCAAGGATGACATTTATTTCTGGAAGCGAAATAAATTATCCAGTTTTTTATGCACGCCACCAGCTTGATATGCACGACGAACAGTAGATAGGCATCGAAACATCAAATAAATCAGCATAACGCCTGGTAGGTAAAATCATCGCCTTCATATTCTTCCAACATTATTGTTGCTGCTGCTAAGAGATAATAGCCGGTCTTCTACTTTGCGGCAAGGCTACCCTGCAGCAAGTCGCTACACCCAACGTGTTGTCCACTAAAAAAATATAATAATATATAATTAGGTATTTAGTTTATATTTAATTTCAAAACTATCACTTATGCAAAGCAAAATCACGAAGAAAAATATATCAATACAATACATTAATATTATGTTATCATTTTATGTTTGAATTAATCACAAAATATTACACATTTACACACACATATTTCAAATCACAACTATTTATTTGTTTAAAAATACTCACACTTAATCCAGTTCCTTTCATTAGAAATTGAGACTATTTTGCAACCACTATCATGCAAAGTAAATCCGAATAGTCTCCATAATACCTACTTATAATGGCCTATATTGGCAAGTGTTGGTAAAGTAATATTCCACAAATACTTAGATAACTATCACTAACAAATGCGTTCAACTAAAACGAGAACTCGGTTGAAGTGATAAATTTGCGTCTGTCTTTTTTTTTTTTCATTCACCGTCAAATATTCATTTTCATAGCTGGTCCATACTGACCACCCATACGAAGTAACGATACCATAAAGTTAGAGCAAGGATTTTATAGACATACTATGAACGTTCCGTATCATTCATTCATAGTATGTCTATGAAATCCATAAAAGTATGAAGCGCTCGCCGACTCGCCGCGCCAGCCTACCTACTTCTATGGAAACATCGTATTCGGTCGGTTGACATTGCACAGACACAGGCGTTTTACAAATAACACACAATCATAAGGTCTTAAGTGCAAACACTTCTATAATCAATTAGTATGAGAAATTCTGACTCCACTTCTGGAGATGTCTGTACCTATCCAATACTTTCATCCATCAAAGAACACTGACCCTTAAACTAATTATTATAAGATAAAAAATCGGTTGCGAAAAATATTTGCTACTAGAATTAAACGTATGGATTAGGTACACTTTTATCAAATATTTTCATCTAAACAACAATGACCTTTACGCACTTTTTAAGAATAAGATCAAAAATCAGTTGCAAATAAAGTATTAACAATTACTGGGATTAGGTGTATTAGAACTGGTTAGGTAACTGATAAATATTAGCAAGGAGTACCTATTAGGAGCTTCGATCCAGAAATGTTATCTAATACACAGATTAAGGAACAATACTTTGAAGATCTAATACTATCGTGTTAGAAACAATATTGAACTTTACGATGTATGACATAAGGTTGGGAATTGGCTGCGAATAGCAGGGATTAGGAAGAGGTATTCGGATTAGGTATTTGGATTAGGTATTTTTTGGTATTAGTATTAGATAGAACAGGTACGGGTTTTACCTAATCCAACCCACCTCTGATAGTTTTACAAACGTTGTTTATAAAATGATTGTTTTTTAAATACATAATAATAATAATTTGTAATATGAGGGTGTACCATTTTCTTTTATGTAAGTTTTATTTTTACCAAACGACTAACGAGACGAACGACCAAACAAACAACAACCGAAATTTACCACCACAAGACTTTATTATGAAAAACGGTACTTGGTTCTTATGAAATTTGAAAAAATCTTACTAGTCTGATGTAGAAATTAATGAAACTGTTCAGCGCCATCTAGTGAACTATTACGAACTAAAATGGCAATATTTAAAACAAAAAAAATCGATTTATTAGCTTATATGTGTATGTTTGTTTGTTCGATGATAACTCAAGTAATTTTGATCGGAGCTTCATGAAATTTGGTAAGCATATGGCTAATAGAACTTTTGAGGTCGAACATAAGCCAAATCGGTCAAGGTATTGCTGAAATCGGTCAAGGAGTTGCTGAAATTTATTATTCGCGAGTATACAGTTTGGGGGCGAACTACTAGTTTACAAATCATCTACAAAGTCTACAACCACTGCTTAGATTTCGACTTTTTTAACATAATTCAGTTCCCTGAGTAAAATCTAGATGGCGCTATCCAAAGTTAGAACACGCTATGGTTTCGTTTGCTACATAATCGCGGACATTTTTATTAATATTTCAAAAACTACTGAACCGATTTTGATGCCCAACGAACTTGAAAATTCTATTGATATTTTCTACATGCCTACCAAATTTCATCAAAATCGGACCATCGGTTCGGCAGTTATCGCGGTACAAACATACATACATACATACAAACAATGTGTTTCGCCCCCAACTCGATTTAGAGACCTTCGCTCGCTTCGCTCGCTCGGTTAATAAAAAATGCAAATTACTGCTAGAGCCCCGGGTATGTCATTCATAAGAACGTATCCATATTTCCATACCTCCTTAGCAATAAATATTATAAATGCGAAGTAATACTGTTATACTCACGGCTAAACCACTCCACAGATTTTATTAAAGCTATTGATTATATAGTTGAAGGCCCGAGAAATTCGATAATTTATAATTCATCGATAATGCAGAATTACATTTTTGCCATTCACTATTGAAAACAAAGTCAAAAATATGTTTATGTGTGTTCTGTCTTATATTCGTACACAAAAATCTGACGGGTGGTGACAGATTTGTCAATGTAATGTTTTATTTTTCATATGTGGTGTCGTAATTACAGATTTTCATTATGTATGTGTGTACCGAACAGCGCTTGCGTGAATTTCCCTCCCCCCGCAATAAATGCCAGAAAGATTTGAATGGAAACATGTCGCTATGGCTTCTCCCTCCGTAAGGAGTCCGTGTTGCTCTATGGTGATAATAGATGGAGAAAGAAAATTTTGAGGATGAAAATGAAACCTAGCGTGATGACTCATGCTTGCGAGACATGGACACTTACTGTCGGAACGGTCCACCGCCTTAAAGTGGCTCAGCCATACGCCGACGACGCACAAAAATCAAGTGCTGATGGGGTAGTGGTCGAGCGCGGCCATGAGCCAGGTCACCTGGGAGTGCTGCTGGGGTAGTGGTCGAGCGCGGCCATGAGCCAGGTCACCTGGGAGTGCTGCTGGGGTAGTGGTCGAGCGCGGCCATGAGCCAGGTCACCTGGGAGTGCTGCTGGGGTAGTGGTCGAGCGCGGCCATGAGCCAGGTCACCTGGGAGTGCTGCTGGGGTAGTGGTCGAGCGCGGCCATGAGCCAGGTCACCTGGGAGTGCTGCTGGGGTAGTGGTCGAGCGCGGCCATGAGCCAGGTCACCTGGGAGTGCTGCTGGGGTAGTGGTCGAGCGCGGCCATGAGCCAGGTCACCTGGGAGTGCTGCTGGGGTAGTGGTCGAGCGCGGCCATGAGCCAGGCGCGGTGCTGCGCTCGCTGCGCCTGGCGCAGAGCGTCCAGCTGCGAGCCCCAGCGGCCGCGAGACAGGCTCTGCTCCTCGAAGTGGCGGCCCGCTAGCGAGTTGATGTCTTCCTCTGTTACTGTGGTATTAAGCAGGCGCATGTTCTCTTCCATTTCCGCTGTTTGTCTGGTGAAGGGAAAAGGAACACAAGCTCATTATTAAAAAATAACATGACTGGCAAACTCACACAACCGGTCACTTGGACGAATGGAAGGAGTTGTAAAAATACCTCTCACATCAAAATCTGTTATTCAAGCTTGTTTTCTTTATTATGATAATCTTGACTGTAAGTTAAATAGATTGTTGTGAATAACTTAATTCAAAATTTGTCACTGAGTATTAAAATATTGAAGTCCATAATGTCCCTTTCCCAGAATGTCCTGTACATAACTTTGGGTAAGGAGTCTTTTTGGTGCAGTAGTTTTTTGCAACAAGAACTAACTAACTAACTTTTCTTGAACTAATCCATATGAAACAATTTTCAATTCTGAAATTGCTAAAAACAAGACACATAAAGATTTAATATTGGCTGGTAAAAAATATTATAATTATTAAAGCATTAAGTAACATTAGGACATCACCTCTCAGTAATCTTCTGCACATCCTCGTCTCTGCTCTTCAGCATGTTGCACACGGTCTTAGCGTACGAGTTCTCCACTTGCAGTATGGTCTCCAGAGCGGGAGAGTGTACCAGCTTGTGGTAAGCCGCTGCGAATACCTGAAATTAACTTGCATCTGTACTACCCGTAAATTGAAAATGTACTTGTTTTTAACTAGCCTGTAGGTGTTGTGTCCCACCGCTGGGCAAAGGTCTCCCTCATTTTCACATTTTCAATTTACAGGTAGGTAATCTTGTATTGTCAATTTGAAAAGAGTAAGTGATCTTCAAACAGCTGGCAATTTCTCTTGTTTCAAACACATCTTAACAGTTGTATTTTTGTGGTCTTGACTAAAAACCGATTACAACCATAAAACCATAAATATTTAAAAAAAACCCAAAGTTATAAGACCATTGATTTGTGTGTGGGTAAATCTATAAGTACTTAGTTTCAATTAACATTTTCATCAATGACCTCTTCATCAGAAGTTCCCTTCTGCTCCGCAAACTCCATAACATTCTCCTTGAACATTCTCTCCCAGTTCTTCACAATTCCATCCACATTGAGCTCACTATTCTTCAGCTGGTTGATCAGCTTCTCATCCCGTTCATTGTGGAAGTTTTTTGTTTCTGTTGCTACAAAATCTGCTAATTTTTCATTTAGGTCTGAAATTTATTTTTAAAATATGTTATCAAATAACCCAGTGACTGAAGGAATAATAAATATTAGAATGTCTATTTCCAGGCGTTTATTTAGATAAACCTACCATCTCTTCAATCCTACAATCATAAACAGGATAGTGAGAAAGATAAAAAAAGTATCAAAGTAACCAATAAAACTTTTTTATTAAAAAAAAAACGATTTTTAGGCTTATCTGGGTTAAGTGATATGTAGCATTACGAACACACCAATTATCTCAAAATATAAGGATAAGTGGGAGGCACTGCATCAAAATTGTTAATCAATGTTCCATTCCTCAAACTATTTCTGGTACTTCAGAAGCAATTTACATCAAAATGAAGTCAAAACAGATACATGAAGTCTTTTAATCTTTAAAAATCCCTTACCATCTTCCAAATATACAGGAATATGGAACATATTGATGACCCTTTGAACCAACTCTCTGGTACAGCCGGCGTAAGGGATTTCTACAGGCACCTCTAGTTTGAACAGGATATCCTCGTTGGTGCATGTTGGAAATGAGTATTTAAAGTTCCTGCTTGGATTCTGAGCGACTTCTGCGCTCATTATTAGAACTTACAAGAAAATAAAAGTCTACCACACAGAACACAACAACAAACAAGAACAATACCAGACGGATGTCAAACATTGACTGTCAAATATACCTTACTGTCGAAGTGACAGTGACAAATGACAGTAACAATTTGTCTGGTTTGGTTTTTTCGCAAAGAAAATATCAGCAAAGGACACAAAAATGCGAACCAACTGGAACGAACTTTTTCGCAGCATGTGGATGGTTTGGATGGAGTCTGGAGTAGTTCTCTATCTAATCTCGAGAAGTGGTTCTCCAAATTCAATAATTTTAATTTCCGAGTTAGTGCTCTCTGACGGTCTCAGAAAAATAATTAATCTGAGCTTACGCAGACTTAAACTTAAGTTTTATCTCTGTCTGAGTTATCAAACAGCTTCGACAACTTATTATACCTTACATTTTATAATAGGTGTAGAACAGGTATAGGTAAAAAGCAATAGTACCTATCTATCTATAGTACTTATCTAAGTATAGTATAACAACAGTACCTATCTAGGTATAGTACTTCTCGTGGCGGATGTCCAAATGGACTATCCAGGGCATACAGGGAATAAAGGTTTCTATTTTATCAATTTAATACCGAAAGAATATACTTACTATGCCGAATTTACTAGCTGCCCCTCAGGGGTAGTGTATTTTTTCTTTGCCTCAGGGCTCTCACTGCACTCATGGGAATTTTGAGGCAAAACAAAATGTATGTGTGTGTTTGTTATTCCACGTTTTATTCTCCCTGTTCACTTTGGTACCAAATTTTATCGAAATCCGTCCAGCAGTTCTAGCGATAAAGAGTAACAAACATTCAAACATCCTTTTTCAAAATAGGAAGTAAGATTTTAGAGTTTGTACTCTAAAATCTTACTTCCTATTTTGAGAATAAAAATATCTCATCGTACTCACAAGAGTATATTTTTATTTCACGTTTACTTTACTATTTTGTAAATGTACTTATGGGCCTACTTTAGAACTATTCTATCGTGTACCATAGAGGACCTTTATCAGGCCAACGATAGGGCGATTGTCGTTGCCACCTACTGGTCTGGGAAAATGTAGATGCCATTTCGCCTCGCTGAAGAAGAAGAACTATTCAAATTTTTATTTGCTTTATATATCGGTAAAACATGGATCCGTTAATGTATCTGTTTGTAAGGAATAGGCTGGTAGGTGTTTGCTTAGAAATTTGAAAATGTAATCACATAGCTGCTAAGCAACATATAAATTGCCTGGGAATTATATTCAGGTTTCGAGCAACACGGACTTCCAAGTCATATCTAAGTATTTAGGAGAACGTTCTTCATATCAGTGTGGAAAGAAATCAAACATTGTTAGCCAAGAGATTGTTAGTTGATTGTTAGATGTTTTAAATTACGGAATTAGGTATAATTATAAATCCGTTGGTTTAAAAGTTTAGATTTTCTCGCCACATGCTCGCCACATTGAGAGCTCAAAATCTCGGGATTGTGTAAAAAGGTAATGTGTGTAGGTAGGTATGTGTAAAACATCATGTTGTAATAATGGCCTCAGTGCCACATTTAAGTATAATCAGACTTGATTTAACCTTTATTAAAAAGTGAATACATAGTATTCTTTACAAAATATATGTCTTGCGGGTCACATTTCACGATGGGGATAGTACTACACGAGTTGGTAATAGTAGAACTATATTTTCATTATATATAAATTAAAAAATGGAAACAATAAATTATATAAATTAAAATAAAAACGGTTTTGGTGACGTTGAAACCGTGGTAGACCCTGGTCGGGGGGCGACTGCTGGTGACTTCATTGCTTCAGACCTTAAAGTAGAAGATGGAATCTTTACGCGGCCTCACCGCCTTCTTCTTCCTCGCCGCTGGCGGTGAGCATGGTGATGAGCTTGGTGGTGTCAATGAAGCCTTTGTCGTCGATGTCCATCTGGTCGTAGGCCTCGTCGACCTCCTCGGCGGTGAACTTGTCGCCCCAGGTCATGAGCGCGTGCCTCAGCCTCTCGGAGTCGATCCTGCCTTCGTCGTCGAAGGTCTTGAAGGCGCTGATGACGACGTCGTCCTCGTCGGAGCCGCCGGACATGCGGCCCGCGAACAGAGTGAGCAGCTGCGTGAAGTTGATGGGGCCGGGGGCCTCATTCACCATCTCGTCCAGCTCCTTCTCGGAGGCGAGCCTGCCGAGCGAGTCGAAGGTGGCGCGCAGGTCGTTCTTGCCGATGATACCGTCCTTGTCGTGGTCCATCAGTTGGAAGGCCTGCGACACATTGTAACCGTCAGTACTTCAGAAAGCAAACAAGGCAAGTTTACAAAACATCGGATGGACACGAGCCAAACAGATGTGCGACACAATAACACAGTTCCGTGAAGTTTGAACAATGGGCCAGTTATTAACCTAATTTTCACAGATTCGCTCTTAAGCTGAAATATCAGATGTTTTTTTAAATAATATCTCTATTAAAAGAAATGACCTATTCCGGATTTATTATTGTAGAGTGATGAATTACATGATAGATTACATAATATACATGGTAGATTACATGTTTATCCACTATACACATTTACGTTTAACAAGTAATGATACGGCCCTTAGAAAATCCTTACTTTTGATGTGGTTAAAAACTGTATACCTAGTATCTACTCCGGTGCTCGCTCAAGCAGCTTTCATTAAATTCAACTGGGAGAGTGATTAGCACATTTTTTTTCATTAAATTTCTTCGACTTTGATATAGGTCTTGAATTCTGTTTTATAGATTTTCCTCGCTATGTAGAACTTTATCCTCATTATTCTGCCAAAATTAATCATGTAACAAGACCGTCTAAACTAGCAACATATCTATTACTCCTCACCTCCTTGAATTCGGCGACCTGCTTCTGTGTGAACATGGAGAAGACATTGGAGCCGGTGCGCTTGGCCTTGCGGCTGCCGCGGGAGGACTGCCTATCGCTGCCGCCGCCCGACGCGGGCGCAGCGGGCGCCGCAGCTGGGGCCTCTTCTGCTGGCGCGTCTTCCTTCGCCTTCTTCTTCTTTACCTTCTTGTCCTTATCCGCCTGGAAAGCAAAATATATGAGTTTAGAATCGACGTGAACTGTCTTGGGAATTATGGTTAGAATTGATTAAGTCTATACTGCAGTAAGGCCGTACTGGTTGGTTTTCTACCCAAGGTGCTGTGCCCGACAGGGTCCATAAATGTACTTTCATTTATATGTCACCATGTCAACTTTAAGGATGCAATAAAATATTGAGTATTGAGTACTGACGGCTTCCAAGTATTCCATGTTTTGTTATCGATACATGCTCCTGTTTCTATTACTTAGTCATTGTTTTTTTTGGTTCTGTGATCTATTCGTGATATTTATTAGTTTACGATGTTCTTAATAGTTTCTCATTAATTTCCGAGTGTCTTAACTTGGTTGCAATTGAATCTCTTCATGTTTATCCATGTTATTATTAAATGTCTTTAGAATTCATTGTACAATGTACATTATTTATTGGTCCTGTAGTTCTCCAAGTTTAGATTTGGTCTATTTCAAACTTTTTATTATTGCTCTCAATTCAGTAAAGTTTTAAGAACTTGTTTTACTGTTTCATGCTTCAGTATCTACATATTTGTTTAGTTAAATGTTGATTTAAGATTTCATTGTTTATTTTTGTTATTTCATTTCAGAATTTGCATCAAGCATTTATAAAGATTTTTGTAGCCCAGACATTGTCTATTGAAAATATGTTTCATAATTTTCATTAGTTAATCAGATCCAAAAAACTACCAAAAAAATAATTACTGCAAATTGCCCCACATTATCGAACACCAATCCTATTTCTGTCTCCAATTTGGGAACATTTCATCACTTGTTTCCAGCTAAGGCGTGGCGGCCAGCGCAGGCGCCACTATTTATAGCTTACAATCCGGCGTCCGTTTACATCCCGCCAACTATTCGGTTACGTGATTTATTTATTTATAGATCATCATTATGTGCTCCCATTTCTTCATCCAACAATTTGGTTTTATCATTGAAATCTATGAATTTATTAGGTACATTGTTTGTAAGATACTGGTTATGGGATATTGGGATTATTACTTCACAGGTATATTATTTGTAAATTTATTGTTGCTTTTTAATTTTTTTGGCAACAAACTAAACTATAATTTGTTATTTTTGAACTCAAACAATATTGTTCAGATTTGTAAATAATGATTGATTTAAAACATTCTGATTAAAAAGATAACTTTTCTTAGATTAGCTATTAGTGTATTCCCTTCATCAACGCTCGCGATCTACAGCATGTCATTAATGTTAATTAAGTACTGGATTATTTATTGTTTCATCACTATAGATTTGACCGCTATCCGAAAATTCAAACGTATTTACGTCATCATCTTCATCGCGATATCTTCACCACTTTCTCCACCATTTCCCAAGTTAACTGACGCGTTTCGATCGGAACCGTCTCATTGTTCTTCATCAAAACCGCCACTTCACTTCCTCACATCACTGTCACTTCACTGAACTTACCATTGTGTTGTGTGTTGGACGATCGACGAAGACGAGACTGTACCGCTCGGCAGTCCCACCCTGACTCCGACGTTCCGTTCCCTCTCGAAGATCCAGGAGTTCCTCCCCTCCTCTTCCCCCTCCCCGTTCACTGCGCACGATTCCATATTTAGTTCGACAAATAAGATATCTTCCCGAGGAATTCGTAGCAGTACGAAATGGTCTGCTAGTGGACTCAGCCGCTTCTTGTCGGCGGTAAAAATAACTCGCTCACCTGGACTGTTTTAGTTTTCGAGCTACAATCCGCGGCCATGTATTTTTGTTTCTGAAATGCAATCGACGACGTCATTAACTTATTATTGGGTGTTGGGAGAAGACTACTGGGTTAAATATTAACATTTATCTTTTCAGTCACTTGTTATAATTTAATTTATTTTTTAAAATCAGTAGATACTTATATCCACCCATCTTCTCCTTCTTGTTATAATAGAGTTATGCTTGCATCTATGGAGTAATGAAATTCTTTCACTCTCTTTTCAATGCCGACTCTTTTAAAATTTTATGACGGAAAAGCGTAAGTATCTAGGTAATGAATTCGACGATATTCTTCATCAAAATCTCAGCAACAAGAAATGCACAGCTGGTCAAAAGTACAGGCACATTTACCCCCAGATCGCTTAGCGGCCTGCATCCACGGTCCTCCTGTTACTTGTACTGTGAAGTAGACTTGTAGGGCCCACCTGGGCATGTCTTACATTGTTGAACTAATTGTCTTGTTTAATGTGACAAATGTTTATAATGTAATGTTCCTTTACGGGAATTTCAAGCTGATAACTATGTCTTCAATGCTACTACTATTTATAAATGTGAAAATTTGGATGCGTATGTGTGGATGTTTGTTTGGCACATGGGTAGAACAAAACGAGATATAGAGTGCTGGGCGCTGCTAGTAAGTTATACTCTGTTGTAAATATATGTTTACTGTGGCTGCAAAGGTCCCAGGTTCAAATTCTGCCCGTGCTATATAAGTTTGTATACCAATCTGACTGAAAACATCGTGAGGAAACCTGCACTCTGGTTGATGATGATGATTATCAGCTAGTATGTAAAATGGAGAAGGCAATGGCAAACCACTCCATTAAGATTGCCAAGAGATTGCCGGATACAGAATAAATTTATTAGGTACTTGTATTGGCGGCATTATGGCGTGTACCCCTTTTATCCTTTGATGTATCCTACTTTATTTATCCTTGGTATGGTGGGATATAATGAGCTTCGGGTACGAAGGGGATTGGCTGTGGTGTCGTACTTATTTAAATTACTGCGTGGTAGGATACACAATGCGGAAATTTTACTGGCGATAAAATTTTGGGTTCCGAATAGGTATGTGGAGAGAAGGCGACGGCCGAATTTACTAGTGGTACCTGTAGGGAGGATCAATCTCCTAAACAGGGCTCCGCTAACGCGGGCGCTGCGCACTCTCAACCAAATTGCTGAAACTGTTGACATATTCGAGTATTCTTTGTGTGAATTCAAAAAGGCTCTACTGCAAACTATTTGTTATAATTTATAAATATTTGTGTCTATTCTATTGCATTGGATGTAAATCTGTAAAATAGAATAAGAATTGGATAACATTAAATAAAATAAAAAATAAACAGTCGTTGTCTGTGTTTTATTCCATATAATGGCCACGACCCTCAGTCATGAGGAATACGACTAAAGGTAATATACGTCGAATCATTCCTCCTAACACATAAATACATTTATCTTTTCACTATACAATACATACGTCACCTGGCAGAGTAAATTGGCAAGGAGAACCGCGTGCCGCGCATAGCTATGACAGACTCGATTCGTCTATTGCAAAAAGCTTTATAAGAGCACCCCAGCTCTATAAACTATAGAGCAGGGGTGACTCAACTTTTTAAATAATGGCACAACTAAAATTGGGTATTATTATTGACTCGCCTTTTATACTAGCTCGTGGCCCCGGCTTCGCTCGGAAGGTACATACATAAATTGTAGCCTATGTCACTCAGGTATAATGTAACTTTCTATTGGTGGAAGAATTTTTGTAAACGGTTCAGTAGTTCCGAAGATTGCCTCCAGCAAACAAACTTACAAACTTTCTCTTTATAATATAGTGATAGTGTGATAACCCTATATCAAAGTTTGTCTTGAGAGTGTCCGATAGGCTCACATGAGTGCACACACGTTGGTGTTTGCATACACATAGTTATAAGTACTGAGAAGAATATAGGGCACCTTTCATCCTGGGAAAAACCACTATTCCCGTGGGTAATTCACGCGGGCGAAGCCGAAGGCAAAAGTTAGTTGCAAATATTTTCCTCCCTGAGTATCGAACCGCTGTCGACTACACCACGGTGACGGAGGTCGTCAATGAGTTAAAAGTTCATTGCGCCAGGCAGGTGTGTCTGTCACACAACCGAGTTGGTGAAAAATATTCTTATTCATAAATAATGTGACGTGGATTATTACGTGTACTTTGTGCGTAATCCTAATCCTAACTATTATTATAAATGCGAAAGTGAGATTGTTTGTTTGTTTGTTTGTTTGTTTGTTACACTTCACGCTTTATCTACTGAACCAATCTTCCTGAAATTTCGCATACACATACGGAGAAGGACATAAGGTACCTTTCATCCCGGGAAAAAGCACTGTTCTTGTGGGAAATTCACGCGGGCGAAGCCGCGGGCAAAGGCTAGTTATGTATATAGATTACTTCCATTAAACATACTTACTACTTTATCGGGATGAATGAATAATACCTAATTACAAAAAAAGAGTGTTAGTTATGTGTGACCCGTATGTGTATGTATTTATTTCCGTATGATTCGCCGTAATTCGGGTAGAAAGGAAGGTTTGTTGGACCAACACATCCGGATCCTTGAGTTTGACTCGCCTGCAATCTCGATGGCAACTAAACATAAAACAACAAAAAATTACTCAACATTTGTAAAACTCATTGACGTATTTGGAGAAAAATTCGCAGCGGAGTTTTTGGCACTACTTCTTTAGGTACTTGCGTTTTGGAGACGTCAAAATATTGATCTAATTGTTAAAAAATATAGAATATTAATTTGAATTGCTTCCCGTTTAATCTCATTTTCGCATTTTCGCCCCGTAAATACGAAAATGCGGACGTTTGATGGAACCCATGTATCATCTCCTCCTCATAAGAGCTGTGATCTTGTCGGTGCGATGGAATGTAACACAACATACGCAACGATTTTCTTGGCAATAATAATGGAGTGGTTTTTGCCATTTGCCTTCTCTATAGGCCTTTTCCATCGCTGATAAGTCATCAACCAGGATGCAGATTTCCTCAGGATGTTTTCCTTCACCGGAAGCAAGTGGTGTTCTATGGCAACTACCATACAAGAGTTAGATGGGTATACAAACTTATGAGACTTGAGTAGCCAAACTGTGCAATCAGCTTTCTGCGGCGGTGTTCCCAAACCAATACGACATTGGAACCTTCAAAAAAATTAGTCTACGTCATTTTAAAAGGTCGGCAATACTCCTGCGATGCCCTTGGTGTTGTGGTTGTCCATGAGCAGCTTTAATTACTTACGATCAGGTGACTCACTTGCTCGTTTGTCGCTCTATGTTATTAAAAAAAGTAGGATTCGAGCTTGGGGATCTTTTGAGCATAGACACCCTCACAGGAGAACGTCTTAACGACTCGACCACCACCGCTTGTAAATTATTTGTCTAATAATACTTAATACTTGACCTTGATAATTGGTCAACTCGGAACTGGTCTGCTCGATTCTGATTCGAATTTTAATTTTAATTTTTTGCCCGATCACAAACATAACATATTCTATTATATTATATATCTTTCTTATATTTTTTTTGACTGTACATAATCTAGTGTATGTATAAAGAAAATAAATAGCTAGCCCCTCTGCGACTCTTTCATGAGTTTCTTTCGGCATTTCTTCTCAGCAGTGGTCGTTCCGAAATGCTAGTAGTTTGTAGCTTTGAGACAAAATATACTACGATTATTTATCTTTGAAAGCCAAGTTTCAATAAAGAAATTCTGATACTGATTCAAGTATGAGGCACCTTAATTTTTTTTTTCCTTTATATATATATTCTCAGTTCGCACCGCGCAGTAAATATGTATGCATATCCATACCAAATTACAGTTTTCGAGTACTAATAGTCTCTAAGCTAAGCCTAGGACAGACGAACAGAAGGAAACTATAAGGGTTCCTTGTTTACTTCGGAACCCTAAAAATGATTTTTGTGCCAAAAACGTTTATATTCTAAATCGATCAACTCTTACGGCTAACACCGACCGCCCGCCTCGTTACGGTTATTTCGGGCGTCTGACTCAGCTGACACAACACAGGGTCTATTTCAGTAAATAGGGTACGGTAATCTACACCAAGCAACGTTTACACTGGGTAGGATTAAGATGGGTTGCCACTTTTAAACGACACGTCAAACAGAAATGACAAGACAAGACAAGAATACTTTATTAGCACACAAGATTACATTTTGAAATGCTTTAAATAAAAAAAAATCGGCATAAGTCAAGATATTTTATCTATGCCATGTTTTTTTTTACTTACTTACTTACTACCTACTGCGGCGCAGTAAACCGAAGTGGATTTTGGCCTCCGACACGAGATGAAGCCATTTTGTGCGGTCTTGCACCAGCTCTCGCCATTGTCAGCTTTGAGGCTCTGTAGGTCTTTCAGAACCTCATCGCTCCAGAGCGGTACCTAGGGCGCCCGACTGGTCGACGGCCCCTCGGTCGACCCTCGTATGCTCTTTTGATGGCGCGATCCTCTTCCATTCTCTCCACACGTCCGGAGTCGGTCGGTCACCGGAGTCTGTTTATTTATTTAGTTAGGTATAATTTATATAACTTATGTAAGGTCTAATCATCATGATTAAATAGAAGAGAAGGCTAACTTGACCCATTTTCATTTATTTTTGGGCACCTGGCTTGACTGCTGCTATTATTTTTTTAAAATAAATCCTACCAAATTTTCATGTCAAATGATCCCAAGACAAGATCAATGGCTGGCATTGTCAAAAAGTTATAAGATGTGACTCTACATGCCCTAACTCTACAAGCCCTAACTTCACAAACTCTACAACTTAGTCTGTTTCATGAGTTTATTTCGGCATTTCTTCTCAGCAATGGTCGTTCCGAAATGCTAGTAGTTTGTAGCTTTGAGACAATATAATTATAAAATTAGTTTTTGACGTGAAAAAGAGCCTTTTTTGAAGGCCAAGTTTCAATGATTTTTCAAAAATATGTAGGTACAAATGGTAGTGCATTTCTGAAATGCTAGTAGTTTGTAGCTATAACCATGTGCAAGTGCAACACAAGCCAATTGACAAATCATAACAACCACATTAATTTCGCGTACTCAAACCGGTGTAACCTTATGACGTCACCCTCCATCTCCCTCGCACACTATCGTCGTCTCACTCGCCAAGTTCTTGAGCCTTTCACTTTGTTCCAACAGTGAAACTCCAACCAACATGAGTCTAACACGGCTATTATAAATATAACTTAAATAAATGACGATAAATAGTAAAAATGAATACCAAATTTAGTCATGTTACACCAAAGTTTATTCTTCCATTAGTTCTGTTATTTGGTGAGTTTTTAAAGTTAGATCTAAGTTATGAGTGTTACTTAAAATGTCGTAAGAGACGTATTATTATGTAGTTTCTAAAAGTGTGACTTGAATTGTGATTGTGACAGTATTGCCAGTGGATACCTGTATTAATGATGTGTTAAGTTATACTGGAACATATCTGTCTGCTTTCATTAAAATTATAGAATCGTCACAACAGTTATACTTAAGTCTAAGTGAAACTTATTTCAAGGTCATATGATGAACTTCCGTAACGAAGTAGTTTTGCAACTTTCGGTTTCAAAATAGTATTGTTTGTTTACATTTTACCCCATATGAAAAATGCAAAAATAAATTGTTAACACAGTGAAAGATTTTCACTATTCAAAATAGAATTTTCTGTTACTTAAGCATATGGACATTACCTTACTTACCACTTACTTATTTTTATTTTGGCAAATAAATAATTACTATTGTATCGGGAATAAAATAACCAGTAAAAATAGTTGTGATATTTATAAATGGACTTAAAAACTGCTCAACTTCAAATTATTGTCATGCCGTAATTTTGAAAATTTTCCGCTACCTGAGTGAATCATACTCGAATTTTCAAGTATAGTCGTTTGCTTAAGTATTGGTTCTAGGTTCGATACTCGAACGTATCAACTTCGAACTGTTTAAAAAACTTAATTTTTTTATTAATACATATTTTATTCTCGAAATAAAAATTTTCTTTTCATATTTCATTATTTTATATTATTGACTACTTTACAGAGGCTGCAAACTGCCTAGTACTACGCGCCTACATATCCCAACATGGTCTCCACGGCGAGATCGAGTTCTCGCAAAAGAATGAAACGCTCATCAGCATCAGAACCAACCTGAAGCCGACCCTCCAATACCCTGACGGCGTCTGGCGATGGACCATACACGAGTTCCCAGTTGACTACAGAGATTTATCCGAAACGCGCTGCTCTGATGCGAATCTGGGAAAAGAACTGATAGACCTGACAGAAGAACTTGGATATCTCATAATTCCAGGGAAAGACCATGCCGAATTCGAAAGCAGAAACAGCCTAACTGGACTAAACGGACTGTGGGGAAAGAGTATCGTATTCGAAACAGCAGAAAGGGACAGAGTGATATGTGCTTCGATTCTATCAACAGAAAAGCAATACGAGAAACATGCTATGGTAAAATTCACGTCGCCTATAGCAGGAACTTTACATTTTAGATGGTTGACTGCCCCTGAATTTGATGAAGCTGACTCTTATATTCAAGCAGATTTGTATCATATTAAAGCCGTACCTGATAAAATGGAACTCACTGAGCATAAATGGAAGCTATTTGTGACTGATATTTTCGATTCAGATAGAGGTAACCATGAAGATAATTGTAATATTCTGCAGTTAGTTTTCGATCCTGATAATAGTGGAGATGGAATGAGTGTAGGAGATTTGGATGCTCGTCTTGGACTTGTGAAAGTAGCTACTGATGGAAATATCAAAAAAGTGAAGACGTTGTATAAGAATGAAGTGCTTAATGTGTTGAGGAGTGACATGGAGGTGACCAAGCGTAGTCTGTATGTAGTGATATATGACCATCAACATTCAGATAGTTTCCTAGCGTGTGCGAAATTGAGGCCGATGGATTCAAGAAGCACTAAGTAAGTATATGGTACAATATTATTTGTGGTTATAAGTTTACGTATTTTAACATATTTTATTTTGTCGTCTAACGGAATTCGTTTAAGATAAACTTACTCTGCTCGGCACTGCTTGTAAATAATTCAATGTGGCACAGTTTGAAACTTGAAGCACGTGTTTGATGGATCTGTGTAAAGTCTCAACCTCGAATGATCTAATGCAATTACTGAGTACATCATTGAATCAATATACAATCAGGCATTGGATGTTTAATAGGGTAGTAAGTAGTAGTAGTTTATAAGCACTATTTTTGTCAATTTGCACGTGATGGCCTGATGGTCAAAAAATCTTACATGCATCCGAAGGCCGAAAAATCTTATCTACCGAATGTTCAAACTTTTAAATCACCACAAACATACAAAACATTGTGAGGATGCACTGTAGTAATTCGTAGATTTGTAAAAAGGTATACTTGTATTCAAATTATGGGAATTAGGCATTCAATTAGATATTCCTCCGATATACCTAAATGACATTTGTTGTGTGGGCATATATTTTTTAATAAGATAGTTTTAGTTATGTTAAACCTATAAATAAAAATACAAAAATGATTTTTAGTGTTAGGCATTACCTTCCGAGTAGTTCCGAGAAATAATATTTAGAACTTAAAAGAACCTACTACTATATCTTAATCTCCATTCCATCAGAGAGCCCACTATTCGGCTAAACGTGGCCTTCGAGTCTCACGACTCTTGGCTCTGTCTGCCCCGTAAGGGATAAAGACGTGATTCTATGTATGCATGTAAAAGATAAACGCATTCTTCAACAGGGCCATAATAAACATGGACGGCATTAAAGGCACGATCGACTTCTCTCAGCGCTCACCGTTCGACCCGACCTGGGCCGAGTTCACCCTGGGTTCAGCTGACGAAGACTATGAGTCCAACCTGCGCTTCGTGAGCTCCATGCTCCAGTACAGCATCAGGGAGCTGCCTCCGAGGCTGCTAGATGCCAGTCATATCAACGATGTCTGCAATACCACGGGAGACTTGTACAACCCTACCAAGATTGAACTCCAGAATGTACCACCGCCAGGTAAGATCATAACTATAATATCAGGTAAAAACCCCATTTCTACATCTCACAACGTAAACCTTAGTGAAAATTCGGAGCTAAGCCCAGAGTTGGAGTTACTCATTATACTTGTTTACTCTGAGAAGTACATAGGTTTGCCAATTGCTATTAAAACATCCTAAAATACTTAATAATAGAACCCAAACTGACAATTGGAACGTATCACATTCCTAAGGCGTCGAAAATCGTGTATTAGTAAATATAAACTATTATAGGTTTGTAGACTGACGTCGGAAGACCGGGTAACAAACAAAATTCCGGACGACGACGAGATCCGGGCGAAAATGGTTGTCAATTCTTGTACTGGCGTAAACATAGTGTAGTTTACGATGAAGGAAAATTTTGTAGCTCTCACGTGCGTAGGAACGTTGATACAGAGATTTAACGGATTGATAGTCAAGGCACCGCGATGATAGTCGATAGATAGTCTGTATAGGTACTTTCGTCTCATAGATGGACCTATAGACTGGTGCATGGTGTGTTGATCACTTCACCGCTGTGGTCGATATAGCACTTCTATCGAAACTTTGAGCGTGACGCGTCAGCCTTGATCGCTGGCGGCGCGCCAGACGATACTCGACACCATTGTCGTAGATGGAAACGAGATTCCTTCTTACGTTCATAACACGACTAGCTGCGCCCCGGGGCTGCTCACTCAGGGGAATTAAAAGTCAAAGTCAATTTTTTTTATTGAAACTTGGCCTTCAAAGAAGGCTCTTTTCACGTCGATAACTAATTATTTAATCATAATATATTATGTCTCAAAGCTACAAACTACTAGTATTTCGGAACGACCACTGCTGAGAAGAAATGCCGAAAGAAACTCATGAAACAGTCTTGGTCGCCTAGCATGCCAGAGGGGCTATTCATTAACTTTATACATACACTAGATTGTGTACCGTCAAAAATAAAATAAAATAAAATAAAATATAAGAAAAAAATATACCTATAATAAAACATGTTAAGTTTGTGATCAAGTAACCAAACCACAATGAATTGGTTAAGAACAAAAAAATAAAAATAAAATTCGAATCAGGATCGAAGCAGGATCCCCCTGGCAACACCCGTTCACGAGTTGACGCGAGGGTAAGCCATCGCAAAGCTCAACCATAATAGAGGGAACCTTACGATCTGGCCCACGACGCCGTCAACAGTTTGAACATTTCACTAATATCACCTTGACCGATCATTTGGCCGCTGTCATAGACTTCTTCCATTTATAACATGATCACACGTCTATGATAAAATGTATGAGTGTGAATGGTATCAGATTTGTCTTAAGACGCGTAGGTGTCTGATATGACTTGACGGCTACCGTCATCTAGCGGAAATAGTAGTATACATACTAGTAAACTTAACAGTCTGCTAGTGCATAGGTTTCCTCACGACGTATTCCTTCATTTCTATTAATTTCACATACGGTTTACGGTTTAAGACGTTTATTTTTCGTAAAAGAACACAATCACTTATAATGAGAAATACAAGATAAAATTTTATACAAAATAAATATCTTATACTTACGAGAGAGTATCGAAGTGTCATTAAGTATTTTTAACAAATTAATATGCAGGTAGGACGACAAACATTGAACTACGAAGTTTCTGACCTTATAACATAACGCAAATGAAGGGAACCGATAATGATAAATAGTGACTATAACATTTAATCTCTATACATAATAAACAAATAAATTACAATACAACATTAAATTGATCGTATATTTCATGAGTTCTACAAACTCAGCGATAGATGACCCGGTGCAAGGCACCATCTAGCCTTTATCTCTGTCTATTGTGATCTAGCTCTCCGGTAGTTACGCCACTGATTATATAACAATATCGGATAAATAATGAAATGAAAATGCGTAGCAGGTAATATATTTATTCTCGTTTATACTCTCAAACATATATAAAAGAACACTTCATTCGAACATCGCGTAAGGTTAATTTTGAATACTCAAACTAGAAAACTTGCAAACCCGTCTTTTGTATTGATTTATAAGCTATAAGTTTAAACAATAAATTCATAAATGTATATTTTCTGGTTGGAAAATCTAAGGAAGCAGCTGTTTTCACTCTCCGTTGCTATTGTACGCATTACATAGCGTTTACAAACACACATGGATAGAGGATAAACTGTGGCAGTTTTATGAAATGAAACATTGTTAAGGCATGTAGGTAGGTAGATGATATGATTATTGAACCCGAAGAAAAAACTCTGCATGTAAGTAATAAAAGGATGCAACCCCCATTGAATTTGTTCGTTTGATTTCTCTTGATAAATACACATCGTACTCGCATACTTCGACATTGGATAATTTAGAACGAACGTACATCGGCATTTCATATTTCGACAGTAGCGCAGTCGTCCATATTAAGTTGTTAAGAGTAATGAAACAAGTTTCCCTTGACTTTCTTGCACCAATTTTTTTCACGACTGACCAAAAAACGAGTGTTATGTTTTCAGGGTTCATGTATGTAAGTATATGTAAGTTTCTTTGTTCCACTATAAGTCCTGAACGGCTTAACAGATTTTGATGTGAGAGGTATTGTTAAATCCCTTGCAATCCCCCGAGTAGGCTATGTAAGTTGCCAGTTTTTATTTTTTAATAATTAGCTTGCTATAATACTTGTTATAGGTTTAGGAACTCAAGACCAATACCCCGTGGGCGACCTGCTGGGGAAGTACAAGGACCGGACAGAGTACCTGAACCACAAGTACCTGCTGCCCGGCTTGGCGAACGAGCTGAGTGGCTCCTACTGGGACGTGTTCCTGCCGCTTCAGGGCGTCCATAGCGTGGTGCATCGAGGACTGGCGTTGGTCAGGTATATCTGTCTATTTATCTCAAAGATTGATCAGAAATAAGGTCTTTCTTATTTATTTATTTTATAACTAATATAGCCACTTCGACTCGAAAAGAAGATTTTATAACTTACGGCTTAGAATTTCAACAAAACAGTACATACATACATACATAGAATAACGTCTTTATCCCTTACGAGGTAGACAGAGCCAAGAGAGTCGTGAGACTCGAAGGCCGCGCTTAGCTGAATAGTGGGCTCTCTGATGGAATGGAGATTCAGATATAGTGACAGGTTGCTAGCCATCAACAAAACAGTAACAATAAATAAGGACAAAAGCCATTTACAAGTTTTCACAAATAGTCACAAACACCAAATTCCTAAGTTTCTCAAATCAAATAAACGCTCCAATTCCGCATCAGCCAAAGAATCACACAATATTAACAATAAAGGATAATTAGGTATTAATAACAAGTAAAAATGTCTAATTTGGTGGATTGAAAAATGAATCGGCCAAAGCCCACAGCTGGCTTAATTGTTGATGCACAGTAATTGTTGTTATCGAGTGCGTTTAGATATTATAAGTCTATGGTTTAGATAACATTTGTCTCAGATTTTTCTCACGTGTCGTCGTCGTAAATTTGACAACTACCGCCATCTAGCTTAACTACAAGGAACTACAATGATTAGAACTTGGTTCTATCTAAAATTAAATGCGAAGAAATCACTGTAGACGGAACAAGGCTGGAAGGCATTTATCTTATTTGCTTTTTAGGGTTCCGTACCTCAAAAGGCAAAAACGGAACCCTTATAAGATCACTTTGTTGTCCGTCTGCCTGTCAAACTTTTTTTTCTCAGGAACGCTTAAAGGTATCAAGTTGTAATTCATAACGAATACTCAAATCCACGGTTTCTTTCAGCAAAAAAATAATTAAAATTATATTAAATGTTGCGCGATTACAGACAACAATCAAAACCTATGGTACTTGCCGTTGACCTAAAATTATGAAATTTGGCAAAAAGCAAGGTTTTGTACAGGAATAAATCTGAAAGACGTAAATATATTCTTGCAAGTTTAAAAGTGTTACAAACTTATTTTTGCGCTCGATGCACTATGAATCCTAAGGATCGAATAGGGATAGGGATCGAACTGCAAAGTTAAGTTTGTTTTGAAGTTAGTTGGTCTTTTAGAGCTATAATGAGATATGCTTTGCCTGTTGAATCGCATCGGCCGGATTTTTTATTTCTGCCATATTTTCTTTTATATAATCTCCATGTATGTTCAGGAGGTCACCCAAACGCGAGCTGTGCAGCACGATCCTCCCCTACGTGTACGGCACCAATTACCAGGTGCAGTTGACCTCCGCCGAGGTCATCTTCCGATACCCCATCGTCAGCAGGGTCATCTTCAGACAGCCCATGAATAAGCATTGGGAAGACACCACGATCATCATTGAGAGTATGGTAGGACATAATCAAATGTAACTTTGAACCACTGAAATCTGAATAATATATAAATCTATCCTAACTTTCTACTAAATGTGGGTTTGTGAGGAACTTATCAAAATTCCTCACAAACAACCGAGTATCAACTCAGTCACGAAAAATCTATTGGACGGATTTTGATGAAATTTTGTATAAGGGTAGAAAAATACCGGGTAAAGCACATGGGTACTTTTTATCTCGAAATTCCCACGGGAGCGAAACCCCGGGGCGCGGCTAATAATATGTAATTTTTGAACAATTTCTCTGTGGACCTATTGTGTTTAACTTTATATACATAGTTTGTTATGGTATGAAACTTATAGCCGGAAATATAGAGCCGGAAAATAGCCATAGAACCTCTGTATCTAAATTCTCTATGGGATTGTGTCGCTTCGATTCTGATGAAAGAAGTCTTTGACAAGATCAGACAGGAAACAGTTATCTAGGATCAGTCCTAGATAACTGTTTCCTGTTAATAAAAGCTTGTACCCAAAGACATACTTCAGATCAGACATACCTTTCAAGACATGCTTTCTTAACCTTAAAGTCGCTGCAACATCTTGGCGACTTGCAGTGTGTGAGCGGTGAGACAATATTCAAAAGTATGGCAGTATAGTGTCTCACCGCTCACACACTGCTAGTCGCTACGACATCGCAGCGACTTTGAATACGAGAATTACTGATTATCCAAATCACTCCCAAACGCCAGATCCACGCGGACGGTTCAAACGTGAACAACACGTTCGAACACCGCTGGGCCATCCACGACCGGCCGCCAGGAGCAGACTTCTACAACTGGACGGCTCGGTGCCTGAGCGCCGGCAAGGTGTACGAGCCCCATGGCATAGACATCGATACTAGACATCCTGATCAGTACTGCAGGTCGGGGTTGGAGGGACTTTGCAGAGTCGGAGACTTCACTACGAGGTTCGATAATTATACTGTTATTTTATGAGGATCATAATGTTAGTTTTTAAGATCCTCGGAACCACACAGAAATATTAGAATAGTAGCATATATTTTTATAACTAAGGAAACAAACTACAATGTTTTGCTCTTAATTCTGTATTTGTGTCCTAAGGGGATCGTTGAATAAGTCGAATATTTATTGGTTGTGTTTTTCTTCAACAGTTGTAACAGTTTAAAGTGTGAGTAATTTGACGACCTCCGTGGCCTAACGGTCATTACGCCAGACTACCACACCGGAGGTCCCGGGTTCGATCCCCGGTCGGGTTAAGGAAAATGATCTTTTTCAGATTGGCCAGGGTCTTGAATGTTTATAAAACATAATATTCTTTTGTATTTATTATAAAATATAATATCGCTGAGTTACGAGTAGTACCTATCCCATAACACAGGTCTCGAACTTACTTTGGGGCTAGCTCAATCTGTGTGATTTGTCCGTACAATTATATTTATATTCATTTAATTAACTTTTATCTTTAACGTTAAACAGACACGGAATGCTAGCAGTAGCCGGCAAAAAGGTGGACAGCGCCCGACTCACGCGCAGACTGTTCACGGATACCGTGATAGCACTCGCGGGGAAGTTCTCCATCATGAGGAAGTCGCTGGTCATCTACGATGACCACGGCCCCGTCGCTAGGGGCGAGAGGATGGCTTGCTCTATGTAAGTCATTTTTAGGGCTCCTATAATGTAAAGAAAAATTTATCACTTCAATATCTGTCAAGTCAAGAGATTTTTCTTGCGTGCGTTTCCTTCCTTGAATGCGTGGAGGTATGAAGTAGAATTTGAAATACTTCAGTATCTCGCAGTGAAAGAATCAAGCCTTCAAGCAAACGATACGCAACGCTGTTTTGTATTTTCTTCTAATATACTTACGCCACATTTATTTATCCTCTGCTTTGAAAAGGAAAATAAAGTGTTATCAAACTTGCAATAAATAATAACTGAATATCAAAATTGCAATCACTAACATTCGTAAGTTCGTTCGCTAACGGCGTCAATCTATATTTAACTCGTAACCATAAACTCAATTTGCCTTGACTGTTCACGCTCGTGAATACGTTGGAAAGTATTTGCGATTTCGGACTCATCTTCATCATCATTGCAGCCTTTGTCTCGGCCGTCTTCGGATATAGGCCTCCTCTTCTATGACACCTTGTCTTTAGCTTTTCTCATCCAGTTGTGACTGATATGCTTCCTGATATCGTTCACTCATCTCTCAGCTGGACTGGATTTTGAACTATTGTTTTATTTTTAGAGTAGGCGGCCTAAACCGTCGCAAGGCCGTGGTTCGCGACTGGTTTGGCAACGGCGAGCCGACGGCGCTGACAGGCCGGCTGGAGCTGACGCAGCAGTCCGAGTATGACGTCACTAACGTGCAGGTCACGCTTGACGGCCTGAACGATGTCAACAACTATAAGATACATGTGGTAAGTGATGCAGATGCAGGGCGTGATTAAAGACAATGATAAATGGCAGTGGGAAGTATGAAAGTTGTACCGATAGGTGCATTATATTATTACTATTTTGCATGAGTCCTGCGATGGACTGGTAACTACCTCCTTCATCTTCATGAAGCAAGTCGCTGTAGACGTTATTTATAGTAAAGTCATTGCCATTCTCTATTCTTGCAGGTGCCAGTAGAAAGAGAATTGGAGTTTCCTTGCGAGAAGACGACACTGTACGATGCTTTTAATCCTTTCAACGTTGACAAGTCTCTCAGCCCACTACCCACTAAAGGTAGCTTTTCAGTTTTTAGGAGAATTTGTTTAGTATAAGTTGATTGGCTCTCGTCTTATATAAGGTATGATTGTGCTTTCCAGGATTTTACAAACTGGATTCTCATTGTTGTAATGAAGTAACTAAATAGATTGTTCTAATTTATTTAAGTCTCACAATAATGTTTTTTGTGTGTATATTGTAGGAACGGCCGACCAATACGAGTTAGGAGACCTGGGCGGCAAGTACGGTTTGCTGGACGATGTCAAGAGTTACGAAGCCGTGTACAATGAGACGCAGATCTCTTTGTACGGGCCCTACAGTATTATAGGCCGGTCTGTCGTCTTGCATAAGAAGGTCAGTTGATCAACTTTTACTTTGAGAAACAACTTTATGTGGTCTGATATTGTAAATGTCGCTAGACAACGCTGGAGGCTAGCCGCTTCCCATGGGATAATATGTGGAGATCTATGGAAGAGATCTACGTATTTCAGTGAATCTTGTAGACGTGATGATTAGACTTTTAAGTTTTTAAATATAGGCTATGATTGTTGCCTGTGGTGGTTTAGAAACATTCAATTTCTTGGCATTAAATCTTACAACGTTTCCCATCCTTTTTTATAACATTTCTAGAGCAAGGACCGCCGCTTTGCATGCTCAACCATAGAGCGAGGTTACAGTCCGTCGGAGGCTCGCGAGATCAGAGGCATCGCGTCCTTCCACCACCCGGGCGGGTTCGCATACGGATATATCCGGATGACACAGCTGATACATAATGATGGCAGTGCTAGTGATACAGTTATCGAGGTCAAGCTGAGACATCCTGGAGTCAGAGACCGGAATCTCGTGAGTATCAGTTTCTTAGCAAGTGTTATAGGACTGTTATTGTTATTTCTTATTGTAGATATGTACGAAGCGATGATGGCCGAGTGGTAGGGCGCCCGCTTGTGGATGCAAAATTCCAGGTTCGAATCCTGCCCGGGCTACATGAGTTTGTATACCAATCTGACTCATGTTAGTTTTCATCAACCACTACTTGCTTCCGGTGAAGAAAAACATCGTGAGGAAACCTGCACTCTGGTTGATGATTATCAGCTGGTGTGTGAAATGGAGAAGGCAATGGCAAACCACTCCATTAAAATTGTCAAGAGAGTCGTTGTGTGTGTTTCATTCCATATAATTACCACGACCCTCAGTCATGAGGAAATACGACTAAAGAGAGAGAGAGAGATTGTAGATATTCATGAGTGGAGATCAGTAGTGGAATGTGGGAGTGTTAATGATATGGTTATCGTCGGCGTATCGACGTACTTCTTACCTCCCTCAAAGAAAGTTATTCGCAATTTGGCTCTTTAAATTGGGCTCTTTTTGAGTATAGACTTTGCTTCATCAGTTTAGTTTCTTCAGGATGTAGGGCACTGTTGACTGATTTTGTATGCTTTATGTTTTATCAAGATGATTGATAATTTAATTGTTATTCATCAACATTCAGACAATGAACCACAACTGGAACATCTTCGTGAACCCGGTGGGCGTGGACGCGGCGGTGAAGGTGGTCAGCACGCGCTGCGTCGCGGGCGGCTACATCTGGAACCCGTACTTCACGCAGCTAGCTGACCCGCTCAATGTAAGCGATACTATTTTGTTTTTTTTTTTCTGTGGTTTTTATCTGCGATCAGCGAAGTACAGTGCTTTGAGCAAATTTATTGTGAGGCAGTCAATTTGTCGGGTGTGTTCTCCAGCGAGGACCTCAATCCATTTATTCATTCCTTTCTTTTCTTTTTAAGGATTTATATGTCCTTCCTCTTCAGCCTCTTTCTGTAGGCAGGTGGCTTGGCAGCCAGTTTATTAGGGTGGATCTCAAGTCTCTCCGATATTTTTTAGCAGCCACTAGGATCTTCTCCTTTACTGTGTTCATTTGTAGGTTACTATTTTGTGACTCTCAAACTGATGTGCTACTTACTTACTATCCGGGCTCAGTGACCCAAACTGAGTATTGGCTTCCAAGACAAGAGTACGCCAGCGTCCCGGTCCCGCACTAGCTCCTGCCAGTCGTCGCCAACTTGCAGCTCGCGCAGGTCAGCCTCTACCATATCACTCCAGTGGTACCTGGGAACAGTGCTTTTTCCCGGGATAAAAAGTATGTCCTTCTCAGTACTTCTATGTGTATGCGTAATTCAGGATGATTGGTTCAGTAGATAAAGCGTACAGAGGTAACAAAAAAATAAATAAACAAACAAACAAATAAACAAACTCACTTTCGCATTTATTATATTAAAATTAGAATTAGGATTAAGATTTTGTACAATAAAGTTTTAAATGAATAAATAAACTCAAAACTAATCGAGGTTAAACTATGTTTCGCAAATACGGTTACATTCTGATTAAGATTATGAATTTATGTTTTCAGCGTGATCTTTACGACCAAGAGTGTGGTGCAGACAATCCTCTTCGTTGTTACGTTGGAGACCTCACTGCAAGACTAGGAACTATAAGTAAGTTTCCATGTTGTATATAATAATAACTCCAAGTCTCGATCGTCATCTAGAGAGACTCTCGCTCGGCAGTTGGGTCAAGAGTCAGATTCAGAAGGCGGTACTCTTGGATACAGCCCACATTGTGAGGACATTTCTCTCACTGGAGCCCTGACTGCCGCCGGCAGCTTGAGTCTTTGCCCCGCTACTGATGGGTTCCTCTCTTTTATATTTTTAAATGTCTTTTATTTTTTGTATTATTTTATATTTAAAAATGTAAAAAAGGAGTTGCCAAATAAATAAATAAAAATAACTTTATATATGATATGGTCAGATGACATTGTTTGGATAGCGGGAAAGCGATGGATGAGACTGGCACAGAAAGGTAAGAAGTGGCGCGAAAAATGGGAGGCCTATACCCAGCAGTAGGTTGATGTGGGCATATGATGATGATATTGTTTAATCAACAGCTAACATTTCATTTCAGCTCAATTATGAATGGGGTCAAATTCAAGCCAGATTTATTTACAGACATATGATCATTTACATTTTTACATTACTGACCAAAAAAAGAGTGTTATCTTTTCAGGATTCATGTACATAAATCCTGAAAACATAACACTACCTGTCCTGAACGGCTTATCAGATTTCGATGTGAGAAGTATTTGTAGATTCCTTGTATTCCTCCGAGTGACATAGGGTATGTGAAGTCATTATAAAAACAAAATGGCGGATTATATTCTCGTTAAATAGCAGACCGAAAAGATAAAATTAGATCAATCTTTTCGAGTTATCAAAATGATGGGCCTAAAAAGGCGATTTCGAAAACGTATACATGTTTGTATGTCCTTTTGAGTAAAAAAGTTGTTAGTCGTGTTTTTTATTTTTTAATAATTAGCTTGTTGATATTGCTCATTTCCAGACATCGGCAGCGATCGGCAGATGTTCGTGGACAGCAACTTCCCGCTGGAAGGCAAGGTGTCGGCGATGGGCCGCTCCATCGTGATCTTCGGGCCTGAGCGCAGCTCCGAGCGCTTCGCGTGCGCTAACATCGAGCCCGACAAGGACATCATCAAGACTTTCAATATTAACAAACCTCCACGATTCGTTTTGTGAGCCATTATTTCCTTTTTTTATAGGTTCATATCTTTCACTCCACATAGGGAACAAATGTAAGACCATGCCGCTTCTGCCCGGTCCCGGCAGAAGGGGAAAACCCAAGAAGAGCTGGCTTGATGTCGTCAAGGAGGATATGCGTGCTGACGGTCTCATAACTAAGGATGCCGAAGATTGTGGGGAAGAGAAAGTTAGAAAGCGGACCTTGATTTCCGACGCGTACGCTGAGGATGCAACCGGGAAAATGCTCAGATAAGAGAGAGATAGGATACAAAATGTCACTTATTTCTTTTTCTTCATCACTTATCAATTCTATATCAAACCAAATTATATAGATTATAACTATATAGTACAAAGAAGTTTCAGTCTGCAGATAAAAAATGGGAATAGAATGAACAACCACATTTGTTATATAGATGTACAGAATTAATATAAGTACTAAGTACAGAAAGGAAGATCCCTGCCACTTCTGCAATACGGCATACTCCCTGCGTACCCCGCACTTCTCCCCCATTGTTTCGCGGATTGGGGTGCTATCACAATGAAACCGCACATATTGACGTGTTCACGGTTGTACAGTTTTATTTGTAGTAGTAGTAGGTATATATATGACGTCTGAAGCGGCGGTTGCCGAGTGGTCGGGCGCTCGCCTGTAACTGCGAAGGTCCCAGGTTCGAATCCTGCCCGTGGTACATGAGTTTGTATACCAATCTGACTCATGTTCCCATGTTAGATTTCATCGACCACCACTTGCTTCCGGTGAAGGAAAACATCGTGAGGAAACCTGCACTCTGGTTGATGATTATCAGCTAGTGTGTGAAATGGAGAAGGCAAATGGCAAACCACTCCATTAAAATTGCCAAGAGAATCGTTGTGTGTGTTTCATTCCATATAATGACCACGACCCTCAGTCATGAGGAATACGACTAAGGAGGAGGAGTTTCTATGATGTCAAAGTCAATCGTTTTTATTTAAATAGGTTTAAAAATAGCACTTTTAAATCGTCAAATTCTTGTTTTTTAGTAAGTTGACGTCATAAAATGACTTAAAGATAAGGTTACCACCGCCTCCAAAGCGCAAGTGGAGAAGAGGCGGCGCAACAAACTCCACTGCTGCATTTCTCCAAAGACGTCACTTTACAACATATGTCTTACAATTAAATGACTGATATGAAGTTTCCACTGTGCGATAGAGGGCAGTTCCTGGCGGAGGTGCGGCGCGTGCTGGGCGCGCCGGCGTGGGCGGTGAGCGTGGACGCGCGGCGCACGCGCGCGCTGCACGCGGGCGCGTGTCTGCAGGTGCTGCTGCACTTCAGCGGCCCGCACGCCAACCGGCTCGAGCTGGACTTCACCAAGTGAGTGCTTCTAATTTTTCGGTTCATACATACATATAATCCAACTGTATTTATTAATTCGGAGGTGGGCGTTGACAACTGCGACAGTTTCTAAACTACTGCAGTTTGTCATCGTTAGCCAATGTTTGTGTATTGTAGCTTGTTTCATATTACAAATAAAGAATTTTCAATTTTTTTTTAATCACGTTTTTATCCCTCACGGGGTAGACAGAGCCAAGAGTCGTGAGAGTCGAAGGCCACGCTTAGCTGAATAGTGGGCTCCCTGATGGATTTTAGGTTCAGTAAAAAAAAAAAAAGACTAGTTTTTGCCCACGGCTTCACCAACGTGAATTTCCCTCGGGACCAGTGCTTTTTCTTGGAATGAAAGGTACCCTATGTACTTTTCAGAACTTTAAAGTATGTGTATGCGAAATTTCAGGAAGATTGGTTCAGTAAAGTCCATTTATTCATAATTGCCCTATTATTTAAACAATCTTACAATCTTCTATAGTCTTTTTATAATTTTACAAGAATATAAATTAAAATAGACTTTTTAGGAAATTACTTTAGTGGTTAATGTTTTACTTTAGAATGTTTAGGTTTGAACTAGTATTTGATCTAATTTAACCAAAATTCATTAAAAAGTACTGTGAAAATTGTTTACATAGTAGGACAATTAAGAAAAAATGGAGTTGACATAAAGCGTGAAGAGGTCAACACAAACAAACTCACTTTCACATTTGTAATATTAGTTAGGATAGGATAAGTATGAGTTTACTCTTGACAACAATTTTGCCTGAGGACAGAGATGAAATCTATGGTGTAGCGAGCTTACCCAGACAGAAGCAGCCTATTCACTCTGGTTTTGAAGAGAGTCAGGTTGTAGTTTCTAGCAAAAGTCCGCCGAACCGAATTTTATAAGTAGATATTGTGAGCGCTTAGAGGTTAAGTTTTATTACGGTTGACGTATACGTGCCATACATGGGTGGATTAAGTACTTACAAAAACACACGATATGAACTTCACTTTGGGCATCACAGAACTACCATAAAGTTACTTAAGTTCGTCAAAGACTTCATTCAGTAAATTGATTATGCCAGTTTACCATTGCTTCCAAATTGCAAGGGAAGTTTTTACTTCCCTCCTCTTTCTTTTTCTTTCTTTTTTCCTGATACCACAGCAATGGCACCACAAAATCTATTGCTTGATGTGTTTAGATAAGTAAAGACATAAAATGTTTATTGTTAATTAAGTGTTCATTGCCTATCATATCGTTTCATTGTTTCTTAGATTGCTGGCATCTGGCCGACTGGATTCGCCCAGCATATTCATCCCAGGATTCGTGGACTCTAAGCGGAAAAAGACAACCTCGTATAGACAGTGTGGGGTCACTGACCCCAATGAAACCAAAAGTAAGTAGTTGAATTTCAGTCCTTTTCTGGTCACTGCTGAGCATCGGCCTCTTTTTGTTTTCTTTACAATGTTAATTGAGCGGTTTTGATATTTGCCTTCTCCATTTCACATACTAGTCATGCATTAGCTGATAAATCATCAACCGATGATTCTTCACCGGAATCAAATGGTGGTCTATGATGTCTGTCTGACCACAAATATGAGTAAGATTGGTGTACAAACTCATAAGGCAAGAGGAGGATACGAACCTGGGACCTATCGACTACAGGCGGACGTCTTCAATACTCAACCACCACCACTTCAACTGAAATTAGAATTTTTGAACAGATAATAATAAATACAAATTAGATATCAGAAATGTTTATTTGCCAGAAAACAGTACAAAAGATGATACAGAAAAATAGTTTCATGTCTTCAAATATATTTAAACTTAATATTATGGGAAAATACTTATTCAAACTAAAATTTTAAGAGAAAAGATATGTTTCTCTAAATATACAATTATGTTTGTTTATGTCTCGATGAATTTCTAAAGCGGTTTTTGTTTTTATTCCAGAAACTTCCTTCTTCTCCCGGCCGTTGTACCCGTCCTCAAGTGTCCGTGTTTCTGCAACTGCGATATTAGTGTCACTAAGTCTAGCAATATTGATATTACCTCGACGATTCAATTGAAGGAGGCTAAAATGTGCATCAATCTGTAAATTATGAAAAAAGTTGACTCTAACACTCGCTTACGCTTATACGTATATTATGTTTTATTAGCTAATGCTAAAATTGTACAAAATATACGACTCTTGAATTCAAAGAAATCCTTAATAAATTTTAAATGTGTGCTTGGATCTTTTGAATAAAAACCAATTCAAGATATTATATAATTGCTGATAAATTGATTCATGTAAACGTGTTTTTTTTTTTAATTTTATTAATGCAGAGTGAGTAAAGAACGACTTATTATGATCATTATTTTAAGACTGATTTTGTAACTACAAAACTTAAGAGAAAAATAACAGCCCTAATTTTAAAATGTGTCCATTTTAAGAAAGTAAGCAACTCATTCCATTTAAGTGCTGTTATTTATACCAAATGTACAATAAATTATGTTTGTTATATATTATGATTTTTTTAATGGAAGTCTGATAAGTCAGCTATACCTATCGGGGCCGTTATAAAGTTAAAATGTTTTGTAACTCAATAACGCAAAATCTACTGGACGAATTTTGATGAAATTTGGTACACAGGTAGAGAAATACAGTATCAGTTAAATTTACGTACCGTGAAACATATTTTTTTTCTTTCATTAATATGACATGTCATCGATGAGATGATTTGAGAACCTTCTTATTTTGCTCGAGGTCAACTACTAAGCAGTCCATGCATTTGGCGCATGCGCGTAACAAATCAATACACCACCATTGGCCATCGAAACAGTGTCCAAAATGCAAGCCAAAATGCATTTGATACTTCTATTTTACTATTTCTACAACGTGCAAGCAAATTTGGAAGGTCCATTTCTGTTTTTCGGTCCGAAATCCTTAGAGAAATACAAGAGGCCAGCGTTGAGTCCATTGGAGCAAGATGACCTGATGAAGTTGTATGGAGAACAAGCGGCGATCGTGGTTTTTAACAACCAGGATTCCGTGCCGTTGTCCAGCGGGTACTTCCCAAGGCTGAGGAGGATGCTGGAGGGTCAGACTATGCTGGTTCTGCCTCAGGACTTCTTGGATGTGCATCCTGATTACATTAGCAATGAGACCCAGGTAAGAGCTCTCCTAATTTTTACTTGACTGCGAAGAATGGTGTTAAGTTTTCTAGTTTCTTTAGTGTTCATTTCATGTATATATGTTCTGATGTGTTATGCGAGTTTCAGTAAATTAATTAATTTCGAGTTAATTTCACCATAATTCCTGATCTCCTTGACAGATATATATGTGTTGGCCCATCGTCAAGGGATACGTACCCAGTGTTGGTATCCTTGATTGCTATCCTTGATTTTTAATTCTATGTACAGTGCCCTATTGTGCCCACGGACTCTACAAAATAGATAAATAATTATAATGTTAACACTACTGTACAATGTTACCCGGGATAATGCTAACATTATCCCGGGTAACATTTTCAATTTGACTATTAGAACTGCAGTCGTTTTTTTGTTTTAATTATTGTGTAATTAATTATTTATCTATTTTGTAGAGTCCGTGGGCACAATAGGGCACTGCAGGGCACATAGAATTCAAAATCAAAAAATCTTTATTGTTCTTTTTCACGTGAAAAACTAATTATTTAATCAAAGTAAGTATATTATGTCTCAATGCTACAAACTATTAGCATTTCGGAACGACCACTGCTGAGAAGAAATGCCTAAAAGAAAGAATTTAAATGTAATTTTAAGGATAACATTTTTAAGCTCTTATTATGAGCTAACTTTTATTCATCTATATCTATACATATAATAAAACAGTAAAAATATTTTGTCTGTACATTTAGTATTTTTGACTGAAATGGATAGAGGGACACTTAAAACGAATAATAGAACGCAAAAAGGATTTTTTGGAATTTCTTGTCTGTCTGTATGTATGATCACGCTAATCTCTGAAAGTACTGAACCGATTTGAATGAAACTTTTTTTGTTGTTTAGCTATTATAAGCCTGGGCAACATTTAGTCTATAATTGATTTTGAAAACTGGAACACCTGATGAAGAACCAAAACAGAACATTTAAACTATAAGAAATATGGACACGGTGCCTTAACAAAAGCCGTTCGATCTGATGAGCATTTTCTGTTGACGTATAAAAATCGAAGATCAGGATCATCTGATGAAGAATTCCAAGAGACCAGCTACACTATTACAAAAATGGAAATGGCGCCTTAGTAAAAGTCGATCAACCTGATGAGCATTTTCTGCTTTCGTATAAAAATTGAAGATTATGGAACATCTGATGAACAACTCCAAGAGACCAGCTACTCAATAAAATAAATGGAAATGGGGCCTTAGCAAAAGTCGTTCAACCTGATGAGCATTTACTACTGACGTATAAATAGACAGGACACGGGATAGGACAAAGAGGGACTCGGGGTGGGAGTGGTAGTACACGGGAAATTGTAGATAACGAGCAGACGAAGATCGTTTATTGAATGAAATATCACTTTTGATTCATTTTAACACCGCGACTATACTACGAGTACCTAATATATTCCCGCGGGACACGGGATAACCAAATGGCTAAAATTTTGAGTACTGGAGTTTAGGTTACCTACTACAGTTTGGAACACAAAAAGATTTTTCATCTAAGCGAAACTCACGCGGGCGAAGCCACGGGCAACAGCTAGTAAAGAATAAAGAAGAAAATAAATAATATAAAATATCCATTTAGAATTTCCCCTTTTAAGTAAAAAATAAAGTTAAAATTAAAGTTAAAAATAAGCTAAATAACCAATGAATTAATTTTATTTGAATAGAATTCGTAAAGATGTGAAAATATCCAGTATAATATATTAAAGTCGTTATACATATATTCTAGGTGCTAACACTCCAAGGCCCGTGGTCAGAGCGAGATGCACAGATGACAGAGACGTTTGCGAGGCTCCAGGACATCTACGGTCCAGGGAAGGTGCTCGGGATATTAGGTAATTACCATTTATCTACTACTAGCCGCGCCTCGGGGCTTCGCTCCTGTGGGAATTTCGGGATTAAAAGTACCCTATGTGCTATTCCCGGTATTTTTCTACCCGTATACCAAATATTGTCGAAATTGAGTAACAAACATCCTCAAAAACTGACATCTAAACTTTTGCATTTATAATATTAGTATATAGGATATTATCCCTGGTGTTGCAGTAGTCCATGGGCAGCGGTGATCGCTCACCACAGGTGACCCGCTTGCTCGTTTGCCGCTCTATGTTATATAAAAAAGTACATAACAATGTAGTTATTTGTGCAAAGAGTGTCACCTAATCCACATCAGATTTGTATTCTGTAAATGGATAGGTACCGTAAGTATAATTTAAAAAAACGCCTGACATAATGTACGACAATGGCGAGTATCAGTTTGCTTGCTATGCAAAAACAAGACGCCGCATTTTTTTATTTTTCTAACCTTTATTGTCCCACTGCTGGGCTAAGGTCTCCCTATCGTCTTCCAATTTTCACTTTCCAACCTTAATTATTTATAATAGCATATTATGCCCCAGAGCTCCAATGCCGTGGCAATTTCGGAACAAGAAATATCTTTATGTTTGGGTCATATTTTAATCTTACACTAATCTTTAAAAAATGATGAACTGTTTTACAAGAGTTATAGAAATGATTATCCTATAATGGGGGATTTTACGAGACCCAAATAAAAATAGTTCCAGATGACTTGATAGATGTCGCTTAGTAAAAAGGCGAGTCCATAGAAAAAGCAAAAATGCACGGGATTGACATTTTTTTTAAATAAAACCTAATAAAAAACATAAAAAAGTATCAATATTGTGATTTGTGCAACTGCCAAACTGTTAGGTGATTTTTTTCTGCCTCTGGTTGACAAAAAAAGCGCATAATATAGGTACAGCCAATATTACGACTCGGCTTTTATAAAACGCCACCTGTTTAGCCTTTTTTATACTGTCTTTTTTTCTTAATTTAGCTGTTAGAAAATCGCTTATTCCACACATACAATTCTTAGTGGTATACCTACTGTTAATTTGTCTATAATTTTCTTCAATGTATCTCCACCCGCAGGTAACTCAATGTCGCACAGCCAGGCTTACGAAGAACCGTGGGCCCGTGTGAAACGGCAAGCCACAGAGAGTACCAGCGCCTCGCCGACCACTGAAGATGACCGACCAGCTAAATCACTGCCTACGTTCGCACTCTACAACGCTACTGGTAAGATAATCATAAGTGTAACTCAAGATCTTATTGCCTTGCCTTAAAGATCATATTGACTTGTAGAATCTGAATGAACCTATTAAGCATACAGCATACCGTACAGCAAATATTCTCCTTGTTGTGATAAATGGCAGAAGCCTGGCGATCGAACAAGAACTATGGCGTGCCACAAGGCAGTGTCCTCGGCCCAACACTATTTATCTTCAGACTAATAGATACAACCACATTACTACGTATTTGTGACGTTGATAACTATTTTTCTCTTTTTGTAATATATCCGCATCCTTTATTAATAATCGCTTGCTTCTGATTAATTTTAATGAGACAGTGGGAAAAGTCCAGCGAAAGCGACTGTAGTCGGGGGCAGATAATACCGATCCTTCTACCTCACTCAACACTACCTCAGACGGGTCAGGTTGATCTGCCGAACTGTACGCATTCTTCTTCTGAGTGTGTTATTAGTAATAACACACTCGATATTACTAACACTGGTGTCCGATCTTATTCAAGTCGCCTAAAGGCATCTGACATGACTTTCACGACTACCGCCATCTAGTGTCAGTAGCCGTGTGCCGTCGTAGTGTAGTAGTACTTATTGATATGTGCTTTCAGGTCAGCCAGGCAAAAACGCCCTGCTCTACTCGTCCTCCTGGCCGGAGCTGCGCTGGCAGAACGGCACGGTCATGGTGTTCGACACGCCGGTGGGCGTCGCCACGGTCAAGCCCACCAGGCTCTACACCAACCTGGTTGTGAGGTTCGCTGATGGGGACTCGAGGGACAAGGTCATTGTTTTCTCTTGCTAACCAACGACTATATATTTTAAAATAATTTCAAAGGCGAGAAAAAGTCATCTGTACTTCAGACGAACACGGTGCAAGTAGTCACGTCCTTCAGTACTTCGACCAGATTGCGGACCTCCTTTAAAAGGGAGATATTAGGAGCATCCATAACCGGAGAGCATGAATGACGAGAGAGTGATGAGTGTAGAGGAAGCAAGAGAGATCTGTAAAGGATCGTATGCATATATGTACGTACTTCAGTCATGAGAAAATGATAGAGTAAGTATGAAGTTATCAACTCTCTTGCTGTTTCTATCGAAATTTCATCACACTACAGAAGCAGAGAAGAATGTACTGCAATGAGTTAATTGCTAGACTTTTCAATAAAAAAATATTTTAATTGCCACAAAAATAACTTATATTCTTCTTGTAACTATACTATCCATAATAGATGTTGGTATCTTGTTTGATCACAATTTAAATCAATCAGGTTCAGGTTCAAAAGTTCAATAAAGTTCTAAATATTCCAGATCACCCTTGAGTTTAGCTTCAAAGAAGCAGGAGGCTGGTGGACGGCCGTGGGAGTGGACGTGAAGTTCGGATTAGAGAGCACTGGCATCAGCCTGAAGGCGCCGGCCGCCCCGGACGCGCCGACTGCAGTACTTGGCAGGTCTTACACCTGCGAGCTGCCAGTAGTCTATACCTCTGAAGAAGCCACGCTCACTTTATATAATGTTAAAGTAAGTTTCAATCTATGGCTCATCTTTTAACATGCCCCAACTGCCTTTCTAGCGGAGTCCTTCCTCCTGTACAACGGAAGATCTCAATGAGCCTAACGATAGGGCGATTGAAATAGCCTAATATTGGTAAAATAAAAGTCTGTTTTTTCTCGAGATGATGAGGAGTTCCAATCCAATATCAATATTTCTTAAAGTTGTAGGTTTTCCAGTAGACAGGCAGATACTAGCGATTTCCACTATTTTTTTGACTGATTTCAATCAAACTTGGTGTTAGATATTATGAGCCCCAAGGCTCTTCTTGCCAGGTCTTACTACTACTCGCTGTTATTGGCATATAGGCTAAGAAACTATATACCCTGACTCATTGATATTAAAGTAAGTCTAATAAACCTTGTGGAATATCTAAAAGATTCAATCAGTTTTATGGACTAGAACAGAATATTTTATTTTGATACAACATGAATCACAATTTCATTCAAAAACTTAATTTTCAGATGCAGCCGTATATGGACAGCACTAACGAGTTCGATGATTCCTTTGACTGCATAGGATTTACCTCTGTACCTATTTGGTAAGTGATCTAATTATCTTTACATCATCAATTATCTTTTTATCATTGTACTGAACATTTATTTGTTGAAAAATGGATGTAGACCGTTTTCATTTAGTATATGTGGAAGTCTATAGACGTACTGTAGTGAATTTATCGTGGCTGAGAAGATAATAATTGTAATAGATTGATCAATTATTAAAATAATCTTTGAGTTGAATTCTTTCAAGTAGAGTTTGACACTTTTTTCTGTTCCCCTTGAATTTAATTTCACAAACACTAGCTGATAACTCATCGACTAGATTGTAGGTTTATGTTTTCCTTCATCTGAAACCTACATATCCTTATGAACTTTATCAACGGTCCGAGGTTTTTTATTATTAGTTCAGATATTGACAACTATCCATCTATTGATATAGCCCATGGTAATATACGAGTAGTTTAACTTTTAATTTACTTAATTATAAATTATTAATAATTTACTTAATTTATTTTATTAATTTACTTTTAATTTACTGGAAGATTGGGAGAAAATCCTGTAATAAATAAATAAATATATACGTACAAATTACACAGATTGAGGTAGCCCCAAAGTAAGTTCGAGACTTATGTAATAGGATACTAACTCAACGATACTATATTTTATAACATGTAATAATAGTTAGTAAGGGTTGAAATGAAATAAAAAAAAAATAACTTTATCAATATTTGAAGGTCAGGCCTCATGGTGTCGTTCATCATGCTTATTGGGCTGGGCATCTCCGTGTCCATGATCCTGGACATCAAGACCATGGACCGCTTCGAGAACAGCCGCGGCAAGCAGCTCACCATCACCGTCAACGAGTGAACCAGTATTAGCATCCTTATTTAGTTTTACTTTGTAACTCATTGATTGTTAAGAATTGTTAAGGAAGCGTCGTATTGTATACTTACTTACTTGGCTTGACGACCCAAAGAGGATCTTGGCCTCCGATACAAGAAGCTTCCACTCCTTCCTGATCTGCGCCACTTCCTGCCAGTCGGCTCTTAGCAGAGCCTCCAGATCTCTTAGGACCTCATGCCTCCAGCGGTATTTGGGCCGGTCGTATTGTATATAAGGAAGGTCGTATTATATAAGGAAGTAAAAAGCAATGGAGAGAAATAAATGGAAGGCCATAAGAGCCTACTAAATTTGATGATGATATTTGTAAAAAGTAAGTTTCGACTACTATGAAAAAGAGAATTTGGTGTATTGGAGACGCTGTATTGCATATTGATGCCTTGGCAATTACAAAATATTCCATTCTATTGGATCAAGGAAGGATTGCTAATGAATAATAAGGACATATCACCGCTACCAGAGTACCTATCTATATCTCTCTCAGCCTAAAGACGTCCACTGCTGGACAAAGGCCTCCCGCAAGGATGTTATCCATGGGGGGTTTTGCCGTAATCGCCACGCTTGGCAGGCGGGTTGGCGATCGCAGTGTGATGGCATAGTACGCGGAAAGATGCTGCTGCCCATCCTCCGGTGTTTTAAGTCCCTTAGTCGCCTCTTACGACACCCACGGGAAGAGATGGGTTGGTGCTATTCTAGGGCCACACCACAGACCTATCTATATATTATATTTTATTTTAATTAAAAACTTTAGTGCTTTTGACCTCAATCTTTCTTGATGGGAAGCAAAGATGAGGTCTAGGGTACCTAGTATTTTTATGATATGTCAGTTATATAAAGACGAAATAATGTGAACTGAGCTAGCCTCGAACATTATTTGTAATATAGAGGCTTTTACTGTTCTATATTTTACAATAAATTCACATTGAGATCCAAGAAGATGCACATGGCCATTTATCACTTTGACCGTTTGAATTATGGTCAAAGTGATTAATGGCCATGTCACCAGGACCTTGTAGCTTGGAAATAAATTGTATGTATACCATAACAGAGGCAGAGATAGTTGCTTTTCTATCTATGTAAATAAATCATGAGGACGGTACTATGTATGATAAATTGAAGTTATCAGTTTAGATAATTTAGAACTGTTTAAATCAGATGTTCAAAATAAAATGAAACTACATATCAATGTGCATTTTTCTTAAACCATTTTTATTAATGTCCGTGACAGAAGGACTAAAAGTTACTGAGCATCAAATGAAAAAGGCTAAGATAACGATGATAGTGAAATTACGCGAGTCAAACTCGCGCACCGAGGGTTCCAACTAGTTTCAAAAACAAACTTAACTTTGCAGTTCGATCCCTAAGATTCATACTGAATCCAGCGCAAAAATAAGTTTATTTATTTATTAATTGTTGTACACAACAAATACATACAAAGGAAACATAAAATATAGGAAAACTAAGTACAAAGGTTCTACTTATTTCTATAGTGTAACACTTTTTTTAGACTTCCAACAACATATTTTCAATTTTCAGATTTATTCCTGTATAAGTACTGATAACAATACTGGTACTGGTATAAACCAGTACATATTAATTCTGTGGTTAGACCTTACTTTTTGCCAAATTTCATAATTTTAGGTCAACGGGAAGTACCCCGTAGGTTTTGATTGCTGTCTGAAATCGCAAAATATGCGAAAATTCGCAACATTTACGGTCATATCTTTTGATCGCGTTGACGTATAATTATGATTATTTTTTTGCTGAAAGAGACCGTGGATCCGAGTATTAAATATTAATTTCAACTAGATACCTTTAAGCGTTCCTGAGAAAAAAAGTTTGACAGACAGACGGACAACAAAGTGGTTCCATTCTTGCCTTTTAGGTACGGAACCCTAAAAAATGTCGTATTAAAACTCTTGTATACATATCTATGTAAGTAATCTACTATACTTCTATACTCGTACATGAAGACTGTCGATGACTTTCAATCTCGTCGGAATTCGGAAACGGGGTTAATAAAGTTAATATTAATTAACATATTTGCTAAATTGCAACCTGTTTTGACAATATATATTTTTTTAACCATAACCGGAGAGCATGTATGAAGAGAGTGATGAGTGTAGAGGAAGCAAGAGAGATCTGTAAGGATCGTAGCAAGTGGAAATCGCTAGTCTCTGCCTACCCCCACGGGAAAAAGGCGTGATAATATTTATGTATATTTTTTGGTATTAAATTTGGAAGTAAGATCTTTAAAATCTTACTAGCTGATGGTGGTCTTGACTTCTCTGGACCACCAGCTACGAATTTCCCTCGGTATCTAAGAGTAAGCATTCCCACGATATAATTACAGACACAATGTTTTCTATTAAAATATTTTAATTATTCCATACAATTTTGATTTCTTTCTCATAATTAAACTGTCAATCCATCAATTATAACAAAAGACGTAAGGTCATCTAATAAAATGAATGAGAGAACCACAAAAGTCCATAAAATGTTTCTTTATCTTCTGTTTTCTTTTGATAGTATAAACTTTCAGTAATTTTACAAGCTTTATTAATTTATTTAAATACAACGGTACATATTTCGTAGCCAATTACAGTATTTAAGTATAGAAGATATACATTGAAATTTAAAAAAAAAAACAGATATAAAAGAAACATTTACATTTTTATCACATGCAAGTCGACTCACATTTACCATTCTCACAAAACAGCAAACAATTCCTGACAGCTTTGATTTAGCTTCACCTGTGTGGTATAGTATATAGTAGCTTTCAGTAATTATAATTATAGCTTTACCCGTCCCGGTGTCTGTCTTTCTGTAATCAAATCTCGTTTAAAGCAATAAATAAATGCATTAGCGCTATATTAGACTGTAAAATATTATTAGACATATATTATATAGCAAAATCCGCCACCGACCAACCATGTAACCAATCCTATTTAATTCTTTAAACTTTTTTTTAAAAGAAAATTTAGATGATAGGTGCCTTATGGGAGGAGAGATGTTGTTCCAACATTTGGTTGATAAGTAGCGGAAATTGCCAGCTTGCTGGCAGGTTCCGCCCACCCAACAATGTGTTGCGCCTACTTCTGAAGCCGTACCGACTATGAAAGGCAGATTTCCTCAACTTCAAAAGACAACAGATGACATTTCTATTTCTTTTTTATTTAAACTGCGCCCCGGGGCTTAGCTCTTGTGGGACTTGCGGGATAAAAAGTACCCTATGTGCAATTTCCGGTATTTTTCTACCCGTGTACCTAATTTCATCGAAATCTGTTCGAGATTTTGCGTGCTTGAGTAACAAACATCCTCACAAACTCACAAATTCACAAACTCACATCCAAACTTTCGCATTTATAATATACTAGCTGTTGCCCGCGGCTTCGCTCGCGTTAATCCTTTCTTAGCGGATGCCTACGTCATAACATCTAATTGCATGCCAAATTTCAGCCCGTCCAGTGGTTTGAGCTGTGCGTTGATAGATCACTATGTCAGTCAGTCACCTTTGAGTTATATCTGTATATATAAAATCGTTAATGACTGATTTTTGCGATCACCGCAGAGACGAAACTACTGAACATATTGACTTGAAATTTTACATATTGGTTTATTGTATAGCATAGGTGAGCACTAAGGAAGGAATTTTGGAAATTCAACGCCTAAGGGGTTAAAAATGGGGTTCAAAGTTTGTATGAAACTTCGCCATTTTTGACGCGAGACGTATGAAACCTTACGTTTACGTTCTTGGTTCATAACATATAACGATGCAATCATTGGTTTTTGAAAGTTGTACCCCTAAAGGCGTAAAACCGTATAAATAAAACAGATTGGGAAATCAACGCAGAGACGAAACTGCTGAACGTAGTACCTTGAAATTTGGCATAGAGATTCGTTATATAGCGTAAGTGAGCACTAAGAAAGGAATTTTGGAAATTCTACCCCTAAGGTGGTAAAAAAGGGGTTGGAAGTTTGTATGAAAATTCGCCATTTTTAAAGCGAGACTTATAAAACCTTACATTTACAATCTTTTACGGTCTTGGTTAATACAATTTAACGATGCATTCATTGATTTTTACAAATTTTACCCGTAATTATGTAAATGAAATTTTTGTCATCTGTATATATAAAATCGTTAATGACTGATTTTTGCGATCACCGCAGAGACGAAACTACTGAACATATTGACTTGAAATTTTGCATATTGGTTTATTGTATAGCATAGGTGAGCACTAAGGAAGGAATTTTGGAAATTCAACGCCTAAGGGGTTAAAAATGGCTGAAATTCCGTGTCATAATGAATGACACGGAATAAATGGCTGAAATTTTTACAGGAGTTGGGTTACTACAGATTGGTTGGAACACAAAAAGATTTTTTGTCTAAGTGAAATTTACGCGGGCGAAGCCGCAGGTAACAGCTAGTATATATATATATATATATAGAAGTATGAAGAAGGATTCTGCGTTGTACTCTGTTAACATGATCTTACCGCAAAAGCACGTGACCAGAAACCAATAAAGATATTATGTTAGACTGAGATGATCTTGATTAATAAACGTGAGTGAATTACAATAAATCAAACGGTCCTTTCCTAAACTGATATGATTTATTAATGACCAACATGAGCCTTCAGCTTTGGAAAGCTCGACTTTCGGATCGAACCTGTTGCCTTCGGACATCACCCTTTCACGTTGCGTCACCGGTCGCAAGATAACAATCTTGGTGTAATTGAATTTGCTGCCAATTGCATTACATTCAGTGGATATTCTTAAATATTGATTATTATGCTTGTTTTAAAATGGTATTTTTATGACTTCTTACTGCTTTTTCGGCGCATGTATATGCAAACATTTACTGCTACTACTGCGTCGCAGCGACGACCCGAAGTGGATCTTGGTCTCCGACACGAGATGACGCCATTTATACGGTCTTGCACCAGCTCTCGCCAGTTGTCAGCTTTGAAGCTCCGTAGGTCATTTATGGCATACTAGCTTTTGCCCGCGGCTTCGCCCGCGTGAATTTCCCACGGGAAGAGTGTTTTTTTCCCGGGATGAAAAGTACCTACTCTATGTCCTTCCAGTACTTCTAACTATATGTATGCGACATTTTGAGAAGATTGGTTCAATAGATAAAGCGTTAAAAGGTAACAAACAAACAAATAAACAAACACACTAACAAACTCATTTTCGCATTTATATAGCCTGTCAGGCTGTTTTATGAATGACTAGCTGGCTCCACCGAGGCTCCGCGCCTGTGGAAATTTAAAATACAAGGTGGAACACATCAAAATCCATCCGATCTTGCAATATTGAATAACATCCACACATCCTGACATCCTTTTCGCAGAGTTATAACATTAGTGGGATAAATACTATCCCGAAATTGTCAGACTAAAGACCAGGTTGTTAAAATATACAAATCATTACCATAGACAATTTTAAACAGAGCGTGTTAGTAAGACACATTAGAAAACGCAATCCAACGACAGGCGACACTGTGAACTATGGAAATGACTATATATGGCATGCACTTGACCGCGGGTCGGGTGTCCCACAAGCCCAGATAGCCCACGCCCAGAAGTGGGCTGCCAATAAAATTTAAATAATCTTCGTATTAACTATTGCTAATAAATAAGTGAAAGTCTATCACTTGATGGAAACAGAGAATTTTATGAGGCGCAAGTCATAGCCGGAGCGGGAATGATTGGAAATACCTTACATACTTTGCCGCTGTGTAAAAGGCGAGATAATAAGAAGATTTTCTCGAGAATCTGGAAGAATTTTATGACAAAAGCTTTTTTATTAATACGTCACCAGCAAATCAATTCACAGCAAAATTCACCGCTATTTCAGCCATACAACCACACCGTGTTTAACAAAAATCAATAATTTTAAATAATAAATATTTCATTTATTTCCTTACTAAAACAATCGGTATAAAAGGCAATCGGTATAATGCTTTTAGAGTATTGATGGTACTGCGCCGTCCTTCTTGTGCTTCGGGGATGATGGCTGAAGCTGATATTGACAGTCTGTCAGCTATCATTAGAAAGCGCACTGCGTCCCTGATTCACCGAGTGCCACCGGTGTAGTGCCAACAGTTTGGTTAAAACAGTTGGGGCTAGGCTGTACGTGGACAGTGCTGTCATGCAGCTCTGGACTCGCGTCCACCTAGTCTAAGACACCAAACCATCAACAAATTTTTATGTAGGTTAAATACTTACATAGTTATAAGTTATCTTTGTTACTAAAACTATGGGTTCTGCCTGAAATAAAATTATTTTATTTTATTTAAAAGGCGGACTTCTAGAAATTTCTACCTGTTGACAAAAAAACGATAGTTTTGTTTCGTTTGAAAAACGCTACCTTTCACCACTCACGCCAAACACCACACACGTCACAAATTCTATCTCTTAACCCCTCCTCATAAGGTCGACATTACGACCACCACTTTCGCTTTTGTCTCGCCTTCCCAAGCCTTTTTTTAAAGTGCATCCTCGGATGTCGAAGATAAATCAAACATTCTAGTTTCTATTACCGTTCGTGAATTGATGCTTATCACAGCACGGCTTTGTGTTTGTTTGTTTTGCATTTTACAATTTTAAAAAGGCACGTGTTAAAGATTTATCTGCGTTAATGGATCAATTTGATTAACTAGTTGCGCTTCGGATCTTTGCTCGCTTCCATGAAAAGTTCGGGTAAACGCACCCCTATGATTTTGAGCTCTATTTAATAGTTGTTTATTAGTAGTAAGATTCTCATAAACTTTCTAATATATGAAATGATTTTATTGTCATGTGGATGCAAAATATCGGCAATAATTTGCTTGGATACTATTCCAAAGTACAGGATGAAAAGAGGCTTCACTCTGCCGAAAGGCGAATGTTACGTTGGATGTGCGGGGTGACAAGAAGGGATAAGAATAGAATAAGAAATGTTTATGTGAGGGTAAGTTTGAAGGTTGCACCTGTAACTGATAATGCTAGAAGTAATAGACTCACTTGGTTTGGACACGTGATGAAGAGAGAAGAGGAACACTTACTAAAAAGAGCTGTGTCAATAAAAGTAGGTGGATATAGGAGGAGGCCTAAAAGGAGATGGATGGATTGTGTTGGGGAGGATATAAAGGTATTGGAAGTGGATATGACTATGGCTAAGGATAGAAAATTGTAGAGAGATAGGACATTTTGCGTCGACCACAGATGATGGGATAAGGTAAGGCAGATGATGATGACGGAAAATTTTGGGGCCTACAAAAGATCAGGATGGAAAGTGGAGAGCTAGAAAGAATCTTGAAATTGAAGATCTAGTGTCCGAACCAAACATCATCGGGGAGGTCAAAGCAGCCAGACTCCGCTGGCTCGGACATGTGGAGAGAATGGAAGAGGATCGTGCCGTCAAAAGAGCATACGAGGGTCGACCGCGGTGCCGTCGACCAGTCGGGCGCCCTAGGTACCGCTGGAGCGATGAGGTTCTGAAAGAGCCTCAGAGCGGAAAACTGGCGAGAATTGGTGCAAGACCGCAAAAAATAGCGTCATCTCATGTCGGAGGCCAATATCAACTTCGGGTCGCTGTGCCGCAGTTGTAAGTAAGATGATGATAAGCGTTCGTTTATCTAAAGCGCTCTGTTTCCAATTCTCGATCCAAAGTTCTAGAAAAGACTAGAGGTAACTGTATTCTACAGTTACCTTCACGCAAATCGCGTGTCATCGAATATGTCCCAATCATCGACCAACGGGCCTGTGGCACATTATGGCCCATCATCGTAATGTATGGTCAAAGTATGGTCGTCATATATAACAGCATGCAGTAGCGGCTTGTGGCTTTCAGACTTATTTTAAATTCTGATCAATTTACTTCAAATAAAACCATTCATAAGTAGGAAAACAATTAAACTTCTTTAGTATGTACACAGCAGCGTGATCGAATCAGAAATGAGGAGATCCGTAGGAGAACTAAAGTAACCGACATAGCCCGCAGAATCGCGAAACTTAAGTGGCAGTGGGCGGGGCACATAGCTCGTAGAACAGATAGCCGTTGGGGCAGAAAAGTTCTCGAGTGGCGACCACGAACCGGAAAACGTAGTGTTGGCAGGCACTATTCCCACTCGGTGGACCGACGACCTGGTGAAGGTCGCGGGATGCGCATGGATGCGGGCAGCGCAGGACCGGTCGTTATGGAAATCCTTGGGGGAGGCCTTTGTCCAGCAGTGGACGTCTTTTGGCTGAGAGAGAGAGAGAGAGTATGTACAAACTGTTGTTATTGAAAAACGGTATTTCTTAACACAGGAACCCGATTACAAAATATGTTAGTGTTATAACATGGTTAAAAAAGAATTTCGAAAAAAGCATTGACAAGAGCATGGTCAAGCGCATCTATGTGGATCTAAGACGAACTAAGAAATTATAATAATATAGTAACACCAGAAATGGTATCAGCTGATTCAGCTGTATTTTATATAATGCTGCGATCGCTCCTTGCGAGGTTATATTTTGTATTTGCGTAAAGAAAGACAATTTATGTTCCGAAACTGGCGCGATTTTGACAAGTCGAGAGTAATGCACTTACGAGCTTACTCGTTGTGCAAAATTATAACAAAATAAATGTATGACAATGAATGTCTGACGCTTACTACAAATCTACTATTTATGTGTAATTTTTAATTTTAATTGCAACACAATTAATATTGTTTTCTAATGAAATGGAATCCTACTAATATTATAAATGCGAAAGTTTGGATGTGATTGTGTGAGTCTGTGAGTTTGTGAGGATGTTTGTTACTCAAACACGCAAAATCTACTGGACGGATTTCGATGAAATTTGGTATACGGGTAGAAAAATACTGGGTGCGAAGCCCCGGGGCGCAGCTAGTAAATAAATAAATAAAATACAAGAACACCCCTCGTTTTTACATTGACGACGACGATTGAAAAATAAGATATCTCGTCAAATAACTACTTACAAATGGACTGTATAAGTACAGACGGACGTATCTATTACTAATCTATACATATAATAAAACAGTAAAAATATTTTGTCTGTACATTTAGTATTTTTGACTAAAATGGATAGAGGGACACTTAAAAAGAACAATAGAAAGCAAAAAAAATTTTTTTGAATTTCTTGTCTGTCTGTCTGTCTGTATGTATGTACGCGTTTCACGCAAAAACTACTGGACGGATTTGAATGAAACTTTTTTTGTTATATAGCTATTAAGCCTGGGCAACATATAGGCTATAATTGATTTTGAAAACTGGAACACCTGATGAAGAACCATAACAGAACAGCTAAACTATAAGAAATATGGAAATGGTGCCTTAACAAAAGTCGTTCAACCTGATGAGCATTTTCTGCTGACGTATAAAAATTGAAGATCTGGAACATCTGATGAAAAGCTCCAAGAGACCAGCTACACTATAACATATATGGAAATGGCGCCTTAGCAAAAATCGTTCAACCTGATGAGAATTTTCTGCTGACGTATAAAAATTGAAGATCTGGAACATCTGATGAATAACTTCAAGAGACCAGCTACACTATAACATATACGGAAATGGCGCCTTAGCAAAACTTGGTTAATCTGATGAGCATTTCCTGTAGACGTATAAAAATCGAAAATCCGAAATAGTTTGGAACACAAAAAGATTTTTCCACTAAGAGAAACTCACGCGGGCGAAGCCGCGGGCGACAGCTAGTCTATACATATAATAAAACAGTAAAAATATTTTGTCTGTACATTTAGTATTTTTGACTAAAATGGATAGAGGGACACTTAAAAGGAACAATAGAAAGCAAAAAATTTTTTTTTGAATTTCTTGTCTGTCTGTCTGTCTGTATGTATGTACGCGTTTCACGCAAAAACTACTGGACGGATTTGAATGAAACTTTTTTTGTTATATAGCTATTAAGCCTGGGCAACATATAGGCTATAATTCATTTTGAAAATTGGAACACCTGATGAAGAACCATAACAGAACAGCTAAACTATAAGAAATATGGAAATGGTGCCTTAACAAAAGTCGTTCAACCTGATGAGCATTTTCTGCTGACGTATAAAAATTAAAGATCTGGAACATCTGATGAAAAGCTCCAAGAGACCAGCTACACTATAACATATATGGAAATGGCGCCTTAGCAAAAATCGTTCAACCTGATGAGCATTTTCTGCTGACGTATAAAAATTGAAGATCTGGAACATCTGATGAATAACTTCAAGAGACCAGCTACACTATAACATATACGGAAATGGCACCTTAGCAAAACTTGGTTAATCTGATAAGCATTTTCTGTAGACGTATAAAAATCGAAGGTTGGAACACATGAAACAGTTTGGAACACAAAAAGACTTTCCATCTAAGCCAAAGTCAAGCGGGCGAAGCCGCGGGCAACAGCTAGTATCAAATATTATGTCGAAAAATCTACTGGACGGATTTCGATGAAATTTGGTATACGGGTAGAAAAATACCGGGTGCGAAGTCCCGGAGCGCAGCTAGTAAATAAATAAATAAAATACAAGAACACCCCTCGTTTTTACATTGACGACGACGATTGAAAAATAAGATATCTCGTCAAATAACTACTTACAAATGGACTGTATAAGTACAGACGGACGTATCTATTACTAATATCAAATATGTCGATAAGAAAGTGCGTGTGAACTCGGAATGGTATCGCCTCGGACATCGGCTAAGATCGGAATCTATCGGCAATTATCGGCTGAGAAAGTGCCATTATGTTGTTAAAGCTATAATTGAGGGCTATCGGATGGCTGTGATGTGTTGATTGGAACCTTATATCTCTTAGACAGGTGCGAATTGCGAGCTGAGCGAAATAAAAGTGTAACCTACTAAGACCGATTCGGATGAACAGTAACTGATCCCACAAATATTATTAATGGGAGTGTTTGGTTGGACATGTGTCCTCTCAGGATTTGCGGACGTTTCACGCGAAATCTACTGGACGAATTTCAATTAAATTTGAGGAAAAAATCATTTTTTTCTTCTTCTTATCGAATGTGTTATTGCTAACACTGGTGTCAGATTTTTTATTTCATTATTCATTTTGATTTCTATTGACCCTATAATTTTATTTTTATTGGTAGACCAACAGCTACAATTTTAAAACTGAAATGTTTAACTAGAATAATTGAAAAAGAGCCACTTAAAAGTCACAAATAAAAGCAGAATAAGTATAGTTAACTATAACAAAATTTGTACACTATGAATTACACGCTATTCTGAGCTACAATAAAAGGCAAAAATAGTAAAACATATCTATTCTACTTAAAAAGTTGATACCTTATATATTTTTACAGACATAGACAACTTAGCATATGTACGTAAAGAAGTAAGCAAGGCTATTGATTGAAAGACCGTTGACGAGTTCTCTGCTAATCTGTTTTAATTGTACATTGACCCTCATTACTCAACGCACACGTCACAACCTTTACGATAATCACCACATCATCGATGTAACAACGAGAAAGCGCGCGACACTCGTTAGAATACGGCGAAAGCCGAGGCTGATTGATTTGTGATGATAAGATTGAAGCGGGCAGTTCAAGTACCTGGAGCTTATGTCAGTTACCATAATGTTATGGACGACCTCCGTGGCCTAACGGTCATCACGCCGGACTGCCATGTACCGGAGGTCTCGGTTCAATTGATCTTTTTCAGATTGACCTGGGTCTTGGATTATCTATTGTATTTGATATAAAATACAGTATCGTTGAGTTAGTATCCCATAACACAAGTCTCGAACTTACTTTGGGGCTAACTCAATATGTGTGATATATTTATTATTTATTTATGGAAGTAGTACACACTACGTCTATAGCCTCATGGACTACCATCACACACACAAAAAATATGTCCCACCAAAAACATTTTCATGTGAAATGTTGCCAAGAGGAGGCCATATGGCTCGCTCTATATCAAAAAGTTATCAGATCTCATGTAGAGCCAAGAATAACTTAGTCAAAATATGTGCCTTGGCTGTTTCGTTACAAGAACTTCTTCACTGATCTATGTACTGTTTCTGTTGTGCAGGAAAGTAATGAACGGTAAATAATCAAAACGCAGAGATGACAGGTGCATGGAAGTAGTAAGTACTTTGTACAAAAGGTACTTATTACTTCCATGGACAGGTGACGGTAGCGAAATTTTCCTATTGAATATAATTGCTCACATCTTAGCTTCCACCAGCTACGAAGTCAAAGTCAAAGTCAAATATTTTTTATTTATATTGGCTTAAAAATAGCACTTATAAATCGTCACTTTCTTATTTTTTAGTTAGTTGACGTCATAAAATTACTTAAAGCTAAGTTTACCACCGCCTCCAAAGCGCAAGTGGAGAAGAGGCGGCGCAACAAACTCCACTGCTGCATTTTCTCCAAAGACGTCACTTTACAACATATGTCTTACAATTAAATAACTGTATATGTGGACGAATATACATTGAGTATATATATTAAATGTCAAATTTATAAATTAATAAAAATTATAAATTAATAAAATAAAATGTCATTGAAAAAAGGTAAAAGTACACAAAGTACCTAGAGAGTAATATGACAGTCTTAGGAGGTCACTGTACCAGGCTCGGGCCACGCATTTTTGTCATTTACATAATCATCCGTCGTATAATATGCCTTCTTACAAAGTGTCTCCTTAATATAATGTTTAAATTTATTGTCAGGCATATCAAGGACAGATTTTGGTATTTTATTATAATAGCGTATACAGTTTCCCACAAATGATTTCCTAACCCTAGCCAGTCTGTGCCCTGGAACGTACAAGTTATGTTTGTTTCTCAGGGATATATCTGTGACATCACAAACTTTTTTGAAAGACGAAATATTTTTCCTAACATGCATAATGTTATCAAAAATATATTGGGATGGTAAGGTTAAAATATCTATATCTTTGAAGAAATCTCTGAGTGAATCTCTTTTTCTTAATCTGTAAATAAAACGAATCGCTCTTTTTTGAAGTATAAAAATTGTTTGTATATCGGCTGCTGCTCCCCAAAGTAATAGGCCATACGACATTAGGCTATGGAAATAACTAAAATAAACCAACCTAGCAGTTGCCACATCCGTCAGTTGTCTGATTCGTCTTACAGCATAAGCCGCGGAGCTCAGTTTTTTAGACAAATTAGAAATGTGAGCACCCCATTGTAATTTAGAATCTAATGTTATTCCTAAAAATGTGGTACTTTCAATGAACTCTAACTTATTACTATTTATATTGATATCAACATGGGCCTGCCTAACATTAGGAAGCGTAAATTTAATGCAATGGGTTTTACTTGCATTAAGCATCAGGTTATTAGCAGAAAACCAGTCTGATATGGCAGACAAAGTGCTGTTCACAGCATTCACATTTTCGCTATGGCGGTCAGTCTTAAAAATTAAAGACGTGTCATCAGCAAACAACACTATACCAGCCTGCTTCTCAACCATATAAGGCAGGTCGTTGACATAGACTAAAAAAAGGAAAGGTCCTAAAATTGAACCTTGAGGTACGCCAATCATAACTTTTGATCCTTTAGATTTTACGTTATTTAGGTCTACAGTCTGCAGCCTATCACTTAAATAAGATTTTATTAGTTCTATTGATTTAGTGTCAAAACCGTACTGAGAGAGCTTGAGCAAGAGAGTCTCATGGTCAACACAATCAAACGCCTTAGATAAATCACAAAACGCTCCAATTGCATCCTGTGAATCTTCCCATGCATTGAAGATATGAGTAACCATGAGTACGGTCGACGAATACACGGAAAAACTAGGGAGGAAGAAAAAGCCTGGAGACTTTTACCCATAAAATTATTTAAATATCCTCCGCTATCTACGGACCTCCCTCCAGCCGAGAAGCTCTCACCGGGTGGTGATCTCCTCTGGGCAATCTGGAGGACTCTAAACAGACTCCGGGCTGGTGTTGGGAGATGCCGTGAGAACCGAGTCAGGTGGGGGTATTCGTCTGATAGCCTTTGTGACTGTGGAGCCGTCCAATCCTTGGCTCATCTTTTAACCTGCCCTAACTGCCCTTCCTCCTGTACCTTGGAGGACCTGAATGAAGCCAACGATAGGCCAAAGTGAAAAGTGGCCAAATACTGGTCGAAAAAATTTAACATTTTCCATTTCGACTGGTGATGATGATGACAATAAATTATGTAAGATATAGATCCATACTAATATTATAAATGCGAAAGTTTGGATGTGAGTTTGTGAATTTGTGAGTTTGTGAGGATGTTTGTTACTCAATCACGCAAAATCTACTGGACGGATTTCGATGAAATTTGGTACAGAGGTAGATAATGACCTGGAATAGCACATAGGCTACTTTTTATCCCGGGAAAAAGCACTGTTCCCGTGGGAAATTCACGCGGGCGAAGCCGCGGGCAAAAGCTAGTATAAAATAAAAGTTCATCAAGCAATTTGACCCAAATCTATAGCATTTATTGTTTATATTGGCATCGTTTGAAGGGAATAAAATTTCCTCGCGGGCAATGCTAGCAAACGCTAGTTCGTACATAAACATGTATGTATTTTATTATCCATACTTCCATACTAATATTATAAATGCGAAAGTTTGGATGTGAGTTTGTGAGTTTGTGAGGATGTTTGTTACTCAATCACGCAAAATCTACTGGACGGATTTCGATGAAATTTGGTACAGAGGTAGATAATGACCTGGAATAGCACATAGGCTTTTTATCCCGGGAAAAAGCACTGTTCCCGTGGGAAATTCACGCGGGCGAAGCCGCGGGCAAAAGCTAGTACACAATATATAGTCAATTTATTTAACTATTTTTACCCACATATTTTGAAAATGCTTTTGCATTAAGTCTGCTCATTGTACTTTTACATAAGTATGTTTCTGTGCAATAAAGTTTAAATAAAATGAATAAACATTCTTCTTCTTATATTATACAAGATGTGCTCTTGTCGATGGAGTATACGCCACACCTCTTTATTCTCGGCTTTACTCAGTAAAAAAGTGTAAACAGACATACATTTATTTAATAATATTGCTGTTAGGATATGAACCTGCCCGAGAAAGTAAGGTCAGTTCGTGCTTCACTGACATTCCGGAGATAATGCGCGCAAGATCAACACACAGACAGACGCTAATGCGCTTGGAAATGGATTAGATTTGTAAGTGGATTTGACAGTGATGACAAATGTAATCACTGTCAAATTGAACGTTGACTGATTGACATATCAACGCATAGACGATACTTTTGCAGAAGTTCTTCATATTAGTGAGCACTCAGAAAGAAATTTAGAAAATTGCATCACTGAGGGGACAATTTTCAATTTTGCAATTATTATTAGGGGTAAAAACACCATCAACTCCGGGTGAAGCCGCTGGCAAAAGCTGGTTATTAATTATATCAATTAAAATTTTGTTAAACTTTTTTTGATAGCTACTATCAAATCTGGCCAACATTTGGGGTATAATTGATTTTGAAAACTGGAATACCTGATGTAGAAACATGAAATAGTACCTAAAAGAACCAAAAATAAGCAAAAATAATAATAAATAAATAACCAAAATAAATTTCAATTTAAATGAATATGCATTTTATTGAACTTTTCACACATACTCTGTGATAATAATTGAAGGGATTATGTAGAAATTTTCAAAAATTCTCAAAAAATTCTCAGGTATTTAGGAAAATTTTCCGTTCTCGAGAATATTTCCGTGAAATTTTCAAGAAACTTTCCGCTGTTTCTTTGAAATTTTCGGGAACGGCACATCACTACACGTGACAATACTAATACTAAGTAGATGATCTCTCACCAGGGAAGAAAGGAAGGTCATCGACCGATCAGTAACACTGAGGAGACAGTTTCCTGTTCACGAGTAACGTGACACCAGACACGCAGGCAACATTGGAAAACTGGTGTGATGGTGAGACAATACTAGTAATATATTTATAAAGGTGGTAATGTGTTATCCTACAAGTATATAAATGCGAAAGTTTAAGTATGTTTGTTATTTACTTAATCTCGCAAAATCTATAGAACGGATTTTGATGTTTGGTACACGGGTAAATTATAACCGAGAACAGCATATAGGGTACATTTTCTGTCGAAAGTGGCAGGAGGCAGGGCTGTGGCTCCGGGTCGCAGCTTCTTGAGCACTAAAAAAAGATTTTAGAAAATTTCAATTTCAATTTTTGGAAATAGGTGAAAACGAAATTCACACGTGCGAAGCCGACGGCAAAAGCTAGTACAACTATATCTGAAAACACAAAAATAAATTACATTTATTTTATTTTTATATTATAATTCGATACCTACGTAAAACACACGAATTGCATTTTTGTTTGTCATAACAGTCGTTTCAGTGAAAGTGACTATTCAAAAGACAATGAAACATAATACCATCAATAACTTTTACTGGCGAATAAAGTTTTATTAATCAGAATCGACTGTCAATAAACATTCACGGTTGCGTAACTAAACAAGTTTTTTTCAATCACTATGACCGTCAAATATGTTTGGGATTACGCCACAGTATAAGGGAGAGAAGTACGTTAACTGTTAATTCAAAAAAAATATATTCCAAACTATCTGAAGGAACCAATAATAATAAGTAAATCCATTTATAATTTTATATTAATTTATACTTACTTGATATTGACAAAAACGAAAGTCAGTCAGTTACGCTTTCACGGTCACCACTGATTTTGATGATATTTGGTAGGTAATATCTATGTTTGACCCCGGGTCTTAAAATATACACTAGGTATATATTTAAAGACCTGGGGTCAAACATAGGTTATTCTTTTCAAAAATCAACCCTCAATGTTTGTGAAAGTGTGATTGAAAGTTTGCATCAAAAACACAGAAGAAACTTTTTGCCCCGGGCAGAGCCGCGGGCAACAGCTACTAAGAAATATAATTAAAGCTAACTACATGGCATCAGGTAAGAAAATTTAAACTAATTAGCTCTTAAAAACAATATACGTTGACAAAATTTAAATCATCCAGCGTTGTGAAAAGAAGAGAAGAGAGAGCCTTCTGGGTTTTTTGTGCTATATTCTAGGCGCATTCATTACCTAACTTAACTTTCTTGCCGTCTATGACAGGATGTACGAACTTTAATTGCGCAACGGTGGGAACACTAGATGGCGCTGTCCGATCTTAGCGGGTTCACTGACTTTGAACTTACCATCAATTTAATTGTCTGTGTAGAATTTTAACGACTTATTATCTTTTTATTACGAACATTATTATTATCTTGTTACTTAATCAAACTTAGAATGCACAAACCCTTTCATTTGGAATGCTCATGTACAATTAATAGTAATTTTATTTGTACATACATGTATACATATATATTATCACGCCTTTTCCGCAAGGGTAGGCAGAGACTAGTTTTGTGCCTTGATAGTTCGAGTGTGATACAATGTCATTTTTTGAAATAATTCCAAATTTAGTTGGTAAACTTAGCTTTAAGTAATTTTATGACGTCAACTAACTAAAAAACAAGAATGTGACGATTTATAAGTGCTATTTTTAAGCCAATATGAATAAAAATAATTGACTTTGACTTTGATTTTATTTTAATTTTATTTTTATAGCTTTTATTATTATTATTTTTTATTATTTTATTTAAATCAGTTTGGTAGATTCGTAGCATATTGGTAAAAAAATATATATTGGCTGTAACAGATTGCTAGATAGAAATTGTCTAAATATACATATATTAGACTAAATAAATTGTAGCCTATGTCACTCAGGTATAATGTAGCTTTCTATTGGTGAAAGAATTTTTGAAATCGGTTCAGTAGTTCCGAAGACCCCCACAGCCCTAAAAACAAACTTACAAACACTTGCACTTTATGCAATAATATAATATTTGCATTAGTATGATATATTGTGCAATCTCAATAATATTACATCCATATTTTGTCGACTTGTAAGTAAACATATTTTCAGTTAAAATTGATGCACTTTTGTTCTTGCATATTTCAAATGCATTTCACTGCCTCTTTTGCATCAGCTGCAGAAAGCGCTTTCGAATGCAGTCGTAGTCGTAATGCATAGTGCAGTCTGGTTTGAGACGCGTTTTACATGTTATTGTTTTGAAAAATCCACATTCATGAGAGAAACCGAGGTGACAGTGTGGAGAAATTATAATATAATGGCAATCTTAACTAATATTATAAATCCGAAAGTGAGTTTGTTTGTTGGTTTGTTTGTTTGTTACCTCTTCACGCTTTATCTACTGAACCAATATTCCTGAAATTTCGCATTCACATAGCTGGAAGTACTGAGAAGAACTTAAGGTACCTTACATCCCGCGAAAAAGCACTGATCCCGTGGGAAATTCACGCGGGCGAAGCCGCGGGCGAAATATAGTATAATATAATGGCAATATAATGGCCAAATGGCTGTGAACATACTGTCTCACAGTTTGGAAGACTATAAGTGTCCAGGGAAATGATAGAATCAGGAATTAAACTCCTTAGGGATTAGACCAAATCACTGAGGATGTATTTCTTTAAAATCGGTTCAGCGGTTCTGCAATGAAAGCGTAACAGACAGGTTTTTGTATTTGTAATATTAGTGAAAAACGACGGACTAAAGTCCGTTTATTCATAATTGCCCTATTATGTAAACAATCTTACCATGTCTTTTTATGATTTTACAACAATATGAATTAAAATAGATTTTTCAGGAAATTACTTTCGTGGTTAATAAATGTTTTACTTTAGAATGTTTAGGTTTGAACTAATATTTGATTTTTTTTTCAACAAAATTCAACTAAAAGTACTGTGAAGATTGTTTACATAATAGGATAATTGAGAATAAATGGAGTTTACATAGTAAGGATATTAGAGATAGGGTAGGTACCTACTTGATGTTTTAATGTTAATATAATACATAAGTAACTGAGGTCACCTCCAATTACCAAACAAATTCACAAATTTTGTTGTTCGTTATAGTTATATCATTAAAATGCTCTAGTTTGGTATTTAGTTTAAATATCATTTATATTTATATGCGTAACTTATTGGCATATAACCTTAGATATTTTTATTATCTACTTAATTAAATAACAAAAAGGAGGATGCACTGGTATAATAGGGGACCGGACAAGGTATGAGAATTGTTAAAAATATGCAATTTTATGATAGAATACATATAATTAAACACATTTTGCGATTTTTTTGAAACGTGTTTATTCTCCAGCGCTAATTTATCAAAGTTCAAACTTTTAGGGAAAGTCCATTTTATACGCGTGTCGTCATATGAATGTACTTTTAGTTAGGGCCGTTTTGGTATCGTCGCTTAACAAGCTAATTATTAAAAATAAAAAACACGACTGACAAGTTTTTACACAAAAAGTACATACAAATATATAAGTTACTTACATTTTTGAAATCGCCTTTTAAATCCCTTCAATTTGATACCCCACTCGATAAGATTGATCAAATTTTATTTTTTTGGTTTGCTATTTATCGCATATATAATCCACCATTTTGTTTTTATGATGATGTCATATAGCCTATGTCACTCGGAGGAATGCAAGGAATCTAAAACTACCTCTCAAATCAAAATCTGTTAAGCCGTTTAGGACTTATGGTGGAATAAAGAAACTTACATACATACATGAACCCTGAAAACATAACACTCCTATTTTGGTCAGTTTAAAAATGTGAATTGTTTTTGCTATATCTTGGGAAATACTTTGGTTATGGATGTGATTCTTTTACGGATGATTCTATTAAGGGCCCGTACTAGGCTAGATTGCTTCACATGATCGTCTGTAATATCTACATTTATGTAAAACTGAATGTAAAATTAAGATATAGCAAACTTCAGGACTAGCACGAGGGATTATGTTACTCAAAAAACACGATTGCATAAAATTTTCTCGATAGAAAAAAATTGCGAAGTTGCCTCCAAATCACCTATAATTAACACTTTAAACTGCTATTATTCAAGCAATACATTAAAAAGATTGAGAATTTTTGTATAAATTACTCTAAAGATAAGGCAGGGATTATGTTACTTACTTTTTTTAAAATCTTTTTATAAAGCTTTTAAAAAAATAATACGTATAATTGCCCGCATGCTTTAACCATCCACCTCTGAGCCGCCGCGCCGCCCGCGACCCCGCGATTGCATTTATTTAGAACGCGGATTGGATGCGTGCGGGCGAACTGGGTAGCGGGTAGCGGGGGAAAATCTTAGTTGTCATTGGCCTAGTGCGGGCTCTTAAGGGCCCGCTCTAGGCTTTAATCATTTATGATACAAGAACGAAGTTCTTAAATTTATTGATTGATTGATATTGACTGTTAAAAAATTGCGACAATTTGAATGAAATAATAATGGAATAAATAACAATTTATTACTATTTTTTTTAATTTATGGTCTAGTATATTATATAATAGAATACATTTAAGTTTAAAAGTGTTTCGAAAAAGAATGTATTTTGCAAATATTAATTTTAAGACCCATTTTTTTTGTACAAAGAAAGCTGTCAAGCTAATTGATTTTGATGTAAAATTGATAGATTGATTTATAAATTCACAATTAAATTCATGGTTGCATGTAATACACGATTAATAAGTGTCTCTCTCTCAGCCCAAAGACGTCCACTGCTGACAAAGGCCTCCCCAAGTGTCTAACGAAAATTATATATTTTATTTTATTTATTAGGAACACCAACAGCCATTTAAACTACAATAGGTTATCACTTAAGAACTAAAGAAGCCAATTACAGGTCCTCACAAATAGAAGAATAATTACATAGTTGAAAACGAAGTTGAATTTTTTTTTTTTTCACACTACTTTAACAAATACAGTGGGTATATGTTACAATTACAAAAAGAAGTATTAAACCTGTGGGTGTTCTGACAAAATTCGCTTAGCCCTTGCTACACTTGTAGTAAATAAATCTATATCGAGACTACGAGATATGTTATTGAAATTATTGCCTGCACGCACCATATACGAGTTTCGCCGTTATTAGTATATGCGAAAGTCCTTCGTTTGTGTTGTTGTGTGTAGCTTAAAACGTAAAAAAATATATTTAATCCGATTAGATAGATTGGTAGAGTTACGATTTCTCATGAAATTCTCTTTTTGTAATGGTAAGGAATGTGTAAATCCTACATTCCTAACTCGATAAGGTAGGAATGTAGGATAGAAAAGAAGAAATAAGTAGAACCTTTGTACTTAGTTTTCCTATGTTTTATGTTTCCTTTGTATGTGTTTGTTGTATACAAAAATTAATAAACAAATAAATAAAAAATAGAAATTCGATAAATGCTCGCACTGGGAATTGAACCCAGGACTTCTCACTATCTAAGTCTCTAATTTTAATTTTATTTATTACTGCGCATACCTATTGTCCTGATTGTGTCCTGAGTGTGTATATTTACTTTATCAATGTTTATTTTATTGTTAATTTATTTATTTTTATTTTTTTATTTTATTCTTTAATAGTGTTTACTGCACCCTACATTATTTTCATGCATATTTCCTTCCACCCAAAGGTTGGCTGGAAGAAATTGCATTTGCGATAAGCCCGCCTTTGCGCTCATTTTGTATGTACTTTTGTCTCTACTTTGTATGTTTTTTTCTGTAAATGGTACAATAAAGTGTTGATCTATCTATCTATCTATCTTCCAGACGTCGGGCTGTCATGATGAGATGACCACTGTACCAAGTGACCATCAAATGTCTGCATACCAGGCACCATTCTGAAGCGGCCCAGACAACCTGTGCGCAGTAAATCACTCGGAGCCTCGGAGCCTGAACACACCTGTTGGTGGACGGTGATATGCTACAGTCAGCCAGCTATGTTGAAAGATTATTATTTTTCAACAGTTCAAATCTCAAATTTAATTTATAAGACATCTACGATCCATATGTGTTAGTATAACTTATTCTATGTTAGTAAGTGTATGGATATATTTAACTAAAGACAATGTAATCGTTAGGAGGTAACCTTAGCTTTAAGTAATTTTATGACGTCAACTAACTAAAAACAAGAATTTGACGATTTAAAAGTGCTATTTTTAAGCTTATTTAAAGAAAAACAATTGACTTTGACTTTGCGCATCATTGAACATCAATTAGTAGCAATATGACCTTCAGAAGGCTTTTGGAGCTGGCACGAATTCTGCTGAGGAGGGACGCTGATTTTTCGCAGAAGTGAAGAAAAGTTGTCCACACGTGCATCCGCAAACATTGCATACAGTGCACTAAGTGTATGTAACACGGTATTTGTTACTAGAAGGCGGTGCGGCGCCGCCGTGGCGGTAGTCGTCAATATTTATGCGCTGGTCACTAAATATGTGTTCTGTAAAGGGTTCATTTCATTCACGCTTTTATGATGATGAATGTGAAATCGTCATCATCTATTTTAATGTTCCCACTCCTAGGGTACTGGCTTTCCTTATGGATGTAAAATGAGGATGGGCCATGACCCACCACACTGGCCCAATGCAGGCGGGTGGGTTTAAAAATGAATAACTTATTTATTTAATCGTATGGCGTTTACCACTTTCACTCACTATTGTATGTAATAATGAAAAAAATATATAACTGAAATACATTTATATGACTATTTAAAGTTCTATTATTGCCTACGGAGCCTCAGAGCCGACAACTGGTGAGAGCTGGTGCAAGACCGCAAAAAATGGAGTCATCTCGTGTCGGAGGCCAAAATCCACTTCAGGTCGCTGCGCCGCAGTAGTAGTATCATTGCCTATTTAAATAAATAATAAATTAATAGTAAAAAAACTTAAAAAAAGCTTTAATTGATACTCTCAACAAACCCTTTCATACCCATATTAAGAAATGCTTAACAAATAACTATTCCGCCATCTTGGATGGTCCGCCATATTGGCTTTAGAATGACGTCACATACCATATCATGCATTGTCATCCAAACTAAACGTGTGTACAAAATTTCAGCTCAATCGGTTGAAGATATCTACTTCCAAATTGAGTTCTAAGATTCCACCCAACGAACGAACATACTTACATACATGGCAAGTTAAAAATAAAAGCTTTTAAAAAAAGATGAATTTGACTCAGAAATTCTGTAAAATAATTGAAATTCGCTTGGTTCTGTCTCGCACACCGCGACCTTACTTTCTCACCGCCCATCTCCGCACGCCTGCCCATTTCTCGTGAACTCGACGCGCGTGACGCACGCGCCGGTGCGTTTGTTTGTTCGTTTGTTGTTTATCCTCGTGCTGTGTTGTGTTGTGGTATTGACTTTTTGGATTTTTTTTTTAATTTATTTCGGTAAGTGTTAATATAGGTAATACTTATTATAACCAAAATATCGAAACTTAAAATATCATTAATGAAAAAAGTAGATACCGGTCAAGACTGAGTTGGATTCGAAATTTTAGGGTTCAGTGTCACAGCTTATTGAAATCCTATGAGTCCTTATCAAAAGGCAATCTTGCAGGAAGATTAAAGTTACGATTCCAACTCGCGCTTGACCGATTTCCTATCCCACCATTCCCATAACACCTATAATATTCATGAGGACCTAATCCTAACTACCCTAACTACTATTATAAATGCGAAAGTGTGTTTGTTTGATTATTTGTTTGTTTGTTACCTTTTCACGCTTTATCTACTGCACCAATCTTCCTGAAATTTCACAGTTAAGCCTAGATAGAGGAAGACTATTTATAAACCTCTGAATTTATTTTCATGTAATTAAAATAAATTCTTAATTTTCTTATTTTTGGTATACTTTGTTTTAATCGATATCACTGGTATTTATTCTTATACCACATTAATCAACTTTCACTGCCATTCGTTTAGTAAATAGCTACTACCCGCCAACGTTTGATATATTACATTTGTTGTAATGGATTTAAATCTTAAACGGTCAAACGCAAGTCAGGTTTTTATAGTAAAGGGTTCCGTAGTGGTCACCATACCGATAGAAATCCTAATTCTAACTAATATTATAAATGCGAAAGTAAGTTTGTTTGTTTGTTTGTTTCCTCTTCACGCTCTATCTACTGAACTCTCACTCCGAATACTCTATCTTCCTGAAATTTCGCATAAACATAGTCAGAAGTACCACAAAGTAGTTAAAGTAGAAGTACTGAGAAGGACAAAGGGTACCTTTCATCCCGGGAAAAAGCACTGTTCCCGTGGGAAATTCACGCGGGCGAAGCCGCGAGCAAAAGCTAGCTATAATAATTAATTAACGTTAAGTGGAGTAGACCCTGAGCATCTGACTATCACTGCATGCCTATCTATAGCCGCGCGCGCACATTGGTCAACTCCGTTGATAGAGTTTCTTCCTCTGACAAAAACGGAACCCTTATGAGATCACTTTATTGTCCGTCTGTCTGTCAAACTTTTTTCTCAGGAACGCTTAAAGGTAATAAGTCGAAATTAATATCTAATACTCGAATCCATAGTATCTTCCAGCAAAAAAAAAAACAAATAAAATGACACGACAACGCGATTAGGCTATTACCATAAATGTTGCGATTTTTTGCATATTTTGCGCTTTCAGATAGCAATCAAAACCTATGGGGTACTTCCCGTTGACCTAAAATTGGTAAAAGTTCTTACAGTACTTATACAGGAATAAATCTGAAAGTTGAAATATATTATTGGAAGTCTAAAAAAAGCGTTATAAACTTATTCTTGCGCTAGATGCAGTATGAATCCTAGGGATCGAACTGCATATTTCAGTTTGTTTTTGAAACTAGTTGGTCTTTTATAATGTCAGATGCTTTGTGTGTACGGAACCCTCAGTGCGCGAGCTTGACTCGCACTTGGCCTTTTTTATTTTGAGCTCACACACAATCCTGATCATGTTCTTCTCTGTATGCTCTCGACTCGACAGAGCAGTCGTGGCCAGGCTTGCACTCCATTTTTCCTGAACTGATGCTTAGCGTTCTCATTCAGAGATGCGTTGGTGAGGGCTTTCATTTGATCGGTCCAACGCATCGGGGACTTCCCCGGAGACCTAACTCCATCCACTCTGCCCTGCACCAACAGGCGATTCATGGCATCCCGATGTTAGATACATATAAAAAACAATGTTACAAATGTTTCAATCTAAAACACTTGCGTGTTGACAGAAAATATCAACATACGGAACGGCCGATACAATCCAAGATAATTGCCCATAGTAATTGCTCATACAATGCGGAGAAAGACGCGGAACTAAGCTAGCTAGATGGCAGATAGTCGGCACTCAGATGAAAGGAAAATTGGACTTTTAATGAGCGTCTTTGCATTTTAACTGCCATCGTCGCGTCGTTTGGTTGACAATTATCATTTTTGTGATGATTAATTGTGATTTCTATTGATGAAAGGTTTATCAATATAGGAAAGCGAAAGTTACTGTTAAAATATAAATCTTAAAAAGTATTTGAAGACCTCCGTGGCCTAACGGTCATCACGCCGGACTGCCACACCGGAGGTCCCGGGTTCGATCCCTTGTCGGATCAAGATCAAACCCTAATGAGAGATTTTCCGAGACTAAAATAAAAAAAAAAAATAGTTCCAGATGACTTAAGTAAAAGGCGAGAGAAAAAGTTCCATACAAAAAGTAAAAATTCACGGGATTGGCATTTTTTAAAATAAAACTTATTAAAAAAACATCTAAAAAGTATCACTATTGTGATTTGTGCAACTGTCAAACTGTTAGGTGATTTTTTTCTGCGTTGACAAGAAAAAGCGCACTATATAGGTTCAGCCCATGGAAGTAATAAGTACGTACGTAAGTACTTATTACTTCTATGGTTCAGCCATTATTACGACTCGGCCACATACATACATAGAATCACGCCTTTATCCCTTACGGGGTAGACAGAGCCAAGAGTCGTGAGACTCAAAGGCCACGTTAAGGTAACAGGTGGGTCTCAGATGGAATGGAGATTAATAAATAGTTTCTTCGTAACTCTGCTTTCATAAAACGCTATCTGTTGAGATTTTTTATACTGATTTTTTTTTTCTTAATTTAGCTGTCAGAAAATTAAGCTCATTTTTTATACATTGTAAAATACCTCTCTCTGGGCGAGATAATATCGCAGTAATAATCCCTTTTTAGACGTGTTATATTATGATAACTAGTAGTATATTTGTGGTATTTACACTTAGTTACGTAGTACTAATATTAATTCTGTGACTTAGTGCACCCATGCCATACTTTTAATTTCCGTTTATCCCAAAGGTTGACTGGTAGAGAATGCTGTTAGCGTTAGGTCGTCTTTTATACCAGATGTATTTTTTGGTTTAATAAAGTTTTAAATAAATTAATAACTTAGCACCATGATTGTCTTAATAAAGCCAAGCTTCTCTAGAAATAGCCGTCAGAAATAGCCACCTCGCTGACACAGATCGGCTCGGAGGAAATTGCGACGGGTTTTCTTGACTTTCTACCCGCGGTCAGGGTTACGTCCACATTTGTCAAGATAATAAATAATGTACAGTCGCGGGCGAATCATATCTCAGGTGAGTCAGGTTTTTCTGCCCTCGACTGTTCGTACATTCGTCCACATTTGGATTTAAGACACACATTTTGTATGTATATTTTAGGCTAGTTTTTTTGCTTCCTTGTAGGTCTGAGAGCGAAGAAAAACATATAACGTGGCAGTTGCTTCTGTTCCCGTATTGTAAACGTGAATCAAGGGCTTTAAACTGGGGATTCCTCTTATTGTTGATTAAAGTACAAAAGGGTCCAAGACTCGACGTGCTACCGTAAACACGGACCCCGCAGTAAGATATAGTAGATGGGCTAGCAACCTGATATTATTCCATCAGAAAGCCCAATATCCGGCTAAACGTGGCCTTCGAGTCTTATGACCAGATATGGCAATATGCCCGGGAATAAAGGGACAGAAACAGTTTCTTCTTGGCGTAAACCCATCTCTGCTCACGACTGATGATTCTGTCTACATTGTAAGAAATAAAGACGTGATCTTGTATTTGTGTATATTTTGTGTATGTTTTCCTCCGTGTTTGTATGTTGCGGTAAACTCAAAAACTAGGTACTGAATACATTTTCATGCGATTTTCACCAAAGGTAGTAATTTACACGTTGAAGTTGCTGGAAAATGTTACTTGAAATGTAAGGCATTTGTCAAGTAGAAACGTGGAAAGCGCATAGAAAAGTCTAGTTTATGTCTAGCCTTACTCGAATGTCTTGCTCTAGTGCGGCTTTCGAGTCGACACAATCTGACTTGTTGATATCGTTTTAAATTGTCCCAGAGATCCCAGAGTGGCTGTACCACATAAAGGACATTGTTAAGGCCTTAATTAGGGACTCTTGAATAATAAAAGCTATTGATTGTAAGTATTTAATAACAGCAAAGGATAATATAAAATATGCGTGTCATCAGCTGAGACTAGACAAAGAGTGTCGTCATATTTGACAGATACGCAGATGTGTGGTAACGTGGTAACCGTCGAGCGAAGCAGTCCTGCCAACTCCCTAGGGTTGGGGTTGCGCGGTATTTCTTCTATAATATTATAACTCTTCTTCTTGAACAGACATAATAATAAAATAAGATTAAGGCCAATATCAGGATGGTATTAATAAATCATTAAAACATAATGCGCAGCTTGTAATAAATATAAATCTCAAAATACAAATCAGTCAGCGACATATTTTATTAAATTTTTTGCTATAGGTACTTTATTGCAAAATTAATTAAATTATTTATTTATATTGATGGCAAATTAACTATAACTCTTACCTACCCGTGGCAAATATACTTAAAGCTTTTTAAAGTTGGGCCACGGACGTGTCGTCAAAAAACGCAACGGCTTTCTTGGCAATGTCAATGTACTCTCATATAGAAATTAGATATGGTGAAAAAATTCCATGCGAGCAGGACTTGATATATCATATCTAATTATTTGATGGAATATCTAATTTCGATATGAGAGTACCTTAGTACTAATTGCATCTGAGATGCTCAAAAAATCCAAAAATAAATGTCAATGTAGCGGTTTTTGCCACTTGTCTTCTCCATTTCACACAGGGTAAAGGAAAGGACACAAAATCTGCAACTTATATTCCAGAAACAAAATTCTACACCCCTCGGGAACAGACCATTAGCGTAACCCGTTACACTTAGGTAGGTTGTTAGATTGATAGTATACATACTATTTAGGTATTAAGCATAACATATTATTTAGGTATAGCGACAGGTTGTTAGCACGGGTGCTAACAACCTGTCGCTATACCTATCTGAATCTCCATTCCACCAATCGGCCTTCGAGTCTCGCAACTTGGCTCTGTCTACCTCGTTTGGGATAAAGACGACTGTATCTGTATCAAATTCTCATATACGAGTACATTTGGCAATTCTAATTAGGGCGTAATTAGAAGTACGGTTGCGATACTGTTGCAAATCGGTATTTAATATGATTCCCATAACGCGATTGTGATATATATGTATCTGTGGGAAGCATCTGCTGTCTGTGTGTGAATGGAAAATTGCGTATGCGCTTTCGTTCATTCATTCGTTCATTTCATTTTTATGGTTGTTAACTTTAAAAGGAGATTAGTTTGATGTCGTCTCCGTGATGTTGTAAAGATAAGGACTTAAAAGCTTTTAAAACGCCCTGAAGCTCTGTCTATACCGTTAGCGTTAAAAGTGAAAATATGTATGAACAAAGTGTGTTTCCTAAATTGAATTGAGAGATAGAGATGTATTTTTGTTGAAATAGAAATAATCGTACGCGTATACCTTTACAATAGAGTTCTTCAAAATCTATTGCGTTGTTTAGAAAGAAACACCGTAAAAATACTAATCCTAACTTCCAAACTAACATTATAAATGCAAAAGTGAGTTTGTTTGTTTATTTATTTGTTTGTTTGTTACCTCTTCACGCTTTATCTACTGCACCAATCTTCCTGAAATTTCGCATACACATAGCTGGAAGTACGGAGAAGGACATAGGGTACCTTTTATCCCGGGAAAAAGCACTGTTCCCATGGGAAATTCACGCGAGCGAAAGCTAGTTACTTATAAATACATTTTTGATAATGCAGGCCGGTCCAAAGAGGAAATCTATATGCAAGATGTTATCGATACAAATGTAGCTTAAATCTTCATTACCACATATTTCAGAAATATTTTTACAAGATTTTTTTACACTTCACATGCAGTTCCCAGTTTTTTTTTCATAGCTTCGTCCTTCAAACAGTTTTGTAACGTTTATATTTTTTAACTAATTAGAATTTACTATGAATCAGAGCTTAAATTGTTTATTGCTCTTTAATTGGATGTTAATTAACCTGAAAAGGATTGTCTCAATAATATATGGAAAGTAATAATATTTTTTTCAAATTATATTTCTCAAAAAAATATACTTACTTACTTCGATGGCTCGACGACCCAAAGAGGATCTTGGCCTCCGATACTAAAAGCTTCCATTCCTTCCTGTTCTGCGCTACTTCCTGCCAGTCGGCTCTTTGGATGGCCACCGCTCAAAAAAATATAATAAAATGAAAACTGTTAATATTCTCTATCGACATACAAAACTGACAAATATCAAGAAAAACGTATGAGGAGTCTTTATAAGGCCAACAGAAGCCAAAATGATTTCCTTTTAATTTTTTTGTATTTCTGTCCTGTCCGTCAGTATGTTTGTTAGCGAATCAGTCGAAAACTACTGACTGGAATTTGACGAGGTTTTCATTTATTTAATGCTTCAGCAGGTTTCTAACAATAACAATTATGTACACGCGGAATCCTCAATTTCATGCATAAAATAGTCTCTTCTGTAGATTTTTTATCGAATGATAGACCGTCTATGGTCTATGATATGCCCATGATTGTATCACGTTAGAACAAAGTTGATCATCATTCAGTAAGAATGGTAGTTACAGTACAGCTAGTCCTACTTTCGGCTGATGACGAAACAAAACAACGAGATGCGACAGTTACATTTACTGTTGATTCGTTCCGCTGCACCATACACACTCACATCTCGAGAAAAATGCATATCATCCCATCAGCCACCTCATTACCACCGACTAAAGGCTGGTACACACTACATTCTTCTGAAGTAGCTAATATAACCGGCCAAGCGCAAGTTCGAGTCGCTTGTCTAGTAATCCGCACAAAAATTGGCTTTAAAAATACTGATACAAATAGATCATGGATGCCAAGCCCTATGTGAACTGGCACATGGTTCATGATTCACAAAAACCTCAATTTTAAGGTTCCTCTATAAGAGAGAACGGAAACTTAATAGAATCACCTTTGATTTATTAAAATATTCAAAGAGAATGACTTTGATTTCCGTCTGACCCTATGTCTCATTCGTATGTTTTAGATTTAACTAACTTTTGCCCGCGGCTTCGCTCGCGTTTATTCTTTCTTAGCGGATGCCTACGACATACTCGTAACAACTACCTGCATGCCAAATTTCAGCCCGATCCGTCCAGTGGTTTAAGCTGTGCGTTAATAGATCACTATGACAGTCAGTCAGTCACATTTGAGTTATATATATACATGTAGGTAATAGATGGGTAGTTGGGGAAATAAAGGGGTGGCTTTTGCCCAGCAGTGGGACCTATTAGCTAAATAAAAAAAAATGTATGAGCAATATCACAGATGATCCATTTTAAAAATAATGAGTTACCTAGTTTTTAAAAAGTGCGTTGTCATCTTTTAAAAAAAATCTAAAGTAGGTTGCGATATGTACACACAGCTTTTTATCACAACGTACAAACTTACATCCATTTGTAATCTTACAGTGAGTTACGAATTCCTCACAGCCCCGCTACATGTCATGGGAGAGTAACGGACAGACAGACAAGTGTTATCATTGTTACTAGGCATTTACTTAGATAATGAACATGGTCTTGCAACGCCTTGTGTAGATGTTATTTTTATTTAATGAATTTGCATACAAGGGTTCGGCTTCCGTGGGAATTTTGATGACTATATCGTAAGCTCATACCGCCTGCCCCTTTCTTCAATCGGACAACCAGACGCACTGCGGGCTATCATCAGTTCTTGGTCAATATTCCCCCCGCACGCACCAAGCGCTTTTCATCATCATTCCTAATGCGCACAGCGAAGCACTGGAACTCCCTGCCTGCGTCTGTGTTCCCGAGCACATACAACCTGACTCTCTTCAAAACCAGAGTGAATAGGCTGCTTCTGGGTAAGCTCGCTACACCGTAGACCTCATCTCTGTCCTCGGGCAAGATTGTGGTCAAGAGCAAACCCATATTTAATAATAAAAAAAAAAAACAAAATTTTTTTTTCGTGTGATTTAGCGAAATTATTATTGAAGAAAAAGAAGTAAAAATAAAGGAAAAGTCGTGTTATTGAAAGTCAAAACGGATGTCTTGATAAGTATTCCCAAAATTCCTTCTATTGCAGAAAAAATAACAATTATTGTTTACTTCAAACAAGTTGCAGTTTTATTGAAAAATTACGTCTGCAGAATTTCTTAAAAATAAAATTTTCTTTATTTTCAGGCGAATTACCCATAATAATAATAAATTCATCATCATCGCCTTTCCTTTTTCCATCATCTGGGGTTGGGGCAAAATAATAATAAATTAAACATAGGTACTTAAATTAAGTACCAAATTAGTGTCTCAGTCAAGTAGGAGAGGCCAGCCGGGATCGAACAATGGTACTTAACGGTCGTGGAGCAGGAAACTCGAAAAATCCATTGGAATTCTCTAAATCGTAATAATAGGTACAGTTACATTGCTTTGTATATTTTTGGTCAAAGATCCAAGCGGTTAGCGATTATTATTGCAACAGTAGAAATTATTTACTAACAATATTAACTAGCTTTTGACCTCGGCCTTACTACAAGTGCCGTTCGTTTTCGTTATCTTCGTTTGGTCAGATTCTATGTCTTAATTTCATTGTAATGAATGCAGAATCTCAACTGGAAATCGAAAAGTTGGTCAAGCATTTACAACACACATGTACAGACACTGACATATTACAATCTTAACAAAATTGCACAAGTGTGAAGATATATTTGGTACAAAAGCATAAAATTACCATACATATTAAATTTTTGTGTGTAAATATATTACATGTAATAATATTGAGACGACAAATGGGAAAATATAACGAAATGTTATCTAATTTCTTGGTCATTAGTATGGTCAATAGTCATTAGTAAATAAACTCTGCCGTGAATCTACTAGACATACCTAACTGAAATAAATAGTCACTACGTATTCATTACAAGAACCCTCTGGCATGTTAGGCGACCAAGACTTTCATAAGTTTCTTTCGGCATTTCTTCTCAGCTGTGGTCGTTCCGAAATGCTAGTAGTTTGTAGCTTTGAGATATAATATTTAGTTTTTTTTTTAATTAAATAATTAGTTTGCGACGTAAAAAAGAGCCTTCTTTGAAGGCCAAGTTTCAATAAAAAAAATTGACTTTGACTTGACTTTGACAAGAAAATAAATCCAACCGCTTCAGCCCGTTACTTGAGGTGGTGGCAGTCCGATGGTCACCACCTGTCGTCACTATTAATGAAGGTAGATCACCGTACACTGAGTCAATACTGACAGACTTTTTATGTAGATAACTGTTTGGCGGAATTTGGGGAAAAAAAATAGGCTCATTTATGTATTTCTTTTGTTACCTTTTTATGTTATTTTCTGTAAATGGTGCAATAAAGTGTTGATCTATCTATCTATCTATCTATCTATCATTTCGTTTTGTTATGGCGTAACGCTGTGACATTCCTAAGTTCTTGGTTTTGCTTTAATGTTTTAGCTAGTATAGGGTCAAGGTTCAAGGTAAAATCGTTCAAGCCTTTTAAAGTTTTTTTTATGGTATTACTAGCTTTTGCCTGCGGCTTCGCTCGCGTGATATTTACACGGGAAAATTGCTTTTTCCCGAGATGAAATGTACCCTATGTCCTTCTTCGTATTTCTGACTATGTGTATGCAAAATTTCAGGAAGATTGGTTCAGTAGATGAAGCGTGAAGAGGTAACAAACAAACAAACTCACTTTCGCATTTAAATTATTAGTTAGGATTAGGATTTAGGTTCACCTTATCTCCGGCATGACCCTCTGCCTTTTCTTTTATTGCATCTATTACCTTCTCTTTCTCTCGTCAGTTTCGACTTTTCTTTAATTACTTAGATGTTTTATAAAATTCGTTTCAGGTGGCCAAATGTGTAAATGACAGTATTGATACAAAATTCTATTCATATCATATATGTTATGGTTCTGATCGGAAGATGGATTGAAAAGGTATCCATAGGAACTCCAACCAAGCGACACTATCCCTTCGCTGTAAAACTCTTTAGTTTGCCTTTGAAGGGCTCAAACTTTACCGTCAAAAGCTTGTCCTTGTTCCTAAAATTTCTTCTTTCTTTTCAGATACCTACATACTTCACTTCGAATTACCACCTCATCACAAAAACGATGGGCTAGCATCATGCAACTCTCAAGCATGAACGAGAACCGTGAGCGAATCAGACGCGAGCGAGACAGGGAGAAGAACACGTATACCTCTCCTCGTCTCGCACTCCGCCGCGTGCTGCTATTGGCTGAAGGCAGGCAGTTCAGAGAGGCTGCAGCTGTACTGTCACGCCTTGGGCCAGGAGTGCTGCACAGCGTGGCATCAGAGCTGCCGATAGATCTGATGGTGGAAGCGTTGCCGCATTCAGCGCATTTGATTGAGACCCTTTTGAACAGGTTAGTCCATTTTGTAATTCGACGATAGCCTATCAGATGCGTCGGAGAGAGGGAGATGGACTCATACACCTCTCCTCGTCTAGCTCTTTGTCGTATGCTGTGCTAGCTGAAGGAAAATAGTTTAGTGAAGCTGCTAAAGTACTGTCCCTACTTAGGCTAGGAGTATTTATCAAAAGTAGTTGAAGAACAAACTCTTGCGGCACCTTTAGACCACCGCTTCTCTAGTCATACATAAATAAATAACTAAAAAAGTTTATTTTTCTCTCCAAATAAGGCTAATTTACAATATTTGAGTTGTTAGCTAAGTACATGGCAAAGGACCTAAGCTAAATGGAGAGAACTGGTGCCTGAGATAGGTAAACTCCATTTATTCTTACCAGTCCTATCATGTAAACAATCTTACCATGTCTTTTTATGATTTTACAACAATATAAATTAAAATAAACTTTTTAGGAAATTGTAGTGTTGGCAGGCCTCCCACTCGGTGGACCGACGACCTGGTGAAGGTCGCGGGTTGCGCATGGATGCGGGCAGCGCAGGACCGGTCGTTATGGAAATCCTTGGGGGAGGCCTTTGTCCAGCAGTGGAAGTCTTTCGGCTGAGAGTGACTTTCGTGGTTAATAAATGTTTTACTTTAGAATGTTTAGGTTTGAACTAATATATTTTTTTTTTATTAAATCTGGGTATGCTCTTGACCACAATCTTGCCCGAGGACAGAGATGAGGTCTACGATGAAGCGATGATATATTTAATTTATTTTCAACAAAATTCAACAAAAAGTATTGTGAAGATTGTTTACATGATATGACTGGTAAGAATAAATGGATTTTAGGTAAGACCTCCTGCAATACAGGTCACCGGGCTCCCTCTGCTAATAGATCGTACAATGTATTGTACATCATGCATGACACAGGTAATAAATGCAAGGACCTTGAAAAGTAAGAGAAATAATATAATAGACAACAATCAAAAGTAAATTAAGAACAAAGTGGTTAAAACTAGGATTAGCGCAGAAGAATATAATTGTACAGATGAGGTGTGGTGGTGATTGTATAGTTATACGTATTGGTTTGTGTGTATGATGTGTAATGTTCAAAATACATAATAAGTGCAGAACCAGTAATATATGCTACTCTTGATATGTAATACTTCGACACATTGGCCTCCGATGTTAAATTCTCCAAATATAGAAGACCGCAATAAAGATTGTAAGACACATAATTGTGCTTTATTATACGGAGGCCAAGGGACACGAAGCATGAAACATAGCAATATAAACATACATTATAAAATAATAATAACAAACAGAGCATTCGGTTCCGGAAGCGCGCTCTTCCACTGCAATTATAATTCACTTTTGTGAATGAAGGTTGAGACGTTATTACGTTATAAAAATTTCGTCTGCAACTTCTTTTGCATCCTTAAGAATAGTTTTTTAGGGTTCCGTACAAAATGGAAAACGGGATCCTTATAAGATCACTTTATTGTCTGTCTGTCTGTCAAACTTTTTTTTCTCAGGAACGCTTAAAGGTATTAAGTTGAAATTGATATCGAATAATCGGATGTGGATCCGATTATTCGTATTCGATTATTCGATTAGTCGTATTAAGAGACCGTGGGTCTCTTTCAGCAAGAAAATAATCAAAATTATACGTCAACGCGATCAAGATTACCGTAAGTGTTGCGAATTTTCGCATATTTTGCGATTTCAGGCAGCAATCAAAACCTATGGGGTACTTCCCGTTAACCTGAAATTATGAAATACTAGCTTTCGCCCGCGTGAATTTCCCACGGGAACATTGCTTTTTCCCGGGATGAAAGGTACCCTATGTCCTTCTCCGTACTTCTAACTATGTGTATGCAAAATTTCAGGAAGATTGGTTCAGTACATGAAGCGTGAAGAGGTAACAAACAAACTCACTTTCGCATTTATAATATTGGTTAGGATAGGATGACAAAAGGCAAGCTTCAAATACAGGAATAAATCTGAAAATTGCTAACAGTACAAATACAGGAATAAATCTGAAAATTGTAAATATGTTGTTGGAAGTCTTAAAAAAGTGATACAAACTTATTTTTGCGCTGTATTCAGTTAACAGTGAATCTTAGGAACCAAACTGCAAAGTTAAGTTTGTTTTTGAAACTAGTTGGTCTTTAAGTATAGCTATAATGTGAGATGCTTTGCGTGTACGGAACCCTCGGTGCGCGAGTTTGACTCGCACTTGGCCGGTTTTATTTTAATTATAGGATTTCAGAGCTTAAATATACACTGGTCAGAAATAGAGATCCAAAGAATTTCGTACAGAAGTGAGTTTAAAGATTACATACGAAATTTTTGTTTCTATTTGGCCTATGAAGACCCTCATACATTTTTCTTAAATATCTTCTATGTATAGACAAAGATCAGTTACCCACAGTCACATAATTAATATTAGTACTACGTACCACAGTTGTGTTAATATTGAATACATTTTTGATTGGATCGATTTTTTTTGTATCTACAAAAAAAAACTATACTTTTGAAACTTACGTCATCATTAGACTAGGTTAAAACACTTTCAAAAATACAAAACCTGTGTTGATACATACATAATATTAACCTGAATGTAGACTGTGATCTTTGACTTGCTCTTGGTTCAATTTCATCGTATTTTGCATATCTATCTTCTATATATATAAAAGAACAAGGGTAATTGGTAAATCAACGCCCAGCCTAAACCATAAAAGCTATAAACTTGAAATTTGGACCGAAGTTTTATGTTAATACGTAGTGTTCAGATAAGAAAGGATTTTTCAAAATTAGACCCCTAAGGGGGTTAAAATTGAGGGCAAAGTTTGTATGAAAAAAAAAAAAATCTTCACTGATTTACTTGAAACTTGGCAAGAATGCTTCTCAACAAAAATAAACAATGGCGTGTTTCAGCGTTTTTTGAAATTCAACCTCTAAAGGTGTAAAAAGGGGAGGTAAACTAATTTATCATCACAAAACCGAAACTATAAAAGCTATAAACGTGAAATTTGGTTAGTGTCTTCATTATACTATATACTGCCCACATAAGAAAGGGTTGTTCACAATTTCAACCCTTACAGTCCAAAAAAAGGGGTGAATTTGCGTACCTATAGACAAATCCCATTTGAAATTTCGCCGCCTACACGCAATGCATGTTGGCTTATCGGTAAATGTCGCGGAATATTTTTTTAAGTAGAGGGTTCGAATCCTGCCAGACATGACTTCTTTTTACTTACTTTTTTTTTGTTTTGTATTAGTTTTTTAGAATTCTATAGGTATATTTTTATATATTTTAGTAAATAAATATTTCAAAAAAGTAACTGGAAGTAGCTGGATCGAATCCTGCCACAAACAATAATTTTCTGATTTCGTTTTTTATTTGTTTTCTAGAATTATTTTCTTACTTTTTTTTTAATTTTGAAAAGAAACGAATTAATTCATTTGCAAATTTATTTCCGGTCATCTACTGATTGTACCAAGAAAAATATCAAATAGATGGCGTTGATAAAATGAGAAATGTAAGCTGAAATTATTTCTCAATGTTTCCAATAGATGGCGCTGCGCCAGTTTGGTGATTTCTACTTCGCGCTATTAAGATTTTTAACAGCATAAAGGGGTCGCGAGTATAATACCTAATAAAACAGTAAAGATATTTTGTCTGTACAAGTACATTTAGTATTTTTGACTGAAATGGATAGAGGGACAGGGACACTTAAAAAGAATAATAGAAAGCAAAAGCATTTTTTTGGAATTTTTTGTCTATCTGTCGGTCCGTCCGTCTGTATGTATGTACGCGTTTCACGCAATAACTACTGGACGGATTTGAATGAAACTTTTTTTGTTGTATAGCTATTAAGCCTGGGCAACATATAGGCTATAATTGATTTTGAAAACTGGATCACCTGATGAAGAACCTTAAAAGAACAGCTGAACTATAAGAAATATGGAAATGGTACCTTTGGAAAAGTTTATCAATTTGACGAGTATTTTCTGTTGACGTATAAAAATCGAAGATCAGGATCATCTGATGAAGAATTCCAAGGGACCAGCTACACTATTACTATATGGAAATGGCGCCTTAGCAAAAGTCGTTTATGAGCATTTTCTGCTGACGTATAAAAATTTCAGTTTATGGAACATCTGATGAAGAACTCCAAGAGACCAGCTACTCTATAAAAAATGGAAATGGGGCCTTAGCAAAAGTCGTTCAACCTGATGAGCATTTTCTACTGACGTATAAATAGACAGGACACGGGATAGGATAAAGAGGGACTCGGGGTGGGAGTGGTGGTACACGGGAAATTGTAGATAACGAGCAGACGAAGATCGTTTATTGAATGAAATATCACTTTTGATTCATTTTAACACCGCGACTATACTACGAGTACCTAATATATTCCCGCGGGACACGGGATAACCAAATAGCTGAAATTTTGAGTACTGGAGTTTAGGTTACTACAGTTTGGAACACAAAAAGATTTTTCATCTAAGCGAAACTCACGCGGGCGAAGCCGCGGGCAACAGCTAGTCTATTATCTATATATATAAAAGAACAAGGGTGTTTGATAAATCAACGCCCAGCCTAAACCATAAAAGCTATAAACTTGAAATTTGGACCGAAGTTTTATGTTAATACGTAGTGCTCAGATAAGAAAGGATTTTTCAAAATTAGACCCCTAAGGGGGTTAAAATTGAGGGCAAAGTTTGTATGAAAAAAAATTAAAATCTTTACTGATTTACTTGAAACTTGGCAAGAATGCTTCTCAACAAAAATAACCAATGGCGTGTTTCAGCGTTTTTTGAAATTCAACCTCTAAAGGGGTAAAAAAGGGGAACTAAACTAATTTATCATCACAAAACCGAAACTATAAAAGCTATAAACGTGAAATTTGGTTAGTGTCTTCATTATACAATATACTGCCCACATAAGAAAGGGTTGTTCACAATTTCAACCCTACAGTCCAAAAAAGGGTGAATTTGCGTACCTTTAGACAAATGGCTATGTACGACCTTGTATTTATTAGACTATATGTACTAAACTGTGCCTGTAGTTTTTTTCAAATAAAAATATAAAATATAAATAATAAAAAAAAAAAAAAAAATCCCATTTGAAATTTCGCCACTCACAAGCAATGCATGTTGGCCTATTGGTAGAGGCCGCGGATTATTTTTTTAAGTACAGGGTTCGAATCCTGCCAGATGTGACTTTTTTTTCCAATTTTTTTTTGCGTTTTTTATTAGTTTTTTGTATTTTTATATATTTTATAATATATCTTATTTTATTTTTTATATATTTTAATATTTTTTTTTTATATAATTTTTTTATTTTTATTTTTGAATTCTATATTTTTTAAAATATTTTAGTAAAGAAATATTTCAAAAAAGTAGCTGGAAGTAGCTGGATCGAATCCTGCCACTAACAATAATTTTCTGTTTTCGTTTTTTATTTGTTTTCTAGAATTAATTTCTTACTTTTTTATTAATTTTGAAAAGAAACAAGGAATAAATTCATTTGCAAATTTATTTCCGGTCATCTACTGATTGTAAACCACTAAGCAAAATAATATCCAATAGATGGCGTTGATAAAATGAGAAATGTAAGCTGAAATTATTTCTCAATATTTTCAATAGATGGCGCTGCGCAATTTTGGTGATTTCTACTTCGCGCTTAGGGGTCGTGGGATAATAATAAAACAGTAAAGATATTTTGTCTGTACAGTACATTTAGTATTTTTGACTGAAATGGATAGAGGGACACTTAAAAAGAATAACAGAAAGCAAAAACATTTTTTGGAATTTTTTGTCTGTCTGTCTGTCCATGTCCATCTGTATATATATGTATGTACGCGTTTCACGCAATATCTGCAGGACGGATTTGATAGAACTTTTATTGTTGTATAGCTATTAAGCCTGGGCAACATATAGGCTATAACTGATTTTGAAAATTGGAACACCTGATGAAGAACCATAACAGAACAGCTAAACTATAAGAAATATGGAAATGGTGCCTTAACAAAAGTCGTTAGACCTGATGAGCATTTTCTGCTGACGTATAAACATTGAAGATCTGGATCATCTGATGAAAAGCTCCAAGAGACCAGCTACACTATAACATATATGGAAATGGCGCCTTAGCAAAAATCGTTCAACCTGATGAGCATTTTCTGCTGACTTATAAAAATTGAAGATCTGGAACATCTGATGAATAACTTCAAGAGATCAGCTACACTATAACATATACGGAAATGGAGCCATAGCAAAACTTGATTAAACTGATGAGCATTTTCTGTAGACGTATAAAAATCAAAGATTGGAACATAGGAAACAGTTTGGAATACAAAAAGACTTTTCATCAAAGCCAAAGTCACGCGGGCGAAGCCGCGGGCAACAGCTAGGATTAATAATATGCACTTGTTTTGAA